>CM026551.1:60040536-60274774 GCA_015143295.1 Tetracentron sinense
CCCACAAGCCTCTAGCAGTTATTTCGCAGAAGGCTAACCTTATGAAGTAGGAGAAATAGCTACATTTTTCATTCCCATCTGGTTTCATCAGTAGCTCTGTTTAGCAGGCTTTGTCCGAACTGTAATTGCGCATAATTTCAAATATTAAATACATTTAAATCTTCTGTTTAAGAACATGGCGCAATTGGATTTTCTGGCTTTCCATCCTTGCTTCCAACAGCTTCGCCTTCAAACTATTCTTCTGGATGCCCCGTGGCCATTCAATGCACCCTTTCATCCCACGCGTGATATGTGGATTCCCTGATTCAGGTGAGCTCCACTGCTCCACCAAACCCAGGGGGCTGAGTCCACCTTCACCAGATCCTCTATCTGGAGAAACGTTTCCCACATTAGAAATTCCTCCATTTAAAAGTCTTCCATTCATCCCGTCAACTGAGATTATCTTGTAATTTTCACCATTAGTTGGGCATGATCTCCAAAGCCTGGAAATGGATGATGCCTTCTTCTTTGATTGCTTTGCTGATACAGAGCAGACTTCACTGATTTCGGTATTCGGACTTTCCTGACCTGCATTTTCTTCCCATTCTGTTCCGCTCCCTGAAACATTACTCTCTCTGCGACCCCTGTTAACAGATGGCACACTCCCTTCTGGGGAATAACTTGAGCCCTGATCCTCAGCATGACTAACAGTTTCCCAGCCACTCCCATCTTCTTCTATATCCCCACTCTGATTGATGAACCCATTTGAATGTCTCTGCACAGGGTTTTTGTTAAACTCATTGACCTCAGGACTTACAGTGCGGATTTTGGAGGCACGGCTGACAGGACTGTAACCTAGGCATGGTTCAATCTCCCTCTCATTAGCTCCACCAGATTGGAGATCTTCAAAAATAGAAAAAATATCCTCTGAATTTGGGGGCTCGTAAGAGAACTCCTTGATATCTTGAATCTTCACCGAGCCTGCAGCCTCTCGGAGCAACTCCCCTTCTCTCATTTCCATCACATCCATGGCTCCACTTCTCGATCTTAGAAAAGTATCCAGATCTACTATAAGCCTGTTCATTTGGGAATACTTCTCTTCAAGTGTCAACTTTGCATCAACCAGCTTCATCTGGACCCGTTCTTCACGCCAGACCTCGGCCATCTGCAACATCTTCCGCTCTTCATCAACTTCCTCACGGATTTTCATGGATTCCCTCTTCAATGCTTCAACTTCGGCCTTGTCTTCTCCAATTTCCTTAGCGAGCTCGTCACAGACCTCCTCCATTAGCTCTCTGGCTTCCCTCTCTTTCTCATTTTCTTGCATGAACCTCTTTGCAGATAACTTGGCCTCAGCTAGCTCATTGACCAATTTGGAGTTCACAATTTCCATCCGCTGACGATTTTTCCTTTCTCGGTGCAAATTATCCTTGATGTCATCAATTACTGCACGAATCTTCTCGTGTTCTCTGCTCCGCCATGAGGCCCTTTCATCATCAAGTTTCCTCAGGAAGTGCTCAAGTTTCTTCTTCGACGACCTGCGTTCGGTCTCAAGCTCCTGAATGCGGGTTCGAGCCTGCACAACTTCTGCTTGCAGAGAAGAAACAACTGAGACGGTAGTGAATTGTTGGTCTTCAAGCAGCTTCATGTGGCTGTAAAACCGGTAGACCTCATCTGATGTTCTCGAGCACCCAGGGTCCCACTTTGTTGCCCCCTCCATTGCAGAATTAGGAAATGCCGAAGAAGGCTCAAGCTTAACAGACAAAGAAAGGTATATAATCAGATATGTAACAATCAAAACTTGGAAAAAGTACTAAAGAAAAACCATTTCTTTTGGTTACTGAGCAAGTTTTACTCTTTAGTTAGACCATAAGGACAGGGCTATGCCATTTCTGCGTGATTGTAACATTATGTTTGACATACATTTCTGCACCAGTGCTTAATAATTTCAATGATGTGATAAATCAGATAATTAGAATAATTCATTAAGATCAACCCTTGGTATAGAAAGTATCCTAGGTGGGACACATAGGATATTTCCTCAGTGGGATCCACTGAATGGTATGTCCCACTTGCATCACTGCATGTGTTTTCACATGTACCACATAGGAAGGGAGGCCAGCATCTTCAGGTCCTCCCTTCCCAGCCACAGTATTTCTCCAATCTCCACTGATCAGGAACAGTTGATGAATAAAGCATACCTTAAGGAAGCAGATAACATACCTTAAACATAATTCCACTCTTTGCACCAGAGACAGAAAGAGGGCTGTGTAACAGATCCTTTGTTTCTGCACCATACTCTGTGCTATTGGGATGACCGGGAAACGGGACCCCTAAATTCCCAACACCAGACTGCAGCAAAGAAATAAAAATAATAATTATTAAGCACATAAGACTTATCTGGATGCAGTAAATGAACAAATTTTCCTGAAGTCTTGTAAGAAAATTGGAGATATCTTGAAACTGTATGGATGATTGAATCACGGAGAGAGAGAGAGAGAGAGAGAGAGAGAGAATAAATTTGAATACCAATTATTAAATCTATTTCGATCTAGCCTAGCCAAATTCAATAAAAAAAACGATCATGCCTAAATAAATTTCTGCTCATCCAGAAAATTAAAAAGAGGAAGAAGATCAAACATTGAGAGCAATTTGGCCTTAAAAAAACCCTAGAAAACACCGGACTTGAAGATGAAAGTTTTAAAAATGAACTGATTTACAGTACTTCCGTATATGTATTTGAAAGATGATGAAGTTCGGCCTTTTAAGAACCCGAGCACAGATCTTAGAAGCTAAAGGATAAGCAAAGATGAATCAGCGATAATGCATAGAATAGAAACAAAATCTTGTATACGGAACTTTAACCTAAATTCCTCCAAGCGAACCTTGTCATCCAGATCTCAACAGCCTAGAAAAATGCAATATTTTCTAATAATTTAGGGAAAAGAGAAAAATCAAACCACAGAATAACAAAAACACTCAGATATATCGCACATTGGTCCTGTTTCTCCATAAAATTCTAGATGGTGATCTCAAAGATTACAACAGAACAAAGTACACTATTATCCAGTAACAGGCTAACATCACTCTAAGTCTAAGGATGGCTCAAAGCTCGAGCATTAGTTCAGAATCTTTTCAAGAACCCTAAAAAACTACTGATCTTTACAAAAAAAAAACATCAAAAGATAAATACCTCAAACCCTAACCGATTATACGACCTCTTGTGCAAACCTCGGCTTTCACCACCACCACCACCACTTGGAATCTCCGGCGACTGCAACATCCACAGTCCGGCCGCAAGCTTCCTCGCCGAAACCGAAATCTCTCCACCATTCTTCCCTTTCCCGGAACTTTTCCGTCCGGACTCCGGCGCTTTATCATCCGCAAATGTCAAATCTCCCTCATCGAACTTCCACCGCAAAAGAGGAGTAGCAGGTCCGCTCCTCTTCCCTGCCGCTACTCCGTCCTTCTTCAAACGGATTCCAGCACCGGAAAATCCAGGGTTTCGGATTTTTCGACGATAGGGTTTTTGACCGTTCCTTCTCTCATGAAGATCGGAATCTGGTGACGGATTAAGGGATTTCGAAGAGAGAATCGCCGGGATTTTCCCCGGGAACTGACTTCCTCCGGATACCTTCATCTTATCCAGCAAGATTCCACCGCCATTGGAGGTAGAGAAGACTTCGAGATGGAGCTCTGCTTCTGCTTCTGATCTGCGACAAAATGTAAAAGAGTAAAAAAGCAGGCGTCGAGTTTCAGGAATTTTCTCCCGAAAACTATGCGTATATCTTCTGTATGCGTACGGACAATGTATTTTTATACGTATATTACGCTCCTATTTTGGATTTTATGACCCTCAAATATATAAACAAAAAAAGTCTGCAAATTCAATGTCAGAATTATTAAAGTTTAATTACTTAAATAGCCTTGACTATGAAACGAATAGCTGGATTGCCACCGTCGTGGCTTGCATGCTATTTTGGCTTGATAGGGGTAGTTCTGTAAGTCGATACAACAGAGTCTTTCAATTATTAAAGTGATTGGAAAGGTATCCGAGGAGGTTTCCACGTGGATGAACTTTAATCTATACGTGTCAAGAAGAGAAATGGACACATCAGATTTTTCACGAGCTAGCGACGAGGGGCGAGAGAGTGGGGAAAATTTAATTAATGAACCAAAGGAAATTAAGCTTTAGATCTAGTTTGATTAATTTATTAATCCTATAAATAATTATAATTCAAGGTATGAGTTTGATTAACGTATAGGTAATAGGTGCCCTCCAAAATAATAAAAATATAAAAATCAGACTGACGTGCTAGATGATTGTTAACCTTAAAAAAAAAAAAAAAAAAAAAAAAAAAAAAAAAAGACTAGATGACTTGTTTTCTAATGGGTCAAAGCATAAAGTGGGGACATGGAGGCATTGTCCAGTTCTTGATAATAGGTATTACTAAAAGTTTTTTATCATCACTTTCTTTTTTTGTTTGCTATATATTACAAGGCTACTTCTACTAAGATTAGTATGGTTAGTATCTGATTTTATCCCAAATCAAATGATTGAAATAATAGTAATAACAACTTTAGATTTGAACAAGGCACCTATGTTAGTTTTATTGGGAAACTTTAACCAAATCCTTTAAGAATGTTTCTTTGAAGATCCCCATGAACCTATGTTTGATCTTAGGTCTACTTTGTTTGAATTGAATTCGACTTTTCCATTGACTGTCGTACCGATAAATCCTTGCTGAGTTTCGATTAAAGTTTTCCATTTTGATGGAGGCTTGAGATGGAGACGAGATTAATCAGAATGTGATGATGCACGGATAGCAGCAATGACAGTGATACAAATGGTGGTGGGGTCACCTTAAACAGCCCATTGATGGAAGGAAACTAGCCAATAGTCAAACTAGCTTATTATTTTCTAATCAAGTATAGTAGTACTTGTTTATGGTACTTGTAATACGATTAGTGTCTCTAATGAAACTTTCCAAACAGTTGCTATATTCCCCCAAAAGCCCCCCTATATTTTGAATATTCGATGTAGACCCTTTGATTTGCCTTTTCTCGATTCTGCCCTCACTTGCCAATTATTCGGCATATTTTTGTCTAATTGTCTTAATCATGGCCTAAGAAGGTCGAGAATTGGAGGACATCTCCTTGTTGGTTTCCATGAATGTGGGATTCCATTCCTGTTCGACTACTTAGATCACATGCAAGGTTATGAGAATGATAGACAGTCTTTAAGATTTGCCATTTGGGTATGTTAGATTTGATTTGTTGTTATCTTCAAAGATGACATTTCTTCGTCGCTGCTTTATCCCAATTATTTAGAGCTGGTAGCATATATCATGTTCCTTCACTCAAACGAATATGATAGATTCATTTTGGTCTGAGTTCGTGCCACCTTTGCGTGATGTAGCTAAGGGTAGGGCCAGGATTTTCTTATAGGGGGTATGCAATTGTTGATTAGAAATGTTAATAATTATTGATAGATTTGTCAATAATGAGTAGGGGGAACACAATGGCCTTTTGAAAATGTTTGGGGATTTGTGAGTAATGATTAGGCGGGTACAAAATACTCCAAGCCTAGGAATTGGGGTTAAAGGGCATATAGCTCCCAAAAAAAAATGACGCCTAACTTCATGGGTCATCTCATTTGTACGTTTTGTATGTATCCTATAAGTATTGTTTCTCTTTATTTATGGGTCAGTTATTCTAATGTTTTATGGTTATGTCATATTAAATAATTAAATGACATATAATAAAAGATATGTTTTTTTCTAAAGTTCAAAAGCAGTTACTCCCCTTGCCCCATGGCTATGTGCTATTAAAAAATATAGTGAGCTTCTATTTTCAAAACTTATGAATAACTATATCTCTTCTTCTATGATTATACCGTGTTAAATAATTAAATAATATAGTATAAAAATATTATTTTCATAAAGGTTATTATTTTTTGGTAGGAATTTTCTTAAAGGTTCGGGGAGAAAATCTGAAATGAGCACCCCTTACTTAATAGTTTAATTATAATGTTTAGTAACATAGGTCTGAATTTGAAATAAGATCAAAAAACTTGTATCGTTAATGATTATAGAATGATATTATTGAGATTTAAGTTGTTGTTGAGGATAAAATTATCAAACTATTAAGTAAATTACTTACATACATGATAATTAGAATAGTTTAGCACAAAAACTCATTCAACTATCTTAAACAAGAGTTTAAATTATGAGTTACATCTCTGCTTCAAAGTATTTTAGTAAGCCCTCTTTTTCAAAGCAAAGTTTGATAGCAGTCATGTAAATAAGGAAAAATAGAGTAATAGTTTTGTAGCATGATTTCTCCGGCATGATTTCTCCCAGAATTACAAAACGGCCACCAATTGTAACAATTGAAAAGGGGAGTTCTGCCAAAGCATTGATGGAGAGTTTAAGAAATATAGCCTTAGAGGAATGCTAAGCATACACTCTCACCCTTCTTAGATAATAAAACAAGTGTGATCCTAGCTGGCACACCCCAATATATGATTACCGCACCCCATTAATTTTTTTTTTCACTTTCAATTTTCAACCTAGTTAATGGATGCACCCCATCTTTGGTGGGAGATGATTGTCTCTATTCTCCTTATTCCTCGTTCTCACTTGCTCTTCCTCTATTCCCTAGCTCCTTTCTCATGTGATTCATGAGACCGGGCAAGACAACTACTACTTTCAAGAGCAACGTAAGGCCCCTCCTCACCCGTATCCCTAGATTCTGATCTATAATAATTTCAATGCCCATTTGATTGAATGTTCTGGATAGATATCAAAATTGGATTTTGTGATTAAGTACAAAATGTAGAATCTTGTTATTTTGAAAGTTAAGTTAAGTTTAGGGTTGTAGACATCGTTACTTAGATGTGACAGTATTGAATTGATCAGAGCTTTTTGTATAGTTATACACTTAATAAATACAAATTAAGGTTAATGGTTTCTAATAGTTCATGAGATTTTGGAGATATCTAGCAAGACTTTGGTTTTGGGTGTTGAATATTTTGTTTTTATTTCTTAATTTTTTTTACAAATTTATTTAAATTTAGTTTTTTTCAGTTATTTCCTTCCAAACCAGAGACTCGTATCTCCTATTTGGTGCCAAAATGCTAGTAAGTGTAAGGAAGTTGGTTAACCGATACTTTTGCATAGTTGATCTCCTTATCCCCAATCCATCTATGATCTAGTCTTAGTAGTTGGCTGTCCGGTGATCAGGTCCTCATTGGCAAGGTTAATCACCAATAGTACTATGAGCGTTTATTTCTTCCCCTTCTAACATGAGAAAACTCCAGATTATATATTATTGATGTGTATGATTTATGAATAAAACACATCTTTATTTTCTGTCAATTTGTTTTAGTGATATGCAGATACTTACTCATAAAAGTGTGTCACTATTTGTTTGAATTTTTATCTTTTTCCTCTTACCAGATTAATGTTTTGAGAGCTTGTGTTCACTTTCTACAATTCTATGATACTCTAGTTTTAAAAAGCTTAGCAGTTAAAGACATTAAATACAGTGAGGCAAACTTGAAGAAGAAAAATTAATAGGAAAAGTTACCATGGACTACCCAAAAAACACATATCGAATTGAAATCATGAAAATGTTATTACTTTATTTATTATTGAATTTTCCTTTGAGGAATTTACAGTGAAGTGAAGGAATCAAAATTGAAATGAAAACTATAACTTTTGCATAAGAAGATTTTTTCCCAAAATTTGCATGTTCATTTGTTTGATTACACACAGGCTTCTTCCGAAAAGAAAGAGCTGATTCAAGTGAAGAAAGAAATGATAATTGGGTCAAATATTACTTCAAGTAGTGTTGCTTTAACTTGCCAACTGATAATTCTAAACATTGTTTCGAATGCTTAATTTAGGGTAGGAATAGTTGAAAATTAAACTATCCTATACTGCCAAAGAACAGAAGTGTATTGCAAAAGAAAAATAATGGTTTTAGAGAGATTTTAGACTTCAGCTTCAAACATGTATCATCTATTCCTCTGAGATATTAATTAGCTATTTGCATTTATTACGTATCAATTTTTTTCTATGTTGATCCATAAGCATATTGTGGCAACATTTGCAAAGCTGCGATATACATAGGGTGACATAGTTATTTCCCATCACACTTAAATGGAGCATATCATGAAATAAATATGTTGGGTGGGAGCCTCTTGTTTGGATCTTCTGTGGAAGACAATTCTGATGGTGATTATTGTCTCAGATTTTACTACAATAAGTTGACAAGCAGTATCTCAATTATAAAATCTCTCCTGATTGTAAATAGTGTGTAGATATAAAATTCATATGTATTTTTTTGTTTTCGGTCTGTACAAGTAATTTTATTAATTTAATGATTTGCAGTTAGTAATTTGTTAATAATGGGGGTGCAATCATCAATTATTGGGGGTGCATCTAACACCACCCTAAAACAAATGACTTTATATCAACCCATTTGTGGGTTCTACAAGAAGTCATTTGTTTCATTATCTGAAAAGGGTGAGAGTATGCTTGGCATTCTATAACCTTATTCCAACATGAATCTCTTGAAGTTTCTTGAAAGTAATTTTCCCATGTACCCCATGTTGATACATGTGCCCAAGTATGTGCATATGTACATATTATAATGGCTTCAACCATGTTGCCCAACCCCCCTCTCTCTCTCACACAGTTGGATATTTTTCATGTTTGCATCGGATCACTACCAATCACGATTGAATTTGGAGGGAGTTCAATCACATCCACATGTTTACATGTGTCTTTGTTAACTCTTATTAACTATGGTTAAGATTCAGTAATCCTTAGGATTCTAACAATCTAACCTGGGTTTTTCGAAAAAATATCAACCTCAAGGGTTCCAAATTCTTAAACAGAGCTAAAGTTTATTTAAAATATTTTTTTTCTAAAAACTAAGGTTAGATTATTGAACCATGAGGGATACCAGAGTTAATAGGTGTTAAGAGAGACACATGTTGACTTGTGGGTATGATTAAACTCTCCCTGAGTTCAATCGCGATTGGCGGCTGTGATCTGATCTCTTGCATGATGGTGCCCACGTTGGATGGGGACAGCTTGTCCATATCAACATGGCTATAAACATTATTATACGCTTCAAATATCATGCATTCTTTGACTATTATACTTTTATGTTTTTCCCCATCCTAGTTTCTAAGGGCCCGTTTGGCATCATTCTGGATTAGAAACGATTCTATTCCCTGGAACAGTCTGATTCTTGTTGGAATGTTTCTGTTCTGAGAACTCATTTGGATGCAGTCAACCTGACTTTGTTCTGGGGAACAGAAACAGCAGAATCGCGTTTGGATGGGAAAAAAAAAAAAAAAAACAGAATCACAATAACATTATTCTAACTATTTTTCTGTAGGGGTAAGAGATGATTTATCATTGTAGCTGGAAAAAAGGATATTTACATCCAAATTTAAAGTCTATCAAAAGATAATACATGTTCTATATAATCCAAAATTAAATTTGTAATAAAACATGTTTTGTGTTTACTTTACAAAAATCACAATCACTATTGCCCAAAAAAAGGTTAAGAGTCCCATAAAAAAGCAGATGACACTACAACCACAGGTTGCACAGACGAAAAGACGGTGCCGCTTGCGTTCAACGAGTAATTGCTGAGACGCTGAATCCATATAATTTTCAGGTTGACGTTGGTCCATATCATATTCGTCTACCCATATGAATGAGTCTTCATGGTCCTAAACAAAATCAAATCAAATTAGCTAATGATTAATCAACATAATGAGTTCTTATTGATATAAAAATCAAAATAAAATCAAAACATATAAACCTGACGAAATGGGCATCGAAAAAACCAACGTCCATAATTTTTCTTTGTCTTTGCCATAAACAATTTCATTGCGCCACGCCCACAAGAACATGTAGGACTTTTGTGATCTCCTGCCATAGTTTCAATACTATCTACAAATATTTCTAAAACTATAAGTACATAAAATGCATGTCAAAACAAAAACATATTTATAGACAAACATATGAAAATTAAAGCTTGCAAATTATAACAATGTCTAGCAATGTTTTCCCTTGGCACACACAAAAAAAAACATATAGAGAATATTAGCATGAAAATATAAACATCATCATCACATTAAGCTGTCATCATACTAAGCTAAAAATGTTCATCTCAAGACCATGTAACACCATAATGTGTTGCTAGTGCATTTGCAATTCCGTCCCTAACACGCTCAATTTCTAGTCGGCCTTGTGCAGTGCCGATCTCTACAACCCTTGAGGAACCTGCCTCATTGGTAGGTGTATCATCATTATCGAGAATCATATCCTCATCGCTATATGTAAGAAATTCTTTATCTTGTTGCGTATGCGATCTGATGAAATTGTGAAGAGTGCATGCATCAAGAATAATACGTTTTTGTCCACGAAGGGAGTAAGACCGCACTTACTTCAAGATAGGAAACCGAGATTTTAACACGCCAAAACATCTCTCAATGACATTCCTCAATGATGAATGATGATAGTTAAACAGCTCCTTCTTCCCCCGTGGTTGTCGAGCACGCCCCCTATACTCTTGTAGATGATATCGCTCTCCACGATAAGGCATCAGATAACCCGGCATGGTGGTATAGCCCGAGTCGACAACATAATATTTACCTGAAATATTAACTAGCTAAATAAATTCACTGAGACATCCGATTTTGCATATATATCTTTTAAACAATGTTACCTGCAGGGGGGTGAGGGAATTCCAATTCTGGTCTTGTTATGGCTTCGGCAAAAACACGTGAATCATTGGCTGTTCCTTCCCAGCCGACATACACAAATGTAAAACGCATATCGAAAGAACATGCACATAATACATTTTGAGTAACGGTTGTCTTTCTCCCTCGATATGGAATCTGATTTTTAGTAGGCACAGACGCGCTTACATGTGTGCCGTCTATTGCCCCTATACAATCCTTGAAAAGAAAAAAAGAAATTGTAACTCATTAATCATTTAATGGAACACTGCATGTATAAATACAATATTTAAATCATTTGTTACCTTAAACCAAGGATGGTATTTTGAATTGTTCAGAATTTCTGGTGGAGTTTCATTAAAATCCGAGGGACATATTAGCTCTTTTCCCAAATTCGCAATGGCCTTCAAAACTGTTTTAAAATGACGGCTAACAGTCTCTCCTGAATGTTGAAATCGATCTGCTATCATCCGATTACATTCATTGTGGCCAATTGTCATTAAAAACATAGCTACTTGTTCTTCGACAGCAACAAATTTTGAATCCTTCAAAAGGTCTCTACTTTTCAGAGTATGACATAAACTTTCTAATACATGTTTTTCCATGCGAAACAAATCATAACATCTATCCGGATGTCCAGTAAGTACGTTATGTACAAATTCTGGACCTGTTTCACTACAGTCCCTAATTGGTTTTTTGTTGATGCGCTTATTCAATTCATGGAATATTAGGAGCATCAAAAAGTCATCATCAGACTCTTCACTATCTGACTCGGGTCTATCAGAATCTGACTCAGGTCTATCTGAATTTGACTCGGGATCCATATTACCTGAACACCATATGTAAGCACAATATCACATAACTATAACAAAGTATCCCTAAACTTGCTTTAACAACACAAATTCAGAATGTAGTCCACTTACAGTTTTTAGTAAACCAGGTTGTGTTATGAAACAAACAAGCATGTATTTCGGTAATGACTTTAAAAAAAAGCATGTATTTCGTTATGTAACCAACTAACTCATAGAAATAATGCTATTGTGGCATACATGTAATCCTACTTAGTTTTTCAAGTAATAATGCTATTGTGTAACCTATAAAACAATGGGCATCCGCAAACAAAATCAGATAGCAGTTGAGGCAAGCACACCTAAAGTGTTCTTCCAAGTAGTGACATACAATAAATCAGGGCATTCTCCTATGTTGCACTCACCATAATAGATTCTTACATGAACACTTCATGATATGCTTAGTATTTCTGGATTGAGTTACTGCCAAAATCCCTTGCATAGTAATATGATTTCCTGAGTATCAGTCTCACTCAAAACGCTAAAAAATACAAAACCTCAGATAGATTTGAATTTGACTGCAAATTACAAACCAATGGCTATATGCATAAAGTACCTCTACGCAGATCTTGGAATCGATATAAACTTAATCCACTACAGCAATCAGATAAATGGCAAATGTACTATGTTCTTCAATGAAATTGGAATCTGCAATTTGTTAATGGTCTAGAAAGCATGAAGTACCTGAAAATGGCTTTAGTTCTAATTTCGTACTCTCTTTTCTTTATTTTTGGCTAAACTAAACAAAGAGATTCATAAGTTCATGAGAATGTAAAATCTCTAGTTGAAGTTCAGGTGTGGATTGAACTGCCTGACCTGAATTGCTAGTGTTACAATGTTGGAAAATGGCAATAATGTATGTGCGAACCTCTGGAAAAAGCAAAAACAATAGACAGAGGAACTGGGGAAATACCCACTGAGATTAGCTGCCTGTTCATTATTTTGGAATAATATCAATATTTAAATGTGCAGATGAAGGTAAATCTCTAATCTTCTATTCCTATATTAGGATGGATGAGAATGAAATTATCAAATTGCAAAAACTTTGAATCCATACAATTCTTGAGTTCATAGTTCATTCAGTACTAATAGAAAAAAAAAATCCATAGTGTATTCTGTGCAAATATTCTCTTCCTTACTTATGGGTCACATAACTATGGTGCCCAAATAATTGATAACCCAATCTGCTTGAAAGGAATAACAAGCCACCATAACTATGGCCCCCTATGAAATTAGTGCAAATGGTGTTGAAATTTCCTTGTCTGGATCCACACCACAATAACATTGAAACATCTATCCATTTTTCACATTAATAGCAAAGTCTATACGGTTTTAGCATGATACCTCCCAAATTATCCTCCATTATCTGTCTAATGGACAAAGAATCAGATCCAATGTGATCCACGTTAACAGTAACATCTCAATTGACTCATTCACCTACCTCAAATGACTCAAATTCACCTACCTCAAATTTCTCAAACAGACCAACAACAAACATCTGATGCTTCTTAAGGAACTCTTCTACCTCAAATTGATTGAGCTTAATTTTTGTGAGCACACTCTCACAACTAACATAATATGTAATTAAGCACAATATTGCAACCAACATAGTATGTACCTAACATAGTATGTAAGCACAATAATACAACCAATATAGCATGTAAGCACAATATTACAACCAACATAGTATGTAACTAACATAGTATGTGAGCAAAATATTACAACTACCGGAGTATGTAAGGAAAATAAATCAACATCAAAATGAACTAGCAAGTCTAAGACAAAGTCATGTCTATTACAAGTATAAAGTTTTAAAGTAGCAACCAATAACATCCTTAAATAACAAGTTTGTAATAAGTTTCAAACAAACATCCCAATGAAAAGTCAGCACTAGTGTCATTCTAAACTCCTTAGTAAGAGGAGTTTCCGACTTGTGGGCACATTCATGAAAAGTTCTCTCTAACTACGATCGTGCGTGATGATCTTCGTCGCCTTCAAATACGCTTCGTCGCTTAGATCTTGATCTAATGTCGCCAACACCTCACAACAACGGGTAATAGAGAATGGGTCATCACTAACTTCAAACCCAGAACTACCAGACCTTCGATGTTGTCTCATAGTATAGGCCTGACATGCATCCATCAAGATAGAAGTACTATTCACCTTCCTTCGACGAGGAGTGGAGGTTCTAGACGCACCTCGACTGGGACGATTCATCTCTTCTATGGCCTCAAAATCTTCATCCTCTTGGAATTGCTCTAATGGAGTTTCTGGAATCCTTTCAACATTCTCATCATCGTCTGTCTCCCCTGCACCTTGTGTCGATGCACCCGCATTATCACCTGTTGCGGTGGTGTCGCCATATATTATCACAAGCTCATCCCACATTGGACACCCTTTATTGCGGAATGGTTTTGTCCCAGGGTGTTGTTGTTTTAAAGAAAAGATTAACCACTCATTATTAAGTGAACATGTAATGAAGTGATTATTTTTGATCGGTCTTCCCGAAAAGTGTAAAAATTAGTAATTACACGTACTCGTAAATATGATTCCCATACGTCGTCAGGAGCTGTGACAGTTTTGGTGAGGGGTTTCCAACCAAAACCTGTTGGGACATCGCGAAGCGTTTTGAACTATCGATAATATAGCCTCAACTTGTTGAACTTATTTTTAAATTGTTGATGAGAATACTTGTGACCCGTTTCCCTGAAAAACTTCTCATTTATGTCATTCCATGCCCTTTTTGAGAATGTCGTAGTTGGTCGGTTTCCCTTTCGAACCTCTTCAGCCATTAGTTCTATTAATAGTTTCTCCTCCCTACTACTCCACCTTGCAACCACGGCATCTTTCTCCCCTATGGTAACTCCTGACATCTATCGAAAAATGTGTATTTATTACACATTGTAAAGTCTATATAGTAAATCATGTAGTATTGAAATATTAAGATGATTTTTTTTTTCCACATTACACACAGATTTAATTAAGCAATTCAAAGAGGTAAGAATAGAGTATATCAGTTATACACACAAAAAAATTTCCACATACTTGTACATGCTCTGGTACTACTAATAACAACACAGCAAACCTCTTCATAGAGTTGAAAAGAAACCAATACAACAAAAGGTTTCATGGCTACAAGATGTAAACCTGTATATGGTTATATGGACTCATCACAGAGAGTATCCCTGTGTGAAAATTTTACATAAAAGTTAAGTCCAAATGTATCGTGCATCATATCTAGTTACAAATGTTGTTCATATATGTGAGTAATGCATGAATTTGGAGCTGCTTCTAAAGACCAATTGCAAGAACAAAGCTTTATAAAACAGATCAAAGCTGTATATAAAAAAATAGAGATCATAACTGAAGCTGTTATTGGAGATCTATCATGATAAATGACAAAAACTCAAATAAAAGAAACTCAGATCTTGATGTAATGTCGGTTAGATCTTGATCTACCATGATAAATGATCAAAACTCAGATGAAAAAATGATAAAAACTTAGATCTACCATGAACTGTAGCTTTTATTGGAGATATAAAAACTCAGATAAAAAAACTGAGATAAAAATACCCAGATCAAAAACTCATATCAAAAAACTAAGATAAAAAAACCCAAATCAAAAAACTCATATTAAAAAACACAGATAAAAAAAAACTCAGATCTATGAACTATGAACCAGATCTAACGAGGTTTTTTTTTTTTTGATAGCTCTTGATAAAATAAACACAAACAAGAATAGTTCATAGATCTTGATAGATCTGGGTTTTTTTTCCCTGATTCGTTTTTTTCCCGAGTTTAGGAATCATCAAATCTCATAGTTCAATCATAATCCAAGGTTAGCTTTTGAAGAACTCGCCGTCATTGCCGTCGTCGACAGATCTGGATGATACAGATCTCACCGGCGACGTCGGCGTCGACAAATCTGGAAAGGATCAATGTCTACGATCTGTTCTTTAAAGAGAGAGAGAGAGAGAGAGAGGAAGAAGATGATACACCTACCGTCACCGGCGTTGAAGGTCGGCCAGAAGTTTGAGTCCCTATGTTCGACGATCGCTACCCCCTTCCCTCCTTTGTTCGATGCTCTCCCCTCTTCTGTGTTCCCTTTTCTATTTTTTGTTTTTTGAGATTTTATCGGGAACAAAAAAAACCCGTGGGTTCGTTTCGTTCCGAGAAGCCTTTATATTTTGTTCCGTGAATTTCGTTCTCAACCATTCCGTTTTGATGTTCTGAACCTGACGAGAACGATGCCAAACAGGTTCCCTCAAGTGTTCCGCGTTCCGGAACACAAAATCGTTCCGCGAGAACGATGCCAAACAGGCCCTAAGTGTCCTAGGCCCTAACCTATTCTTACTGAATACACCTCATATTTATCTCCTCTTTCGCCTTCTACCTCTAGCTCTTCTCATTCCTACCAACCTTAGGAGTCCAAAATATCATATGTACATTTATTTCTCACAAGTTAAGACGAATTATTATTTCTTATTTCAACCAAAACTCACATAGGAGAGCTTCTAAGGTTCTTGAATTTTTCTTCTGTTGGTTTGGATGTGTGTGGACTACTACCTCATAGGTATTAATTAGATCCTTACAACAGTAATTGAACCTAGCAAGGCTTAGGGTACCCTATTTTGCAAGGGTTGCCACCCTTATGTTGGGGTACACGGTCTAGACTTGGCCTGGGTTGGAGTTAGAATGAGCCTCTGCCGTGCCCAGATATGCATGCACAGATGGTTGTGCCCAACCCCAAAAAATGGCGGTTGAGGATTTTGGTGAAATTCTTTCAACTCATAATACCTTCGGTTAACCCCAAAAGATGGATAAACTTAACCCTAGGACAAGTCACACACCATTACAAGTTTTCCTAACATCCAAACATCCTGCTCAAGGACCTGTGCCAAAGCTCAGCATAGGCCCAATGTTATCCAAAGCTAAGTAGGCAATGATAGTCCATGCTTGGTTTTGCATTCTCAACATATTAGACTGGTATATCCCAGGTTGGAAATGCAGCCCAAGCTTGGCCCATAATGGATTAGGCTCAAATTCCTAGCTGGCCTGCCCCGCTTATGTGACGCTTTACTTTGCTAGGTGATTCTACATTTCTTTTACTACTGAAACAGGTTTGGTTATTTAGTGATCATTGAAGAGTCATTCTAGAACCCTAAAAAAGTTTTACTTTACAAAAAGATCATTACCCTACTCGTAAAGTTGTATAAAAAGATATACATAAAACTATGAAAAGACTACACATTCAAATTGGGCCTGATAGTAGGGAGTGGCCTCCCACAATCCGGATTAGTGCATGTAGTAGAAAGCTCGTATCAACCCCAATTCAAAGGTAAAATGGGTCATACACCCATCAAAATATATCGAACCATAAATAAACCATAAACCACCAAAGGGGTCGTCCCACCAGCACCAAAGTATCTTAAGTCCTTAAACCGACTAAATGGAGTAGAAATCTCACTATCTTTCGTAAGGGGAAAAAGTGAAGGCAGCAAGCTCGATCAACCCAGCTAGAGAGGTACGGAGAGTCCTTATCAATAGCCCGACCAGAGCAACATGCTCGAGAGTCTCTCGGCTCGGATAAACCCCAAAATCAGTCACGAGCTTAACTGAACACTAAAACCCAAATGATGTGACTATGAGGATTGGTAGCAGTTTATCCACACCATAGGAGATCACGCTAAACCAAGTATGGCCAGACAAGCAGTATGTCCAATTGATTGACTACTGACAGTTAACAAGACAAAGAGAAACCGCAACAAAAAGAGGGCATACCGACAAGAAGGTAAGATTTTTTCCATCAAATGATAACACTAAGGATAACCACTAACTTATGCTAAGGTATGATCCGAACACACCACGTCTTTATTTTAAAAGAATATAAATAAGTCTCCCAAGCGAAAGAGAAAATGAGAAACAAGTCCCTAAGAGCAAAAGCACCTCCCTAGCTGATAAAGTGCGAAGCACAAAAGAAAATGAGAAGGCCACCACGTACAACCTCTAAAGGATATCAATTCAAAGCCCGATCTTTGCCAAAAAAAATTATACAAACCTTTTAGAGGAGCAAAGAATACACTTTTTGGTGCTTGTTTTCTTTAATTAATCCTCAAAAACTCTGGCATTTAATGGGATGATTTATTGAGAGTGTATCATATTTATTGTAAATTGTTATTTGATCCTCAATCTTTCGTGATCAAATTCCTTTTGCGAAATTTATGTTAACAGTACTCATTTCTCTCTAGACAAGGGAAGGATTGATAATAAATCAAGTTTCCTCTTTCAAACTTGCTTGGATCTTTCAAAACCCTAGAAAGAAGCAGTAACAGAAGACATTCTAGTGAACTCAATCCAATTAGAGTCTGAAAATCTAAACAAACATTAGTGAACTTAAAACCAAACTCATTCCTGGAGTGACTCACCTAAGAAGAAGGTTTAAAAAATATTAGCAGTCTTCTGCATATATGCAGACATCAGCTATACAAACAGCTTCTCATATCAACAATCGATATGGAAAAGCTGTTTCATATAATCTTGACCTGCCCACACTACCTATATCATCCCTTTTTCGGGTCAGGGTGGGCAAGACCCGAGCCAGTTAATAATCAGGTCGGGTTCGAGTTTAGCATATGCCAAC
Organism: Tetracentron sinense; assembly: GCA_015143295.1. Taxonomy (NCBI): domain Eukaryota; kingdom Viridiplantae; phylum Streptophyta; class Magnoliopsida; order Trochodendrales; family Trochodendraceae; genus Tetracentron; species Tetracentron sinense. The sequence goes on from CM026551.1 coordinate 60,058,772, forward strand.
CTAACCTGGTTAACCCTTTTATTTTGGGGGCAGTGTGTCAATATTTTTTACCCAATTGTTAAATGGGTTGGATTTTTTCCGGATAGTTTGAATACAATGACCCGACCGAGCTATTGCCGCAGAAACACATGGGTCAAAAGTTCAATAATCATAACAATCCGGGTTGATTCATTTGACCCTTCAGGTGATTTTGAGGTTCTAAATAAGAAGTAATAGACAACACATGAGAATCACATTTTCCAAACCAAATCCATATTGGACTTGAACATCAATTCCATAAGCAATGGAATAGAATAGAGAGGAATTCATCCAATCTCTGATACTTTCGGACCCGAAAATCACATCGTTTATAGTAATATAGTTGCTCTAGTATTCCCCAAAGCAACACGAAAAGCAGAAGAGAGAAAATTCAAATATTCAACAATCATGCAAAAATATTTTGAGAATATATCGAACCTCTTATCTCAAACCTCTTATACTTTTCATTTGATATAAGAGTTTCATCTAGAAATTCATCAATTCAATGCTTATCTTTACATTTGGGGCACTTTCAATTATTTGCAATCTTTTGTAATAGCTTTGACTAAGAAGATCAAGATAATATTATGAATAATTGTGATTATAAATAAGAGGAACTTTGTGAATCTTACACATGGCAAACACGTTCACCAATCCGAACGTTTCAGGTGTTAATTACATCACCCCTCAGATGGGTCAATCTCTTAAATATTGCCATTTTAACAATCCTAGTTTATCCAATGCACAAGTTTCCGCTAATAGTCACCGGAAAGCACTCATAATTATCGGGCACAAGTATCGTCCGATCAGCGCAACTCTCGGGTATCGAACACGTGTGCTATGGGAAATGACACGACGGCAAGTTACTCTTAAAATAACTATAATTGTCTCTGTTAATAGCAACAAAGCCTAAAATATCTTCTTGGTTTTGCAGTTCACTTAAATTTATTTTCATGGCTGCTTACTCCATAGCAAGGGAAGTTGTTTTCAAGATGTATACTCAATACCATTGAATATTTTAAAATCCTAAGTTTTTAAGTCAACAAGAAATTTTAGGGTTTGCTTATGCATTACATTTTAATTATTTAGGGATAAACTAAGCAACAAAATTCCGTAGAAACGAGACTAAAAGATCGCAGATATGATCACTGATAAGGATGTTTAAAGTAACCAAATCCATTAGATGGCAATCGCTTAATCAGTAGCTTTGCAATTGACTACGGGGGAGAGTGACCTCTGAGTGATTAATCTAAGGAAAAATTATACTTGGCACGTAACAAATGATCAAATATAAATATATTGGATAGACATTTGCTACAAAATAATAGTCGTTAGATCAGGGATTAGAGAATTGCTTAAATGTGTCTAACAGTAATGGTTGACACTCTAATACCAAACAGATTGACTCGAGCTTATTGTGCCTGATTATTATTTAGGAGAGAGTAGTGTTAAAGATATAACAGAAGTTTGTGGACATGAGGTAATGATTATAAATAGAAGATAACTAGGATATATTCATTTAATAAGATGTTGGGTTGGTAGTTGAACCCACATGAGATTTTTCTCTTTTCTTCTACTTACATACAAAAGCTAGAAACAGCAAAACTAGTCGTAACGAAAACAAGTGAAGACGGTGTCCTGCTCCGTCTGTTGTTTTAATTAACAGTATTTGAATTAAATAATCCTGTATTCAATCTTTATTAAGTGAAATAGAACAATACTATTCAGTGTACAGAATATGAGTTTGATTGAATATATATTCTGTTCATATAACAATAAATAGAAACTACAGAATAGAATGAACTCACTGATTTAGAAACTGAGAATCAACAGATCAAGTCGAGTAGTAACTCTTTCCTTAAGACAGATTTCGTCCCTCACACTGGTGCTTTTGATATACGGACGTCTGCCTCCCAGGATAAATTGATCTTTACACAAACAGAAGAAGCACAGCAATTAAAAGAGCTGTTGGAATAACTATATAAGTTGAAACGGGCTCTGGCCCAGCAAAACAAAAAATAATTATAGGGGCCAGGCTTTAGGCCCACTAGAACCAAGCCAAGCCAAGCCAGCCAGCCGGCCGGACCGGACCGGACTCGGACTCGGACACGGGCACGGGTCGGGGCGGGGCGGCGGCGCGCGCGTGTGTGTTGGTTCCACCTTGGAGCAAGTGCTCACTCCTTCGCAAAATTTGGGTGCCCCAAGGGCCCACCCTTTACTCCAAGGTAATGGTATTTAAACCACACTATAGTTTCAATAGTTTTCCAATGTGGGACTATTAAACTACACCATTCTTCAACTTATAATTTATGTTCAAGTGGCCCACTTTGAGATGAATTTCTCATTCACCACTTCACTGTTTTGGACAAGTGAATACACTACGTTGATCTCCTCATGGAGGAGAACATGAATCCACTTGGACCCGCCTCATAACCTTTGTGGGTCCCACTTTTATTTTGGGTCAAAGTTTGTAAAAAACTGTTTTCCCAGATTTTCCAAAACAGAATTTTTCCAACAATCCCCCACATGAATGAAAATTCCTGGACAGAATACAGAAATTATGCAGACACTTAAGAGAGAGTACATAAGAGGAGATATCGTGCAAAGGATAGGTAGCTTTTGGCTTTGAACCTTCCCTTATGTATAACTATCGGATTTACTGGCTAATCAGTGAACATGATGTCTTGAACTGTCCAGCCGTTATTGTAAACCAAGACAATAGAATACACACATGATATTCCCAAACATAGTTTAGTTCTCATTGTTGTGTTCATTTTGGCCCTGAACACTTCCTGGTTTCATGAGTGCTCTAGAGAATTGTAGTCTAGTCAATTCTTATAGAACCGGCCCAGTTCACACTCACATAGGTGATTCTTATTAAGAGTATTCTGCTATACTCCACTTGGTAGTCCAAGATATAAGAATCATTAATAACTTAGTTAATCCTAACACGATGCAGTCATCACTTTCTCATTTCAGAAATGGGTAAGAGACATTATCTCTTAAGTGATTAGGTCGAGTCATACACAACTTAGTTGTCCCTTTGAACCTAGATCTTGGGATCTCCATTCAACTAGGTTGGGTTTCCATTGTGAATACCCTTAAGTTATCGACTTTAACCCCATTCCCCTCGATGAGTTACTTACTTGCTCTCTTGATAAACCTTTAGTTAAAGGATCAGCAATATTGTCCTTTGATCTTATGTATTCTAAAGAGATTATTCCACTTGAAAGCAAGTGTCTAACGGTATTATGTCTACGACGAATGTGTCGAGACTTCCCATTATACATGTGATTCTGTGCTCTTCCAATTGCAGATTGACTATCGCAATGTATGCATATGGCAGACACAGGTTTTTGCCACATAGGAATATCTTCTAAGAATTGTCGAAGCCATTCTGCTTCTTCTCCAGCTTTGTCTAATGCAATGAATTCAGATTCCATTGTAGACCGTGCTATACATGTTTGTTTAGAAGATTTCCATGAAATTGATGCACCCCCCAATGTAAAGACATATCCACTTGTGGATTTGGAGTCTTTAGTATCTGATATCCAATTTGCATCGCAGTATCCTTCTAGGACTGCTGGATATCTGGTGTAGTACAATGCATAGTTTTGGGTAAACTTTAAGTATCGAAGTACCCTCACTATGGCTTTCCAGTGGTCTTTCCCTGGATTACTGGTATATCTACTTAGTTTACTTATGGAGTATGCTATATCAGGACGTGTGCAGTTCATCACGTACATCAAACTTCCTATGATTCTAGAATACTCCAGTTGAGATATGCTTTCACCAGTATTCTTAGCTAAATGTACATTTCCATCTATTGGAGTCCTTGCTATATGGTCATCGTACTTGTTAAATTTTTCAAGTACTTTCTCAATATAATGTGATTGAGATAAAGCATATCCATCAGATGTTTTGGTAATTTTCATTCCCAAAATCACATCTGCCACTCCCATGTCTTTCATATCAAATTGTTTGTTCAACAATTTCTTAGTAGTTTTGATCATTTGATCATTACTCCCTATGATGAGCATGTCATCCACATAAAGACATATTATGACATATCCTGCATCTATGTTTTTCACATAAATACATTTGTCACACTCGTTGATTTTGAATCCATTTGACAACATTGCATTGTCAAATTTTTCATGCCATTGCTTCGGTGCTTGTTTCAATCCATAAAGTGATTTAACAAGCTTGCATACTTTCCTTTCTTGTCCTGGAACACAGAAACCTTCAGGTTGTTCCATGTATATTTCTTCATTTAGATCACCATTTAAGAAAGCCGTCTTGACATCCATTTGATGAATGTCAAGATTCTTTAATGCAGCAATTGCAATCATCATTCGAATTGAAGTTATTCTCGTCACTGGAGAATATGTGTCAAAGTAATCTAGTCCTTCCTTTTGACTATATCCTTTAACCACAAGTCTTGCCTTATACTTGTCGATTGAACCATCTGCTTTCATTTTCCTTTTGAATATCCATTTATATCCAAGAGGTTTACTTCCTGATGGGAGATCAACTAACTCCCATGTATGATTATGCAGAATAGATTCAATTTCATTATTTACAGCCTCTTTCCATAAAGGAGCTTCTGGACTTGACATAGCTTCCTTAAAAGTTTGAGGCTCATTTTCTAACAAATATGTTAGAAAATCAGGACCAAAAGACTTTAACTTTTTAGCACGTTTGCTAAGTCTAGGTTCTTCACTATTATTTTCAAAGTCTTTATTACTACTCATCGTAGTATCCCTAGTTCTTTTAATTGAACTAGTCTCTTGTCCAGATTTACAAGGAAATATATTTTCAAAGAAATAGGCATTCCTTGATTCAATAATAGTGTTTACATGCATATCAGGATTTTCAGATTTGTGAATCAGAAATCTATATGCACTACTATTATTTGCATAACCAATGAATATGCAATCAACAGTCTTAGGTCCGATCTTAGTCGTTTTAGGACTAGGAACAGCCACTTTAGCCAAACACCCCCACACTTTCAAGTATTTGAAAGAAGGTGATCTTCCATTCCATATTTCATAGGGTGTTCTATTGATTACCTTTCGGAGTATTTTATTTAAAATATAATTTGCAGAAAGAATTGCTTCCCCCCACAAATTCTGAGGTAATCCCGAACTAATCAACATAGCATTCATCATTTCTTTTAAGGTTCTATTTTTCCTTTCAGCAATACCATTTTGCTGAGGTGAGTAGGGTGCTGTGGTTTGATGTATGATACCATTTTCTGAACAAAAAACACCAAAGGGTGCTTCATATTCACCACCTCTATCACTTCTAACAACCTTAATTTTTCTGCTAAGTTGATTCTCAACTTCGGCTTTGTACTGTTTAAACATATCCAAAGCTTCATCCTTGCTCCTCAAAAGATATATTTTACAATATCTTGAGCAATCATCAATGAAAGTAATAAAATATTTCTTTCCACCTCTAGTTTGTACAAATTTTAAATCACATATATCTGTGTGAATTAAATCTAAAAGTTCTGAATTTCTTTCGATAGATTGAAATGAAGTTCTAGTTAATTTTGCTTCAACACAAACTTCACACTTATGATTTTTATCAAAATTACATTTAGGCAAACATCCTAAGTGTATAAGTTTTCGTAGAGAATCATTATTTACATGTCCTAATCTTCCATGCCACAAATTAGAAGACTCAAGCAAATAACTAGAAGATGATGCATTCTTATTCATATTCTTAGTAGGTACAATGGTCATTACATTAAGTTTGAAGAGTCCATCACTCATGTAACCCTTCCCTACATACATACCACTCTTAGTCAAGACAAACTTGTCTGACTCAAATGCTAATCTAAACCCATTCTTACATAACAAGGATCCTGAAACCAAATTCTTCCGGATGTCCGACACATGGAGCACATTGTTGAGGGTAAGTTCCTTACCTGAAGTCATTTTCAGCACCACTTTTCCTTGTCCTTCAATTCTGGAAGTTGAGGAATTACCCATGAAGAGTTGCTCTCCATTTCCCACCACTTGATAAGAAGAAAACATATTCTTATCAATACAAATGTGGCGAGTTGCTCCGGTGTCCACCCACCATTCTTTGGAATTTCCAATGAGGTTCACCTCAGACACTACAGCAGACAAATTCATATCATGGACTCCATTTGAAACCATGTCCATTTCTGTGAAGTTGGCCTGAGCAGGTTTCTTGTTTTGGCTAATTCGCTTGCTCTTGCAATCCTTAGCCCGATGTCCAGGTTTATCACAGATGTAGCATTTGCCGGTGAATTTGAATCTCTTGTTCTCTCCACCTTTATATCCTTTTGAGGAGCCTTCATTGAATTGCCTCCTCTTTCCATTTAATCTTTTCCCCTGTTCCACAACATTTGCCTTGGACTCCATTGGAAGTTTTCCGGTTTTCTTTTCAGAAATTCTGTTGTCTTCTTCGATCCTCAATCTCACAATCAGTTCCTCCATCTTCATCTCCTTTCTTTTATGCTTCAGATAGTTCTTGAAATCTTTCCAGCCCGGGGGTAATTTTTCAATCATGGCTGCCACCTGAAAAGATTCACTAAGAACCATATTTTCTGCATGAATGTCATGCAAAATTAATTGGAGATCCTGGACTTGACTGATAACAGTCTTGGAGTCTGACATTACATATTCCAGAAACTTTCCGACCACAAACTTCTTTGCACCGGCATCTTCTGTCTTATATTTGATGTCCAAGGAATCCCAGAGTTCCTTTGCTGTTTTGATTGGACTGTAGACATTATACAGTGTATTATCCAATCCATTGAGGATGTAGTTTCGGCATAGGAAATCAGAATTTTTCCATGCCTCTACAGCAGCAACAACTTGCATATCAGTCTCTCCTTCCTTCAATGCAGGAGCATCTTCTCTGAGAAATCTAGCCAGATTCAGAGTTGTAAGATAGAACAGCATCTTTTGCTGCCATCTTTTAAACTCTGTTCCATTAAACTTTTCTGGCTTTTCACCATGGTTCACAGGAACAGTAGGGTGTAATGGAGTATGCATAGCAGTAGGTGCAGTGGCTGACATAATTTCTGATATACAGTATTAAGAAATTAAAGATTAATACAGTATTACAGAATGCAGGAATTTATTGTATTATACAGAATTCTGAAATCAGGAACAGCATGTAGATTTGAGAAAATAGAAACAGTATACAGAATTCTGGAAATTATAATGTGCATAGAATTTTGAAATTGTAAGCATTATACAGAAATCAAAATTTTGAAAACCAGTATTTGTAGTAAAAGATTGGATACAAAGGAAATCTGTCTTAAGATTGTTGTTTTAATTAACAGTATTTGAATTAAATAATCCTGTATTCAATCTTTATTAAGTGAAATAGAACAATACTATTCAGTGTACAGAATATGAGTTTGATTGAATATATATTCTGTTCATATAACAATAAATAGAAACTACAGAATAGAATGAACTCACTGATTTAGAAACTGAGAATCAACAGATCAAGTCGAGTAGTAACTCTTTCCTTAAGACAGATTTCGTCCCTCACACTGGTGCTTTTGATATACGGACGTCTGCCTCCCAGGATAAATTGATCTTTACACAAACAGAAGAAGCACAGCAATCTGTTTGTCCAACGAACCAGAAACTATGCTATCTCTCTCTCTCTCGGATTAACAGAGACTTATAAATATGCAGAAGGAATGCAGAGACTTAGGAGTAGAAGAAGGAATTTTGTACTTAAGAATATGCACCAGAAAAGCCTTAAATAGTAGGCAATGGAGACTGTCCAGAATAGTCATGTCTCTTGGGTTTCAAATTTAAATCCAACAGACATGACTGTTGGATTAAAAGAGCTGTTGGAATAACTATATAAGTTGAAACGGGCTCTGGCCCAGCAAAACAAAAAATAATTATAGGGGCCAGGCTTTAGGCCCACTAGAACCAAGCCAAGCCAAGCCAGCCAGCCGGCCGGACTCGGACACGGGCACGGGTCGGGGCGGCGGCGCGCGCGTGTGTGTTGGTTCCACCTTGGAGCAAGTGCTCACTCCTTCGCAAAATTTGGGTGCCCCAAGGGCCCACCCTTTACTCCAAGGTAATGGTATTTAAACCACACTATAGTTTCAATAGTTTTCCAATGTGGGACTATTAAACTACACCATTCTTCAACTTATAATTTATGTTCAAGTGGCCCACTTTGAGATGAATTTCTCATTCACCACTTCACTGTTTTGGACAAGTGAATACACTACGTTGATCTCCTCATGGAGGAGAACATGAATCCACTTGGACCCGCCTCATAACCTTTGTGGGTCCCACTTTTATTTTGGGTCAAAGTTTGTAAAAAACTGTTTTCCCAGATTTTCCAAAACAGAATTTTTCCAACACCGTCTACCACATGGCCAAACCAGATGATGGGTTGGGTTTGTACAAGTCTCTCTCTCTCTCTCTCTCTTTGATTTCAACAAACATACGAAGAGAAATCAATGTTGATTTTTTAGTATAACAAGCAAATCAAATTTAGCTAAGAGTATTACATAAAAAAAAACTGGCAGTAATTTGGGCGCCCCATGTTTTGAATAGATGGAGAACCGGTCGTGCCCGTGGTTAAAGGACAATCCTGCGGCTGCTAAACCCTTATTCTGCTGTATGCAAGCAAGGGTAATTTTGGACTTCCACTATCCTTACGAGGTTGATAAAGGTTAGTTTTGATTTTGCTAGTTTCACTCCCACAATTCACTCTCCCTTCTTTGGTAGAAAAACCAAAGAAATATGGCAGGCTTTTTTTTTTTTTTTTTTGGGTTCAATATGGTAGGCTTTTCAAGGTAGTTACGGCTTCTCACTACCTTAAGTAGGGTTGTACATCGCCGAGTTCGGGCTTAAAAGCCCTTGTAAATGTATTGAGCTTCGGCCCAGACTTACAGACTTATTCAAAATTACCAAAAGTCAAGTCCAAATCCGGTCATGTGCTGCCCTACCCTTATGTAGTAGTGGTGCCCTAATTATTGAAAGCAGGGCGACCCAAACCACTAGCATATCCCATAGTAACCAAATTAGGGATAATTAGAAAAAAGAAAAAAAAAAACTGTTGTGTATGCAAGTCTGCACACAGATCTTATGCCCCCACCCACCACCAATGTAGAAGGTATATTAATAAATATAGAAATTGTGAGAGGTAAATTTGTCTCTCATTGCATAACGTATACTTTTACAAATATACCCTCATTTTTATGTGGTGGTGATCAATGATGGGGGCATATGGGTTGTGCAAGTTGTCACATAGATCTTGTGTGCCCCCACTAATACAAAAGAAGGCGAATTCATCTCACTGCATACTATTAGTTTAAAAAAAACAGCATCTTACCAATATACTCACAATTTGTATATGCAACACTTCTGTGACTAAGGGCGCATAAGATCTGTGTGTTCTATACGCACTAAATAACACCCCAGTGGTGGGGTGTGGACCCTCTACTGAAAGAGGTCGGGGATCCAATTCTCCCCGGTGATGACTTCGCAAGAGCTTCAATCCCCAAGCTCACAACTAACCGGTTAACGTAGCTACTGAAGCAAAAGAAAAAAACAAGAAAGACGTGCACACAAAATAGACTCGTACATCAGGGTTGGACTGGGTTACCATTTACCAAATGGTTTTCTTGTCTCAGCAACTCACAATAATTTATTGCCACGTGTAGTGGAGTAGACGATGATATTAATTTGAAAATATATAAAGGAATGTAGGTACAACACGTGGCAGGAGAGTATTTATTTACCCTGTTGTTTTTTCTTCCTCTAATTCAAATCCGTGCATGGGGAGGATGAACGTGAGGTTAGTAGGAGCCGAGTTAAAAACAACATGAGACTCGCGACAAGGCAGCAGTCGCCAACCCCTCTTTTCTTTTCCAAAAGAGAGTTAAATGTAAATGTATAATGAATATAAAATCAATGATTAGGTGCAAAGTTATCCACAAGTGAAAGATTCCGTTTCTGCATCCGCGTTCACACCTGCTTTCAGGTTTCAAAGATTCCATCCCGAACCCTTTTCACACCTTCGCCTCTGGTTTCTGCTTCTTCTTGGCTTTAAGCCAGCTGAATGCTCGAGCCGACTGTCTTAAACTCGGCAACAGACTTCCTATGGCTGGGAGAGATTAATACATTTTAGCCCAGCCTTTAAACACCCCTTTTAACTCTTTTTAATTCTGGTTTAAAAGTATTAACCCTTATATTAAACTTTTTGTATTTATTTATTTTTAAACCCAAGGTTAGATTCATTAATCCTAAGAATTACAGTTAAAGGGATTTAAAATGGGTCTTAAAATTCTCTACGGTTATTGAAATCCAGTTACGTCCCAGTCAACACATTTCCCTATTTTAAATATCCTTTAATTGTGGATAAGATTTTCTAACTCTTAGGGTTGAATCATCTGACCTTGGTTTTTAGAAAAATAAAATATGAACTCTAAAAATTAATATTTAGAAGGCTTGAGTTCAATTACAATCGTAGATAATTTGAAGTTGTTAAAAGGGACATGTGGGGGAGATAGAGAGGTAGGGCCAGAGTATTTTACTCTGCCTCTGCCAGAGTCGTTCCCCATAAATCCTATTTTCATGGATTAATGATAGAGAATAATTCAAAAAATTCACTCAATAATATCAAAATAATAATTCACCATTCATAATTCATATCTCACAGGATTTTTCATTTTACCATTTCAATGTGGATCATAATAGTAAAAGGTAAATACGCAGTCCTCATTGATCAACACCCTCTTTTTTAATACTCACAAACTGTTATTAAGATTCACTCCCTCTAAGGTTTCACCCATCCAACCTTGGTTTAAGGGTAAAAATCAGTAAAGGCATTCATAAAGACTGTTGGCAGCACTAGCAATCCTGATCAGATCAAAACTTATGCTTTGATTAATCCGTCCGACCTCAACTCCCACTTCAGGTCCAAGGCGAAACTCATGTTGGGATGCATGTTCCCGACTCAACCCCCAGCCCAAAAACTTTGAAGTAAAGGAAACCCAAGTCATTGAACTATCTACGCAACAGCGTAGAACAGTTTAACTCCAAAGATCCTTCAAAGATCCTGAATCCGATCAAGGCAATCTCCTTCACAAAGAGGAAACTTGATCTACCACCTTACTGACAGGATCTTGCATAAACAGAAAGACTTCTATTCCAGAAAAAGCAGAAGTAGAAAGGTAACTAGTTGACCCTAATCCGCTTCCTATAAATATAGAGGTAGGGAGTAGAGAAAAAAATTTGTGTTCTCCCACACTAAAGCAGATTAAGTCTCCACCCTTTTGAAAACCCTAAACAATTGCTTCTTTCTCTCCCTTCTATCCCCCTTCATCACTCTACTATTGACTTGATCGTTGAAGTGTATTCACAGGTCACCTTGCCTAATTATTTTGGAGGATTACAGGTGCAGCAATTGTTCGAAGGCAAACACATGGTATTAGGATCAGCACAACATATATTTTCCCTCACACTTGGTTTTTAGGAAAAACATATTAACATTAATTTAGTTAAGCTTAATCATAATTAAAAGGAGATTAAAAGGGACACAAGGACATAACGGTCAACTAGTTAGTGAAATGCAGGATCAGCTAATCATTGCTCATTAATATATGATCTCAAATTGCTTCAATTCGTATTGCTACCTTTACTCGGTTACTTGGCATTGTAACTAGGTTAGTGATTCGCTGACCATGTAAATTGAGAAATTTTAGGGTTCTACAGTCATGTTCCTGTGTCCCTTTTAATATCACTTTTAACTATGGTTAAATTCCAAAAAAAAAAAATTAAGATTAATATTTTTATTTTAAAAAAAACCAATTAAGTCATGTTCATGTGTACCCCTTTTAATACCACTTAGCTATGGTTAAATTGAAGAAAATTAATATTAATATTTTTATTTTTCTAAAAACCGAAGTTAGATTACTTAATATGAGTGAATCTTCACCATAATTGATGGGCGTTTAAAGGGTGACATGGGTTAATTAGAAGTGCACATTTAACTAGTTAATCAAATGCGGCGATAAGAACATTTCCCTTGTAATTTTCCATGCTAAAGACGTATAGCCGCTATAATGAAATGAATATAGCCAAGCCAAGCCATGGCCGAGTCGCCTGCAGAGCTCCCTCTCCACCGACAGCCACCGGCTTCATCCATCTAACCCTGACATCATCATTTCCTTTGAAGCAAATCCGGAATAGCTGTTGGTGAGGTCAACCACTCACGTCCCCCAGATTGGATGACTTGTTATCTTACGTGGCGATCAGATAGCCTTGACTCTCTCTCTATCTATCTATCTCTCTCTCTCTCTCTCTACAATAAGGCAATTTCTCAGAACCTCATCATCATCCTCCATATATAGCACCAACCTCTCAATTTCTCAAATCTTTCTCGCTCAGAAAATAAGAAAAATATACAAAAACGGATGGGAAATTGTATTAGACATGAATCGTCGATGACATGGGCCGGTGACGATTGGGGATCTCCGGCGCCGGAGAGAAGGGACACACGTGATGGAGAAAAATCCCAGAGGACGTTAGAGATAGAAGAGGAGAAGCTACTGGGAGAGAAGGGATCATGCGTGTCTTCTTCCATTACAGAGGTGAAGATCAAGATCACAAAGAAGCAGTTGGAGGAATTGCTAGGGAAAGTGGACGTGCAAGGGTTGTCGGTGCAACAAGTCCTGGCTCAGTTGATGAACGTTAGCGATCAATATGATCAGACACAGCACCGGTCGTGGAGACCTGCTCTACAGAGTATACCTGAGGTTAATTGAGTCGATCTTTAGGGGTGAATGATGTAATCCTTCTTTCCCCATTTCTTTTTTGAGATTTTCTCTTTGTTTTATAGATCTTGCATGTGTAGTATAGGAGAGGAGAATGGGGTTCCAAGAGTTCCATAATTTCTACAGCTCATTGTACATAGAAAATAGGTTATTTCTTTATTGGTGTGGAGTTCCTATACAATCTAGCTCTCTCTCTCTCTCTCTTTTAAAAAATAAAAAATCTAGATATACTTCTACCCTGCGTGGGTATTGATCCTCTTAGAGCGTGCAGATAAATCTCGAAGGGTGGCAAATAAGGGGAAGGGACTCGAACTCAACACCTCCGTGGTCTTGGCCACTAGCCCAACCCCTTTATTTTCTTGCTGTTGTGTTTTTACTGCTTTCAAAACAAGATGCTGAGTGAAAAGAAAAAAAAAATGCAGAGTTGCTTTATAAGGCAGCCTTCCAAATCAATATTTTTATTTTTATTTTAGCATTGCTACGTCACTTTCCGATTGTCCACATTGCTCCTGATTTTTTACCGTTTTAAAATCATTAATACCTTTCCATTTAGGATTTCAATGGATCTTAGTTGGTCTTATAGACCCATATTACCGTTTAAGTTGGGTTTCTTTAAGGGGATAAAAAAAAAAAAAAAAAAAAAAAGACAGCCTCTTCTTCGTCTACAAGAGACCGATGAAGCTTAATTCACCTGTTTTTTCTGCATATAAGCAGAATCAGCCTTAAAAAATCAGATTAGTCTCACCCCATACAACATATGGCAAAAGGTTAGCTCTGGTGGCTGCCCGAGCTGGGTGCGCGGGCATCCACACAAAACATTGGGCACCTGACAATAATTTAAGGGAGAAATCATTTTATTTTTTCCCATGATTTTGACTTCTCCCCATTTAATATCTTTCCCCTTTAAAATGCCACATGCCTAGAGTTTGTGGATGCCCAAGCGCCCAGCTCGGGGAGCTGCCAGAGCTAATCTTTTGCCGCAACGGATATTGAGGGGAGTCCAAATATCAACCTAGAGATCCCTAGATTTACTGTTCATCCTTCGGCCACTGGGCTACACCCCGGGGGGTTGTCCCCAACGGTGTTTGATCTCATTTTTTGGGTAACAAATAAGACGAGATCAGAGTCCGGGTACTTACGAGTGCACCTTTGCCTTTGGCAAGTTATTAGTTGGAACCTCTACTCAATAGCCAAATCGATAATCTCAATTCTCATATATTTTCTTAAAGATTATATTATATTATCTATTGTAAATGCAATTCAGAGAGGAAATATATAACGAATTTGGAATTACAGTATTGTTAGTATTTCTATTTAATGTCCTGAATGTTTTGATGTAAAACAATGAAAAACAAAAAAATTGCATGAAAAATATTATTTTTTGCGTATATTTTTGGTAGGACAATTGACATTTGTTTCTCCTATATTACATCAAAACAAAGAGAGCATAAATCGTAAATTGCTACATATATTAGGATTCATTTTAGAGGAATCTGGTTTGACACTTTTGTGCGATAATCTGTAGATTGGTTCTTAGGTTCTGTCATATTCGTTATCATCACTGTGAATGGTATTGATTCTGAAATATTTGATATTTACGACAATTACCTCAGTAACAGCTGGCGGGCTCCCATCAGCACAAGCTCAGAGTCAACACATGTCCTATAAAGAGTTAATGCTGAACACGCACTTCATGGATTAAAAAAATGTCGTTGCATTGATGACAAAAACAAAAGCAAAAAATTTGTTTTAGAGTTGGGATCTTCTCCGGTCGGTGCTGTCAAGGAGATCGTCGACCACCACTCCAAAGGTGCCACGTACACAAGTGTACGCCCTATCGGTGCAACCCAACACCTTGGTTGGCGTGTGGCACCTTCTGAGTGGGTTCTGCCTATCTAAGATCCGGTGTCTTCCTCAGGAAGCGGAGGTCTTTAATTCTAGTCCCTTCCCTTGTTGGCCAATCCCGGGATTTATCAAATCCCTGGCTATCTTGAATGTGTAGAATGAGGGGATTTAGGGGATTTGCACTGCCCGAGGGATTTAGTCGAGTGCTCTAAGAGGTCCTGTTACCCGCTGTTATAAAATAAAATAATAATAAAAAAAAAATTCCAGTGTCTTTGTTTTACTATTTTGTTAATTCTAGCTACCATTTATTCTTGGAGTTAATAGTCCCACAACTTTCAGGAAAAGTATCCATGTTGAGATTTTTTTTTTGATAAAACGTTGAGATGGTTACTTAGCTTTCTTTTGAACGGAAATTTATGGGGAGTTCGTATCATATTAAATTGCCATTGAACTAGGGAGAGTTGAATGGCACCCATATGTCAACAAGTCTCCCTTGTTAATTGTGATTAAAATTCACTAATACTTAAGGTTAAACATTATAATCTGACATTAGTTAAAAGGATAGCTTAAGGGGCTTTGTGAGTGTAATGGAAGTAAGGAATTCAATTGTAATTGGATAGGATCCAGATTCAGTTGCTTTTAAGTGACTTGGGATCTTCTAGTAGCTGCTGACAAAGAGACCGCCAGCAACACTCGGGGATCATCACACAGACTTGTGCGTAAATTAACACGTTGTGCACACAAATCAAGACATTGGTTAGTAACATGCCCGGAATGAATGTTGGTCTCCTCGTCAACAGTTACTGAAGAAGATCCCGTGTCCTAATTTATGCTGGTAAGAGCCCACTAGCTACCACAGAAGGTGATTCCAAGTCCTTGATTTTTCTGAGTATGAGGAAGGTGCACTTACGCATCTTATGAGGTGCAAAAATCTGGGTCACTCATGACTTGAATAAAACGTACAAGCATAGTTTATTCTAATTAATTTCTAAATGAAGATGTAACTTTTTGAACCAAAATAAAAATGAAGATGTAACTTTAACCAAACACCCCCTTTGTAGTGTTTCAACAATAAACTACACCAATATTAGAGGATAGGACACTAATCCATGGTTCTCATCTAGTAGATCATTTGGGTCAAAATCATCCTTAATCAGATGGTGCTATACATCTAATGGTTAGGGTCATCTGGCATAGTCTAGTCAAATGGCGAAATGGGGGTTGCCTAGTTTTGGATAAGGGTTAGAGAGCTGCTCAACCGGTAGAATAGAAATCAAAGACATTTGCCAATGATAGAGGAACAGACTTGGTCCTAAGAGGAAGATCAAATTAATATACAATGATAGATCTTTCAAAAAACTCAGTACTGTAGGTATTATATAAGTGAATCATATGAGTCAGCTGTAAATTATCCAACAAGTCGATCACATATATTGTATGGATTAAGATTATATAATTGGAGTCATATTAATCTCTGTTCCTTCCATGGATTTCTTGATTGAAGGCAAGCATGGTTCGTTTGGCGGCTCATAGGATTGAATACAAGATCAAACATCCATGGGTTTGACTCATGACCCAGCCATCCGTTGTATGATCTTGAACTGATTTGTCGATTTGATCAACCCTTCTAAGTCATACTTTTGGCTAACTTCTCTCTCTCTCAGTTTTGTCATTGTATGGGGGTTGTTGTGAGAGCTATGTGGTACATTGTTTGACTCCTCAGGTGTCACTACTTGTTGTTTGGCAGTTCCTTTTAGGTTTTGCACAACCTTGCTTATCAAAGCAGAATGTACATATAATTAAAAGGATTTTTGCTTCTAAGCTACTGGGTTTGACACACTTTGCATATAACCTGTTATAGGTTCCTATTTTGCATTAGATACTCATAGTTTATGCAAAGTTTTGCATATGCCCCCACTGGGTACTTCCTTTAACCTTTAATTCAAAACTTGTGGTAAAATATTAAAATTACCCCCAATATTTTGCTTTTTCTCTTTTTAAAATGTTATCGGGATCCTTTTGTTAAACTACTTTTTTTTTTAGGAGGAGATTTTGGACTACTTTTTGTTTGAATGGTAGTTTCCCATATTCGGTTAGGGATGCTTTGCAATCTAAGTACTATGATGGGTTTCATCCTTTATAAGTCAATCCAGTCCATCCAAAGAGCAATTGTGTAAAAGACCAGAACTTGAATTTCATGCCGATCATATGTTTCTTACCCATGGTTGTAGGTAGACCAACTCCTAGTGCTGGAGACCTCCTATTCCTATATACTGGTACCGTTCCCGTGAATCTCCATTCCTTTGCCCATAAGCAAATTTTGACTAAACACCCACTGCAAGAAAAGTGTAAGTACTTTAAGTCCTTTTTTTTCCCTCACTTTCTCGCCAAACAAACACAGCCATAAGATGAGATGAATTGATGGGAATAGAGATATATGACAAAACTGTCAATTTTTAATGTACTACTAGAGGGCAGCACGTGTGAAGCTTGTGAGAGAGGAAATGGAGAAAAATTGGGAAGAGAGACCTAGTGAAGGCATTTCGAAAAAAAATATAAGGAATGTTTTGGGTATAGAAACTTGAGGGACATTTTGGTTTAAAAAAATTGTGAAGGACACGTTGCTTATAGAAATATGACGTACGGACATTTTAAGAACCAAAAAACTTTAAAAACATTTTGGGTATAGCAAATAAATGGGGCGGACGGGGCCTTGATGAGACGTTCTTCTGTCAAAGTTGTGAGAATGAGATTTTTCTATCCAATTTCACATTTGTGGTTTGACTGAGAGTTGCTACCTATTCATTTTAAGGAATAGGTCCCGGATTGATTTGTTCATTTGGATAAGACAAATAATCCATTCAGAGTTAGGGTAAGTGGTTCGATTAAGTCCTGAGAAGGTGTCAGGCACTCTAGGATACTCATTTTGCAATGGTTACCTACTCCCTAAATTTAAGCCAATTTAATCTCAATATTAATTAAGATGCCTAAATATTTAATCAAATGTTAATCCAAGAAAGAAAGAAAGCTAGATGGCAAGGGTCGAACCCGGGTTGGGTTGCCTACGTACTCACATTGGGGTGAGATCAGACCGAGCTTAGTTCTAGCACATGAGCTCGTGCCAAGGCTAAGGGGTGTGTGTGTACATAGGATGGTCAAGGGTCTAGCCTGGAAGTTAAGATTTAATTGACCGGGTTGGTCAAGTGCAAGGTCAAGTCTAAACGTGGTTAGAGGAGAGTTAACCATGGTTAGGGTTAACCGAGGTTAAAGGGGTCAAAGTCTATATTTTGTCACATGGCGACCTCACTGGCGTAACCGGACTCCTCGCTCTCTTGGCAAAAAGACTTCTGTAAGCACCCTATTATTACACCCCGATCCCTCTTCCCACTTCTTCAAATGCTTCAAGGTTTACCCAAGGCTCAAGCCCATTTGGCCAAACTTATACTCAAACAACTCAATCAAGCTCAATTACTTAATTCCATTACCCAAGCCCAAGTAGTCAAGCCTAATTACTCAATTGTCTTAGCCAAAACTCAATTGCTTTAGTGAAAGCCTAATTACCATACCCCAAGCCCAATTGTCATAGCTAAAGTCCAATAACCATAACTCATGACCCATCTACTAACAACCCATGATCCATAAGATCTAGTCCACATACCAACATCCATCAACCCATATCCAAGACCCACAAACTCAAGCCCACTTTCCACTTTCCTACAAAAGACTTTTTATTTTTTCTTCAAATCTCAAATAGCTCCATTTTTGTGTTTATACACTTTTTTGACCACCCAATCACCTCTCATCAAGTACATACCTTTTTTATTACCTAATCACCAACCACATCAATTTTGACCAACCAATCACCTCCCTTCTTCTCACCCAACCCTCTATTTATTACCAAATTACCACAACCCCTTGAAAGCTCTATAAATACAAGACCATCACGAGCCATTTCTTCCACTTCCAAAATCCCAAGTGGAAACTATATCTCTTCCTCATCTCACCCCTTATTTTTCTTTTTAGCCTTGAAAAAAGTTAGAAAAAGCTAAGGTTTAGAGTGTGTAGAGAATTCTAGGACTAAAAGCCTAAAGTTCTTCATTAACTCTCTTCCTTTGTGGACTCTAAAAACCCCTCACCTTTTGGAGCATTGGAAAAGAAGTCTTGGAGGATTAGACACTCCTCCCTTTATTCTTCATTTTTTTCTTTACTTTATATATATATATATATATATATATATATATATATATATTTTTTTTTTTTTTTTTCTAATCTTTTTCTAGAACCATTTGGAAAGACCTCTCTTTTCTCAAGTTTAGTTGGGTCTCTCTACACCAATCTAATGGTGTAGAGGGACCCCACATCAAAAGAAAGGAGATGTCTTCTTTTTTTTCTCTCATGTAAATATTTCTTTCTTTTCTATGTACACACTAGTGTGGATATGGGTAGGCTCATAGAGAGTGGAAGCTAAAGCTATACATCTCTTTTCATTTTGTTTCTTCATTTAGATTCGAGTCTTTCTAGAATCCTTTGGAAAACTCATCATCACTCAAATTTTCATATTTAGAGTCTCATTACATCATTCATAATGGTGTAAAAGGACTAGATTAGAGAGGAGTGGATGAGTTTTCATTTTCTTTACTTGTCACTTTTTTCATTTCTTTCTCTTTTCTTCATGTTCTATTTTGAATGGATAAATGATGACTGACTTAAAGATGACATTATCCAAAATGCTTCATACCAAAGACAATGGTATTTGATTTATTATCAACACCAATCCAACAAAATAGGTGTTGGTAATAGACCATTTACTATTCATAATGCACATCCCTTTCTATGTCCTAAATATAATCTTTTATCCTAACTTTTCTTTAATCTTTCTCTTGGATTAAATTTGACTTTAGTTTAGTTTTTCAAATTCCTACTTATATGAAAATCCAAAAAAAAGTAATAAAATCTCAAAACCAAAAACATTCGAATATGATCAAAAAACCAAAAACATTCAAATATGATACACTCCTTAACTGTGATTAAGATTCACATACCCCTAAGGTTCACCCACTTATCCTTGGGTTTTAGAAAAAAAATAATGAAAAAAAAATTAACCATTGGAGTTAGTGAATATTAACCAGGATTTTAAAAAATAATATTTTTTTCTAAAAATCAAGAATAAGTGGGTGAACCCTAGGGGTGGGTGAATCTTAACCACGGTTGGAGTCCGGTTACACCTTTGAGGCTGCCATGTGTCTCTTTTACACCCCTTAACTGTGGTTAAGAGTCACCCACTTATCATTGGTTTTTAGAAAAAAAAATATAATCTTTTTACACCCTAGTTAAAATTAAGTAACTCTTAGGGTTAAATGTTTTTCCAAAATCCAAGGATAAGTGAGTGAACCCTAAAGATGGGTGAATTTTAACCATAATTAAATAGTGTTAAAAGGGACACATGAAGACCTCAGTGGCATAACCGACTCCAAAGAGTCCGGTTATAACCGTAGAGAATTTCAAACCTAATAGATAGATGTGTAAGAGGTAGTATGGAAATTAAGTAAATATTCAATCAAAAGTTTATTATTTATCATTATATATAAGAAATAAGAAGATGAGACAAGATAAGGGTAAAGGGTAATTTTGGAATTACAAAAAGATTCAATCGGGCATCCCCTTTATATTAGTAAAGAAGATATGCATTGTGAGCCTGGGATTTTCCTACCTACTTTCACATTATTGGTTTGACTAAGAGTCGTCACCTATTCATTCTAAGGGATAGGTCCCGGGATTTGGATAAGGACTTATGGTCTATCAGAGAACGGGGTAAGCGGTTCGATTAAGTCTTGGGGAAGGTGTTAGGCACCCCAAGACTCCCATTTTACAATAGTTACCTACTCCCTAAATTTAAGCCAATTCAATCTCAATATTAATTAAAATGCCTAAGTGCTTAAACAAATATTAATCCAAGAAAGATAGAAAGCTATATGGGTTAGGGTCGAACCCGGATTGGGTTGCCTACGTACTCGCATTGGGGTGAAATCAGATCGAGTATAGTTCTAGTAAGGCTAGTAAAATCAGGGTAGTCTAGCCGAGTTAGGACAAGAATTTTCCTATTGCTTTTGAAGTGGTGGCAATGCAAGGTGATGAAACACAAGGCTAAAGCTGACTTAGGGGAGTTCTAATATGGTCTAAGGCTTAAAGGGATGGAGGTTAGAGACTTAGGAGGGTGGGAGAGGGGTTGAACACTTGCCACATAAAGCTTTTTTTTTTTTTTTTGCAGAAAAATTTTCTTGCTTTGACAATGGAGATGGAGGTGGCTTGTGGTTGTGCGGTAGGTGAGTGAAGTGCTGGAGTTGCTGGAATTCTTTCTTGGGTGGAGACAAGGGTCTAAGGGTGAAGGAGTGGAGCTGCCGGAGGTTTTGCAGGGGTTCAGTCTCAAAAAATCCCTCCTCGAAACAGTGGCTATGGTGGTTTAAATAGAAGAGGTGGAAGGCGTAGGGAGCAATTCCGAAATTATGCTAGGCGTGGGGGACAACTGGGATACGGCCTGGAGTAGCAGGGGGCAGCTAGGTGCTGTCCATTGTACACCGTCTGCAGGAGGAAGACGATGAATAGTGGTTCCAAAATATATATATATTTCTTTGTTTGTTTGCTTCTTGGGCCTAGCCCTTAGCATGCGGCCCATATACCTTATTAGCTTTGCCATTTGGAATTAGCGCCCAAATTTAAATTTTGAAAAAAAGTGGGCCCCACTCTAATAGGCCCTAGAAAGTCACGGGCCCGTATTTGGGCCCACAATAGGCCTTAATCTCAGTTTTCATAGGGCTTTGTGTGATTGGGCGGTTCAAGTGGGCCTTGAGTCCGAAAGCTTCTAGCCTAGGGTTTTTCTAGGGTTTAGGTCTAGGGCTAGGCCTAGGGTTAGGTCTAGGGTTTACCTAAGGTTAGACCTAGGATTTAGTCTAGGGCTTAGGCTTTAAAGTTGAAATGGGCCCGAACGGTTTGGATTTTGGGGTTTAGAATTTACCTAGGGTATGAGGTTTTTTACCTAGGGTTTAGGGTCTACCTAGGGTATAGTCTAAGGTTCAGGGCTTACCTAGGGCTACTAGGGTTAGGCTAGCTGACCATAGTTAAATTGGTTAACCATGGTAAAGAAGGGGGGGTGTAAATATGGGGTGCTGACATGCATCATGTTATTGAAATATGATTGGTGGGATTAAAAAACATAAAAATAATATGGGCAATGCTAGCATCACTTTCTTTCAAACTCACTTTCTTTAGGGAGAAACATGTGTTATTGTCTTCTATTATTAAGAGGACACTTTTTTCCACTAACACCTTCAATCAAAAAGAGAGTGAGTCATAAAAGAAAAGTGATGCGCATTATCCAAATAATATATAATGGGCAGAAAACATATTCTGATGGGTTTGGATCCTGTCCAATTGCGATTGAACGCCCCCGAGTTCAATCACACTCACAAATACCCTATAATTGCCTTTTTAACTCTGGTTAAAAAGTTTCACTCTTAGGGTTAAAAAAATTTAATATCTAAAAACCATGGTTAGATTATTTAACTCTAAAGGTTAGTAAATGTTAATCATAGTTAATGGGAGTTAAAAGGGACATGTGTATGTTTGACCTGTGGGTGCAGTTCAACTCTCTCAAGTTCAGTCGTCGTGATTGAATATGATCCCAACTCTATTCTGATACATTTAAACCAACTTTGATAAGTTCATTACATAATGGTAGGATAGGAAAACATAGGAAAACAGTAAAGTTTAACATACAAATAAATAAATAACTTTATCTTTACTATTATAATGGGAGAGTCATGCATAGCCTGATTTTTTCGAAATTCCCAATCTACCCTCATATAAAAAAAAAACTTTGATTTAATATTTTACTTTAATTCCCAAACTACCCCTTGCTCATCTATCTATTTATTAAAGAATATAATCACAGACAATCACGATTGAACTCGGGGAGAGTTCAATCGCACTTGCGGGTTAACACGTGTCCCTATTATCTCCTATTAATTGTGGTTAACTCCTTCCCCTCGCTCTCACGTGCCACTAGCTAGTATACATAATGAAAAGTATTAGGTTATAATTCTACTTTCATGAAATTGGTGTCTAAAACTAAAAGGGCGAAGTTTCATAATCATCTAATAGCTCCACTAAGCCTGCATCTGTTTAGGATCCGGCCCTTTTATGAGGGTACCCGGCTGGGACCACTTTAGCCCGTAAAATAAGGTTGGGGCATCTGATCGGTGCTTAATGTTGCGCATTTAGGCACCCGAAAGTACACTTGTTAGCTCTTTAGGACTTAATTCTTATAGTTTTTAATTTTAATTTATTGTATTTATTGCTTTCAGGACTAAGGGGAGAAAAGATCATAATTCTCAAATGATGAAAGCCTTCAAGAACTTAGAAGAGCCCAGGTGATGAAAGAATTGAAGAAAACAGGAAAATAAATAAAGAAAAAGTATACTGGTCCAAACAGCCTAACCACTGCCCAAGCGGTGGCCCAAACCGCCCGAGCGGAAGTCCGCAGATTTATTTTCTGGATTTTGCCTTTTTGAAACCCTACTTGTTACCTTATAAAGGGAAACAAGTTCAGGAGTTCAAGAGACGATTTTTATAAGAGAAATGACGATTTTAATCAGAGAAAGAGGCTGGAAAAGAGTTTTGGAAGGTCTTGGAGCATGAAATCTTCACCATCCATGGCGGCTATTCTCTCTCTCATGATCAACTAAATCTCCCGTCTAGGGTTTCAATGAAACCCTAGCCAAGTAACTATGGTTTAGTTGTTTTGTTTTAGGGTTTTATTATTTGTAAGCGATGATTGCATGACTTGAGGATTGCTTTAACAATCTATTCGAATGTTTTTATTCAATCTTAATAAAGTTTTTCCTTGTCTTAGGAACTCTTCTTTTTTATTGAGATTCAATTCATATTTAATTTCTGTGATTTTATATATGAATGATTATGCAATGGAATTTATCGTACTAATAGTTAAATATTAAGATGATCTATGCCTAGGAAAGACGAATCGTGCTACAACCTTAGGTTAATTAATTTAGTGTGGACGATTCGTATCAACCAAAGATAGGTCATGTCTAAGATTTAAATACTTGACCTTCTTGATGATTTGAATTGAGACTTGTAGTCTCAATTAATCGTAATCGAATGCAAATAATTATACTCTGATTAAATACAATATATCATGGTCAGGAGGCTAGTGGTAGAGGCGATACCCTAGATCTCTTTCTCTTGATTTTCACATTACTTTTATTTGTTTTCAGTAGTTAGAATAATTTTAGGATTTTTAAATACAAACCAAAAATCTTTTTTCACCATAAAATCAAAATCCATTTTACTATTAAGCAATATAACCAGCGCAGTTTTCGTAGTTCGACACCCTCAATACTTGTCACTATTCTCTGGAATTAGTGCTTTTACGAGGTAACAATCTTAATCGATCAGCATCTTAAGCCAACAAAATCAAGAGCTTTTCTCACCCCTAAAGCCCACAGCCTAATTCGGCACAACAATTATGGACCCGTGAAAATGAGGGCCGAGCTTGGGAAACACCCTCTATGGCTCGCCCGGCACTCATGCCGTCATGCACTATATAATATATACATATTAATTAGTATATATATGTTAAATTTAATGTTGTATTGGAGTAACCCTTATACTTCAACCCCTATGATAGAAATATTAAGGCAGACACACTACCATGATATGCATGTTCGTATCCATTAAAGTATCTTAAGTTCTACTATAGCATACCTCAAGCCTCAAGATTATCGCCAAATTAAACTTGGGTGGCGTTTGTTAACACTAGTCTAAAAAGAAGTGCTTATTTGAAAATTATGATTAGTTGGACTTTAGATTGTTAAGTTGAAGGTTAATTGCATGTTTACATTTTAGAGATTTTAGGGGTAAAAACATCTACTTTAAAAAGTAGCTCCATACCTACTTTTTAAAGAAGAGATTTTTATCCCTAAAGTCTCTAAAATGTAGACATGCAATTAACCTTCAACTTAACAATCTACAATCCAACTAAGCATAATTTTCAAATAAACACTTCTTTTTAGACTAGTGTCAACAAACGCCACCTTAGATTAATATCAACATCGCTGCCCATTTGCACGCCATGGTTACTAGTGAGTACTTATCACAACAAACTCCAGCAGAAGTTAAGTATGAAAGAGGAATTCGAGAAGTCCACTTTAATGAGTTTTTCGGAATTCGTATTTTCTTAGGCAATTAAACTGCATTGCCAAACACCCATTTAGTGGGTAGGTTAGATAGTGAGACTTAAAAGAGGGTCCTTGGTAACAAAGTTTCAACATGAACATAAGGAGACCTTTTCAGTCTCCTTAAGTTGGCAAATGACAACCAACTTGTTGTCCGATCTAACTTTTTTTTTGGGAACAAGGAAAGCTGGGGTATAAGTGACCCCGACCAGATTTATTGAAATAGAATAAAATAGAAATAGTTCTTGGGTAAACAAACACATAACGCATTTTCACGCATTAACCCTAGTCCCTAAAATCAAGTCAGTAACAAACAACTTAGAGATATGAATATGATACCCATTTGAATTGCCCTAAACTCACAGCCAAACATCCCTCAGAGTGAGAAAAAGATGAGTATCTTAGCTAGAAGAGTTGGATAAAGGTATTCTTTGCCTTAATGTTTTAGTCAAATTCTAATTGTTCAGCATTCCCTTGTATCTCTTTAATTATTCTCATTGTTGGACATTCCCTTTTCTCTCCTTCATAGAATGATTTCCTTTATGTGAGTTTGTGCTTCCTTTTGAATTCTGCACTGTAGAGACTGAGACTTTCTACTTTTAGAGAGAACTCAGCCTTTGTATTTCTGTCATTGTTTACTTTACTTTAGCCCTGTAGAGGCTTCATTCTTATTTCTAGAAGACTGGTGTGCGTATGCGCTTTGAGAAAGTTCATGTGGTGGTGAATGATTTCCTTTAATGAGGTACGGGCTGCCTGTCGGAGATGGAGCAATAAAGTGAGTGATATAATTACACAAAACAAAGAGTGAAACCTAGCAATAAGGGGGCTACAAACAATAATTATAATTTGAACCATAGTTATAAGTATGAGTACAGCTTACGGGTATAATACGATAATGATATGTTCGAAAAGTATAGTTGTTATATGATAAAAATACTGCAAAAGTATAAAAAAAATTATAAATAATTAATAATTATAAATATAAAAAAAAACATGATACAAAAAAATAATAACAATTTAATATAGAATATGTGTTTAAGACGGTCATAGTATGACAAAACTAAGGTAGTATACACGTTTAATATAAAATTCACGTATTAAACGCATATTATACAGTAATAAAGCATATAATATATAAGACAACAAAAATACGTAATATTAAACGGGGACCCCCTAAAAATAGTATACAAGTATTATACTAGTAATTGATAACTATGGTTTAACATATCAGAAAATGTGTCAAGTACAAGTTTTTTTTTAATTAGAAATTTAAACAAAAGTACAATATTGCTGTTTATGGTCTTGGTCTACAGCAATCATTGTTGCTAAGTTTCACTTTTGAAAAAAAAATGAAGATCCAACAGGTAATAGAAATGCACTGGGTTCACGGAAAGATTATTAGGAAATAGGAATATAAAGAAGAAAACATAATGATGGGAACAATTTCACTAGCTATCGTTTTACATAGTCCTAAAAAAAAAAAAGCCATACAAGGAAACCCCAGCTCTTCTCCTCACAGGAAAATAAAATTTTAAAAAAAAATTATTATGCACTTATTACCCTGATTAAAATACTAATAACTTTTTTACTTGGTATCATAATACGTTTAGGTCGCAAACCTTGCTAACTAGTATCTATTCTTTTAAATTGGTAGTTAGATGTCTAACATGATAACTTGGAAGTTGATGAGCGTTAACAATGACTCACACCCTACACGGACTTGATCCCAACACTCACACTTGAAGTGCCACCCAACACGGACCTGATCCCAACACTTACCTTTTTTTTTCTTTTTTTTTAAAATGGAAATGTTATCATGTAACTAACACACCAACACTCAAACTTGAAGGGCAAATGTGTGACTCCAATAACTTCAAACATTTAATGCTTCTAATCTAGGGTAAAGAGAGACCACGCATCCAACAGTACCAGCAATATGTAATACATTTTACCTTTACTAAAGAAGCTCAATCTCTGATCAGATGGTTACCAACAGCTAAGCAGATGTTCCAAGATTGGGCCCACTGATTGGACAATCGAGCTCCATTTGCATATTGGGCTTACAAATTCTGGACAAGTAATTAATTAGTGTACTAATGTTTGTGGCGTTAAAGACAAGTTTAAGTTGGGATTCTCAAAAGGAATAAAGAGGATGCTTAGGATGCTTTTCTTCTTAATAAATCACCAGGCTCTCGAAGAAAGAGATTGGTTTGAAGGACTGCTCTGATCCAGTTCACCATTAATGGTGGTGGAGGAGCCTTGACCTTTCAGTAGTAGCTGTACTTCGCTGTAAAAAAATGTGATACTGGGATGTTTATATCATTTTGAGTATATACCTCAATTAGAAATTTTTGGCACCTAGCCTTTCATTTTATAATCTTGCAAATATTAATATTAGGGTTGGCAATTTCGGATCCAATCCGTCAGCCTGCCCTTCCCACCAGGCATTTTCACGGGTTATGGTTAATGTTTTGGACTTGTGGGTTTGTTCTTAGGTCATTATAATACACATTTAATTTATTAATAATTATATCTAAATATATATACTTATTAGTTACTAATTTTAGGTATAAAAATTATTTTAATTTAAAATAATTAGTTATTTATTTACTTCTCTAAATAGCTTCCTTTTTAAGTAGAATTGGAATTTATTTTTTTCCATCTATTTATAAAAGACTCCCAAATATAATCCCTAGTCCTGAGTCCTGATATCACTAATAACTAGGATTTAGTTTGACTTATTTTGTATTTTCTAATGTTACATTAGCTCTAATTAATTATTTAGAGTACCTATTGATTACTTCTTTATAAAAATTCAAGTTCAGATTAAAGGGCCTGCTGATCAAATCAGTGCTCAACCCGACTCAGCCTATTGCCACCCCCCAAACAATATGCATGGTCTAACCCAAAAGAGCTGGGAGGTATTGATTTTACATTTAAATGTTATTACTATATTTTAAAAAAGAAAAAAGATTAGCTCTAGAGGCTTCCCGAGCTGGGCGCTCGGACATCACAAAACATTGGGCAGCTAGAGATAATTTAGGTGAGAAGTCATTTCATTGTCTCCCCTTGACTTTGACTTCTCCCCTTTTGATAGCTTTCCCCTTTAAAAACGTCAACTGCCTAATGGTTTGTGGATGCCCGAGCTCCCATCTCAGGCAACCATCAGAGCTAATCTTTTTCTTTAAAAAAAAATTAGTCTCAAGTGAATAACTGTCGCGACCCAAAATACCCCCTAGGAGTTAAGGGTAAGTTGACTCGTGACCGCCGTACCATACCTCCAGTATGATACATAAGGCACACGTGGAAACCTGTCAGAGTACCTGAATATACATAACGGAAACGAAATACAATGCACAGCGGAAAATAAAATACTAAACATAGCGGAAGCAAAATGAATACTCCTATAGCTTGGCTCAAGTAAGAACCAACAAGTATACATGTGTGAGAAACCCAAAAGTGGAGTGGACAAACCCCACACTCACATAACAAAATGACACAAGTTCTAAGTCGGTCGATCAACAGAAATCGAAGTCACGACTCCTATCTAGAGCACCATCGTCATGATAGTGATCCATGGAAGGCTCCGGGTCACGGTACTCTTCCTCGACCCAAGGTTCGTCGCCACACAAATCGAATGGAACCCGAGCACCTGCCGATCATAACAATATCGACTGAGCATGGAATACTCAGTGTATACAAACTAAGAACAATAAAGCGGTTAGGCATGGAGCATACAAGACATGGAGAATGAAATCCGAACAATCCTTAAAGCATGGAAACCGTGAAAACATATGTGAGATAATATTCGAAACCAAAACTGTAACCGTGTGAGTCAATCGATAATCATAGCCTTATGAGTTCTTGTGAGTTCATGGAGTTACTTAGAGTCATTATGATCCGTAGAGACATAGAGCATAGAGCAATACCGTAGAGCATTTCCATAGAGCATAACCTTAGAGATCTTAGAGCATTTCATTGTGATCCGTGGAGCTTGTGAGACGATCTTAGAGCATTATCATAGAGTTTTCTTGTGAGCATGGTATGATCCTTAGAGCTTGTGAAACGATCTTAGAGAAATCATAGAGTTACTTAGAATCATTCATTATTCGTCTTTTCGTGAAAACCTTTGTTTGCACCTTAAGAAATCCATGGAAACCATCGGTTCATGCGAGACATGCGAGCATATGCACTTAATAAGAGAAATCATCATATTTAAGCATAGAATCCCTTAGAGGTATTTTATCAAACACTTAGAGTGCATCATAATAGTAATCCTTCATCCAAGTATATAATCACACCTTTTCATACATAGAATCAATACATATAGATAGGGCATATATAAGAAGAATCATATCTAGTAACTAGTAGGATTGCAAGATTGTAGTAGAGTGTATCTACCTTGGTGAAATCAAGGATTTTGATTCCCAAAGGCTTGAACAAGCAATAACCTTGTGTTCTTGGTTGAGAATCACCAAGGGAAGTGGAAGAACCTTGATCTTCCACAAGCTTGATCAACAAGTAGCTCCTCTCCTTCTTCTCTCTCTCAAAATCTCCTAAGATAGGGCACAAAGGGTTTCTGAAACCCTAAGGCACGAACTCAGCCTATTTATAGGCAAGGGGTGGTGTTTAAAGTCTTAAACACCCTTAGTGAAGAAAAACTGCGTATGACCGATCGATCGGTGCTATGGACCGAGCGATCGGAGGCTTACCGATCGATCGGTGTTATGACCGAGAGATCGGTCAAAAACACACTCTCTGGAATTTTTCCCCATACAAAAAAGTTAACCGTGCGATAGCCATCGAGCGATCGGTAGTGGACCGATCGATCGCAGGTAATGACCGAGCGATCGGTGCTCTGTTATGTCTGGACTGTTTTGACCATATCTTTTTACTCGCTCGTCGGATTTCGACGATTCAACTTGCGTTGGATCCGTCTTTCGAAAACGAACACTTCTGACGTTTTGGAATTTCCGATTTCTCCCTTATTTATTAATTAGACTACGGAAACTATGAAAACGGCCAATTAGCTATGAAGGTGCTATTTATTAAGGATGAAAAAGTTCGGGGTGCTACAATAACGCTAGCCAACTGGGATTGAGGGATCCCATTATCCCATATTAGATTGGCTTCTTGTTTCCTTTTCAACTCGTTTATAATAGCATCGGACTCGGGCAAAGGAAAATTTTTAACTTGTAATCCGACCCGACCCAACCCAACCCATAGCACCAATGCTGATCTTGTGCTAGTCAAGAGCTAAGTAAATAGAGTGTAGAGTGAGCGAGAGCGTGAGCGCAACGTCAAATTTCAATTTAGGATAGGGTTAAGTGTACCTTCAAAGCGTCGGTATATATACATAAAATATATATTTGATGTTCTTGAAAATTATTTTTAGATGTAAATATATCTTTTTTACTTTTCTAATGTTTAAGAGAAAATTGATAAAATCATTCATAATTCAAATTTGCAATCACAACAAACAAGATGACTATTAAATCATTAAATGTATCATTCTAAATTCAATTACAAGATCACTAATAATTAACAAATCTTATATTAATCTTATACCTTATAAAGAAAAATGATAAATTGTATTTCATTTAATATGAAAAATTAAGATTAAAATAAAACTTTACATCAAAACCACATCTTTGAGTGAGAATGAGACTTACAAAAGTTGAAATCGAACATCCGATGTGAGAGCGAAGTTTGGGGGTAGGAGCGAGGTTTGAGAACGGAAGCAGGTAATAGGATAAGAGATTAGAGATATCAGATTTCATTCCTGATAGGGTGGGAGTTTGTATGTATTCTTCACCTGCCCACTAAGTGAACAGACACTAATACCTAACCAACGTTGCGGCCTAAATGTATATCTCGAAAGGGTCAAGAGCTACTTATAATATGGTGTGGTGCATAGAGGACACAAATTTATCCGCAAAAGCGATCATCAATCACTGCCTACACCACAGCTGAAATAGCGGCATGTGTCACATGGCCATGTTTCTTTTGCCACTTGTGAGCAGAGACTGGTGAGAAGTAGGAGAGACAATTGATGGCGCTAGTGCTGGCTGTGCTGCTGCTCTTTATTTTCTGTGGGGTCCTCCGTTAAAAGCACGGCTATTTCCCAAACTGCTTTTGTCCCCACACTCTTACAAAGCTCATTCATGGCGTTTAATCTCTCTCTCCTCTTCTTCCTCACCACCACCGCCTTTTTTCTCTCTTCTCAGTTCTCACAGCTCCATTCCTTTTCAGGTGTACAATGCAGATGCTTCTTACTTAACCAATCTCTCTCTCTCTCTCTTCTCTTCTCCAACTCTTTGATCCTTCTCTTTGGTTTTCTCTGTGGAAAGAGGATAAAAAAAAATTGCAGACATGAGAGAAGGGGTGTCTCTCAATCTCAATCTCAATCTCAATCTTCTTTATATGTTCCTCTTTTCTCTCTGTGAGTATTCATGACTTCTCTCTTGATTTCAGTCTCTCTCTTTTTTCTTCTTCTTTTTGCATGATCTGTGAGTTTTATCGCTGGGGTCATAATGAATTTGCTTTATGTTTAAGGAAAATTTATTGGGTTTGATCGGTTTTATGCTATATTATGGGGTTTGGGGAGATGGGTTTTGGAATTTGATGGTTTTTATGGTGTTTGATCTTGTAAAGTTTTGATTTTTCTCTTCTGGGAGGAAGGAGGGAGGGAGACTGTTTTAGTTGGAGTTGGTGCGCATTGGTTATGGAATTCGATGGATTTCTATTCTCTTGTATTACTTACATTGTACAGTTACTTCCATGCCCATGTGTTTGATCGCTTCTTTAGCTTGATTTTCCATGTTCAGGACCCCTATGGTACTGGTTGGGGTTAAGGTTAAGCCAGTTTTAGGGTTTTGGCTTTTAGGGACTAGGAGATATGGTTTCCTTCTTTCTTTTGTCTAATGCAGTATACTTTCAAATGTAGATGTGTGTTCCTGTTTTGCTCATTACATAATTCAGGCCAAAATCAGTAGTTTTATTTGGTTGTTGAGTTGGGATTGAACCGGAAACCTGAATGCTGCAACACATTGTCCATTATCACTAGGTCCAATGCCCAAACCCAAATTTAGGTTAAAAATATGGTATTGATTTTGGTGAAACAGTATCTATGGAAATGGTGCTTAGAGAAGCGAAATCTCGGTGGATAATTTAGAGGAACATAAATTTAAAATATCTGCATTTTCAAAACTTCCTGTGTGGAGAGCATTAAGAACATGTTCTGAAAATGGGTGAAAACAAATTCTAACCACGCTGAATTCTTTGAACTTTGAACTAGGTCATTTATGTTTGGCTTGGATCATCTTCCAAGGTTTGCTTTTACTGTACTCTCAAATGCGTTTGTAAAGTAATTGGATTTTTGGAAAAACTATCTTTCAATATGCCAATGGTCAAAAATGAAAAATAAAATGATGGGGATCTATTGCTGCAGGGCTCATCTCTGCAGCTTTCAGATTTTGGGAAAAAAAATTCAAAGACATTTGTGTTCCACTCTTTTAACCCAGATTTAAGCCTTTTCCATTTCAGCCCAAGAGTTTTGAACAACCTTCAAAAAAATGAGCAACAAACTAAGAATATCAAGAAAGCAACATAAATTAGGTTGCATGAATATGTGGCTCTTTCCTTGCCCAGTGTTGGTTTAGACCTATTGACAGTTTGACACCACACACATGCAACTTTGCGGAATCAGACCAATGTAGTTGTTATTTATTTTTCGTTTTGAAATTTGGACCACCTCTATTTATTCTTGTAGTCCTTGCAGAGGAGCCATGCTATTTATTTTGACTGGTGCTTTTTTAAATATAACACGGGAGCACTGTTTTATGACAAACGGTTTGGTCCCTGATATCACACAAGTAAAATGAGTCCATTTTCTCTAAGGGCCCGTTCTTTTGTTGACTTGAGACTTATAAAGTTTGGCACTTTGCACTTTGTTACAGTAGTTGGTAGGAAAATTGGGTCACTTTGTCAAGGTTTTTAACAAAATTAATTTTTACCATCATGAGATTTCAAGTCTTATCATTTTTTATGATATTTTAAATCATTCATTTTGTTGCATTTGAAGTCTTCCAAGAATTGCAACCTAAGAGATGATAAGCACAATACATCAAGTTTTCAAAAGAAAATGCATATTGTCAAATGACAAAACTAACAAAGTGCCGGACCTTATAAGTTTCACCAAAAGAACAGACCCTAAAAGGAATTTTTTTTTTTAATTTCTTATGCATTTTAATTATTAGAATTTTCAGTCTATTTTTGCTCTAATTAGAATGGTTGTAGGGTAGGACACGCATGGCAAACACTCAGTCTAGGATTACTTTCTCTTTTTTTTTTTAAATTCTCATCTCTCTAGATGCCAACAAAATTCCACCTGGTTGGAGCTTTGTGTATTGTATTTTCCTCTGAGGTGAAAACATGTATAGTCCTCAAGTTGTTTAAGTACTCAGTAATGTATTTGTGTACATGCTAATATGCTATTGCTCTTTATAATTTATGTATTGGACATTCATTTGTATCCCTCGTCACCAGTGTGCTTGAAACAGATGCTATAGAGCTATGTTAATGGAGTACATAGGTAGAAGTAGAACTTATCATCACAAGCTTTTCGAATCGTATGATTTTGATTACAGTATTTAATACAATCATTTCACCACCCATATATATACTTCTGGTTCTGGTACAGATTTACAAGTATCCAATTGCAGCCCATGGGATTATCGACAAGGCTCTGTGTTAATGGAAAAGAAAGGAAATTCTTTTTTGCCTGATTTCCCCCCAAGTGGGGCCCCTCAGCCCTTTCTTCCTCTTGTGGCACCTTCACCTCTGACACCATTCACAAAAAACAGAGTACCAAAATTATCAGGTGTGTTTAACATGCCCCTGTTACATTGCAAATTAGGAAGCGAAATGTTTTTAAAACAAATGTCATATCACACCTAGTGCTTGTTTCTTTCTTGCAGGGCTCTGTACTTTAAATTTTTCTGCTGCTGAAAGTATGATGAGCATGGCGGCGACTGATTGTTGGGCTTTCTTTGCACCATTTTTAGCCAATGTAATATGTTGTCCACAGTTGGAGGCCACTCTAGTGATTCTTATGGGACAATCTAGTAAAGTTACTGAGGTGCTTGCTTTGAATGGGACCCATGCAAAGCACTGCCTCTCAGATGTTGAGCAGATCCTGGCAGGTCAGGGTGCCAATGAGAATCTTCAAAAGATATGCTCAATTCATCCATCAAACCTCACTAAAGCCTCTTGCCCTGTCAAAGATGTTAATGTGTTTGAGAGCACCGTGGATTCTTCTAAGCTTCTGGCCGCCTGTGGGCAAATTGATCCAGTGAATGAGTGTTGCAGCCAAATTTGCCAGAATGCCATATCAGAAGCTGCTAGAAAGATTGCCTTGAAAGATTATGATCTGTCAAGCATGGATGAGACCCATGTCTTACCTGAGCACTCAACTAAGATCAATGATTGTAAAAGCATTGTCCTCCGATGGCTGGCAAGAAGACTGGATCCTTCTCCTGCAAACAAAGTTCTTAGAGGACTTTCTAATTGCAATGTGAATAGAGGTAAGATTGGAGAAAAAATACTTTTGGACCCTGTTCCAAATAAGGAAATTAGTTCCGAGAATTGGGCATTGTTCAAATCATAGTCACCGGATTGAAAAGCAAAAACGAGAAGCAAAGCAAAAGCGAGAAGAAGGAAGCGAGACTCAAAAAAACCTTAGGAAATGGGAAGCGAGAAATGAGATATAGGCTACTCATTCTCATTATGTTATTTATGGATAACTATACCTTTGATTTTATCTTACATGAGATTTTTGTCGAAAAGTAAGTGTCTTAGGTTTTAAATTGACAATACTTGCTAGAGTTAACACCCTAGGCTATAGATTGTAGTCTACCACATCACTTCACACATACAACTCCCTTTGACTACTAGATGAGTTGTTATGGAAGCGAGCTTCCTAAGAAGCAAGTCTATTCAAGGAAGCAAGTTTCCCACCCTATATATAGCTTCCCTGCAGCTATGATTCAAATGCTTATTAGGACCTCTGTATGCAGTTCATTTGGGTGTCCGGGCCCACCATTCGATGGTTCCACCAGGGAGTTCTCCTAAACGTACAAACAATCCAATAACCAAAACATCCAAATGTTCATATCTATGGATAGTAGAGAGAATATGATTACCAGCAGAGGAATGCTTATTAATTTTGTGCTTTTGATTATTTGATTGGAAGATTTCCTAATTTGGATCTGTCAAATGTATGTCTTTAGCTCCATGCATGTGCACTACATGTATGGCGATGGTGCTGGTAGATGATAACTGGTCCATCATAATGGGCACCTGAGATTTTCTCAAACCATTTAGAGAATGGGATAAAGTGTTCCATATTCTCTTTTGACTAATTTATGTGTGTTCAATGCTCATTATTTATGTTATTTGGATTTTAGCCAGTGATTCCTGGCCTAATTGATCTTGATACATTTTTTTTTTCCTGATTCAGTTTGTCCACTGATTTTTCCCGACATGAGAAATGTTACAAAGGACTGTGGGAATGGGATAAGTAACCGGGCATCTTGCTGCAGTGCTATGGAGAGTTATGTGTCTCACTTGCAAAAGCAGAGCTTCATAACCAACTTGCAAGCTTTGGATTGTGCTGCATTGCTTGGCATGAGGTTACAGAAAGTTAATATTACCAAAAATGTTTATAGCCTGTGTCATATAACCCTCAAGGATTTCTCTCTCCAAGGTTAGTGTTGTTTTATATGCCCCTTCAATCAGAAAAGCAGAAGTCCTTTCAGTCACATAAATAAAAAGCTGATACTGATACATGATTCTTTGCCATTTTGTTGTTTCGATTTGGAAATCTACAATTGGGATGCACCAGTTGGATCACAAGGTAATGTGGGTATTTTATATTTTATGAAGTTATCTGTAAATAGTTTCTTTACTTTGATGAAATTGGTGGCTTCTCAGTTTCCTTTGCATGGGGTTTTCTTACAGCCGGAAAACAATTTTATATTGTCTGTAGAGTTTATCTCTGCTAACTAGCAATTTGTTTTACTTTTTCCTGTTATATATATATACATATGTCAGTATGGGTGTACATGGAAATTTTTTCCTGAATGAAAGATAGAGAATTCCCAATACTTGATGCTGATGTCAAAGATGTTGCAGCCATGCTCTTGATCCGGACCATTGGGCTCTCTAAATGCATGGAATAGGATTTTGTAACTTGGGATGGTTGAATTTCTTAATTAATATTTTGTGTGTAGACATCTAGATTTCTTTTAACGGAAGTCTTTAGAAAACCATTATTTTATATTTATTTTACCTTGTTCCACCCATTTTGTAACAGAGTCTGGCTGCCTTTTGCCTAGCTTGCCCTCAGATGCGACGTTTGACAAATCTTCGGGGGTCAGCTTCCTTTGTGATCTGAATGACAATATTGCAGCTCCGTGGCCCTATGCTTCTCAGTTATCAGCTTCTTCCTGCAATAAAAGTATGGCCAGCATATTACTTTTCTTCCTTTAAATGGGTATCTATTATTGGGAATTCAATTAGTTTCCCATCTTGCAACTGAAGTAGTATCACTGTTTTATTTCATTTCTTTCGTTTTATATTGATTTTTTTCTAAATTTGATGAAATTACAGCAATCAAAATTCCAGCACTTCCTGCAGCAACATCCGCACAAAGTGGTACGGACATTGATTAATTTTTTCTTATTTTATTTTATTTTCACAGAAAATCATGCTACTGTTTCCTGGCATTAATGCTAATGAAAAGTAGACACGGGGCATTGGTTTCAATGGAATGATTAAGAAGCTTGCATAGGTTCTTGCCAAGTAATTAACTCTGTGTAGTGTTTTAAACGGAATTCCAGGCTTACGCACTGAGGTGCAGCCTCAGAGGCTCAAATACCTGGAGGCTCACACCTCAAAGTTAGAGATGCACATGAGGCACATGCCTCGAGGCTTACTTTCTTTCCACAGAATGAGACTTCAAAAATCATCTTTCTCCATTCTATTTTTAGTTGTAAGAACTAAAACTTTCTTTCTTTTTCTTAACATATTTGTGGTATTTTAAACTCTTTTGAGGCTCTAGTTCACGCTAAAGATTTGCACAATAACATTGAAGGGGTTTTTGAGGCACCACCAACCTGCACTGTTTTCCCTTGGCTTCTTTGAAACTTCTTGTTGGAAGTGAAATTCTGGATTTCCATTACCTTTTGACATGAATTGATGACAAATCATCATTATTTTTCTGTATTTTAACGACAAAAGGTAAAATCGTAATCAAGGCATTTTCTTTCCTCCCAACTTTACTTTTTATGTGATGGTTGAACGATTTGCATAATATTTTCATTTAAATATATGTTGTAGTTATCGTTAATATTTTGAAATTTTCTACAACTTCTCATGTTAATCAATTCTTTTTTATTAGAAAGAAGCTGGAGCGTGAGGATTTAGCCTCACCCTCAAGGCTTACACTCAGGCATCTGGAGGTCCTAATACCTCACCTCATGCCTTTGCCTAAGCACTGGTCTTGAAATTGTGCCGTGGCCGGCTATTCAAAAATCACAAATATTCAGGTCCAAGCCTGGCTCATTGACACCCTACAAAGGGGGCTAAATTTATTGCAGTCCCTCCTTGACATTACACTATTCATGGTTTGCAGGTCTTTACAATCAAGAATTAGTGTTTCCTCTGCTATTTGCTTCCCTTCTGGTTTTCATGATGCTCCTATAATTTTGATATGGGCCGGCGATTCTCATTGCTCTGAATACAGAGAATCTATCCCTCGATTCCTTCTCACGTAACGATGTTATTAGTCCTTCCAGAACACATTTGAAATGAGGATGATTTTGCACGGTTTTTCTCTGTCTACTTAAAAAGAGTCAAATCTGAGGTATGTTTGGGCTCATTTTATGATCATATTAATTCATGATTCTTGTGTGTGATATATTATTAAAAAAAAAGTTTGTGAAAAGAAATTTAGGAAAATGAGAAAGGTCTTGTTGTAAGTAGCACTATGTAAGACTCCACCTGTAAATTTGGAACACCAAAAAATTATCATGTTGTAGGAATTCTGATAATTTTTCCCTTGACATATACAGTATGAAGCACATACAAGTGGAGTATTTCTTCTCTCTTTTATCTATCCTGGATTTTTTTCCTCTTTTAAGAAATATCTAAACATTCATATCTGCTTGATCATCTTTTATTTGTTGCCCTTCACACTATATAGGGCTGATGTTTTGTTTGCAGGAGGGGATATTGGATTTTGCGTTACAATCCGTTCAGAACTGAACTGAATTACCCGTCAAAGACATATTGTATGGGCTTATACATTTTTGATGACTATGACCCATTAAAATATATATATATATTGAAAGTTCTCATCCCCAAAATTTCGTAGGATTATCGATTCAAATCATCGAGAAGAGGTGATCATGGATGTAAACCAACAACTCATGAGCCACCCCTTGAGTCAGATCCGGGTGATAAAAGTTTATCTAAGAATGTCTTTTCTGTATACTATTGTCTCTCTTATATAGAGAGAATCACCCGTAATCGATACTTTTATGGTTATTTGTAACCGATGCATTTATTGTTGTCGTTACATTATCTGGTCAAGGGTTTTGAATCCCTTCTTGATGACTCAACTAAATGGTTATTACAACCAATAATTTTAATAAAATCACCTCATGGATAGCACGAGATGGAATAAAGCAATAACAACACCTTCAAATTCAACTCCTCGCCTAGGGTTAATAATTGTAGAGAGAGAGAAAGGGAGGATTAGAGTTCTCTCATTTTTGGAAGGATCATGGGACGACCACCTTGTAATCTAATACCAATTGTAATAAAATCAAAGATCGGCGATTCTGATCTTCAAGAAGAGGTGGTCATGGATGTAAACCAATGATTCATGATTAAACCCCTTAAGAGACAATCCATACTTCTGTTCACCATGGATTAGCTTTTATGTTATGTCCTTATATAGCAATAATTTGAAATGGGCCCGATTTCGTTTTCCTTTCGGTTTGGGAGAAAGTGTGGGTTTCTTCGTAAACTCACTATTAGGGAATATATGAGGAGTATAGTAAGAATGTGAATGAAATACACCAAATCATTCAAGTGTATCTCATGACAATATTGGATTAGCATTAATCAAGGATTTGATTAAATTAGGTTTCTATCTTGAGGTCAATGTAATCTCTATATAAACCCTATTAGAGATAATTGTAATCATTCAAGATTATTCTCAATAAATCAATTTCTCCTTAGTATATAAAATAAAAAATAAAAAATTTGTTTGCAGAGGAACGATTAAAACCTAGAAGTTGATACCATGTTAAGAGAAAAACTCTTTGATATTCTTATTGATACAAAAAAATAAATATACACCAAGGGAGACAATTGTAATCCTGTAATTAGTGGGATTGTGGAGAGAAGAATCGAAAGTTACAATTACAAGGAAAGATTTCATATCTTGTAGGGTGGAGATTTGATATGGTGATCGTATATTCTAATATCTCCTAATACTCCCCCTCAAGTTAGAGCATGAAAATCCACAATGCCCAACTTGCGGAGAAGAAACTGAAATGGCTCTTTGCCTAGAGCTTTAGTGAAAATGTTTGCTCTCTAAGAATTTGTAGGAACATACTGTGTAGCAATAAGGCCTTGTTGTAGTTTTTCGCGGACTAAGTGACAATCTAACTCAATGTGCTTAGTACGTTCATGGAAGACAAGGTTGGTAGCGATATGCATGGCAACATGATTATCACAGTATAAGGTAATAGGTTGAGGATGAGAGATGCCTAAATCAGCCAATAAATATTTCAGCTAGGTGATATCACAGCATGCAACAGCCATGGATCGATACTCGGCTTCAGTAGAAGAGCGAGAGACTGTGGCCTTCTTTTTAGTTTTCCATGAGATGGGGGTAGAGCCAAGAAATGTGCAATAGTCACTAGTAGATCGGCGAGTTATGGGGCAGCTAGCCCAATCAGAATCAGTGTAGCATGACAAGTGAAGAGAGCTAGAAGTGGATAACAAAATTCCTTGGTCAAGAATGCCTTTGAGGTATCATAAAAGGCACATGGCTACATCCATATGAGGTTGGCGCAGCTGGTGCATAAACTGACTGAGGATGTAAACAGAGTAAACAATATCTGGTTGTGTGATGGTTAGGTAGATGAGTCGTCCAACCAAGCATCTATAGCAAGTGGAGTCTTTAAGAACATCACCAGAATGATCCAATTTTAAATGTTGTTCCATTGGAAACACAATTGCGAGAGCCAAAGTAGCCAGCATCATGTAGAACATCAAGAGTGTATTTTCGTTGATTCAAAAATATGCCGGTATTGGATCGGGCTACCTCGATTCCCAAAAAATATTTTAAGACACCGAGATCCTTAATAGGAAACCTTTCTCGAATGAATGATTTGAGATGAGAAATGGAGTCCAGA
This sequence comes from Tetracentron sinense, assembly GCA_015143295.1. Taxonomy (NCBI): domain Eukaryota; kingdom Viridiplantae; phylum Streptophyta; class Magnoliopsida; order Trochodendrales; family Trochodendraceae; genus Tetracentron; species Tetracentron sinense. Next base: position 60,099,178 of record CM026551.1, read on the forward strand.
TCGTTGTCGGCAATGATAATGTCATCAACATACACAAAAACAAAGGTGCACTTGGTTCCTTGAATATTGGTAAAAAGAGAGTAGTCCGCAAGAGATTGATGATAACCAGCAGCAATGAGAGCAGTAGAGAACTTGGCAAACCATTGGCGAGATGCCTGCATTAAGCCATATAGGGATTTATGCAATCTGCAAACACAAGGCTCCCCCTTTCGTGAAAAACCAAGCAATAGGTGCATGTATATTTCCACATTTAAGGTGCCATGAAGAAATGCATTGGATACATCCATTTGATGTAAAAACCAATTGCGGGAGGTAGCCAGAGCAAGTAAACATCAAACAATGTCTAGCTTAGCTACGGGAGCAAAAGTATCGTGATAGTCAAGCCCCTCTTGTTGGATGTATCATTTTGCCACCAAACGAGCCTTATAACGTTCGATGGTGCCATTAGAATATCGCTTGATTTTGTACACCCATTTGCATCTAATAGCACGTTTACTAGGAGAGAGAGCGGTGAGGGACCAAGTTTGATTTGCTTCTAAAGCTTTAATTTTAGTTGCCATGGCTTACCTCCAGTGGGCATGTTTCATGGCAGTGGTAAAGGTTTGATGCTCTGTTTGAGAATCAAGAGCTACAAGAAAGCATTGATGAGCTGTAGAGAATTTAGAATACTGAATAAAATTATGGAGATGATAGAGTGTACCTGAAGAACCTTGCTCGGGGAGTAGACGATGGAGGTGGGTGAGCAACCGCAGTAGAACACTCATAATCGTGGAGGTAGCCAGGCTTGGAATGATGACGAGTAACGCAGTGGGTTGGAGGTTGGGGAGCAGAAGGTGGAGGGGGAGAAGTTGCAACGGAAATGGGATCAAGTGTAGGAGCCGGATCGGGTGGGGTGGTGGGCGATGGAGGTGGATGGATGGACGGGGTAGCGGCATAAATTTCTAAGTCGGGTGCAGGTAATGGAAGGACTGGATGAGACTCGATGGATGGAGATACTCAGAAGGGAAAAATTGTCTCATGGAAAGTGACATCCCGACTAGAGAATTTCAACTAGTTTGGAGATCAAATAAGCAATAAGCCTTCTTTCCAAAAGGATATCCAATAAAAACACATTGAAGAGCCCGAGCATCAAATTTGTGAGAATGATGTTTGTTATGAGCAAACGAAAGACAACCAAACACTTTAAGAAGTGTATAAGATGACTTACGTTAAAAAAGAACCTCATGTGGTGACTTGCCCGAGAGAACGGGTGTCGGTAGCCGGTTAATTAAGTAGGCTGCAATGAGAATGGTTTCTCCCCAAAATCAAACTCATAATTCTAGTGCACAGACTATTTCAGCCCATTGAGTCTATTTGCATGCCGGGCTCTCTTTTTTAGACCCATAGAGGTCTATCTATTGAGCCCATGTAGGCTATTTTCACTAAGCCCATAGAGGCTCCCTACCCTTAGCCCATCAAAGGCATTTTTTGGCCCATTAGAGGTCCCAATCCTTGGCCCATCAACTTATCAAGCCCATAGAGGCACACTTTTAGCCCATAGTGGCTCCAAATCTTTGGTCCATATAGGCCGGTATTTAGGGCCTAAGAGGTCCGTATCCTTGGCCCATAGAGGTCCATTTCAAGCATTTTAAATGCTGATTTTCTTGGCCCATCGAGGCCCTATTCTACACGATATGACAACAAATCCAATAGGTATTCGATTGTGGCCACATCATGGCATGCAATTCATTCAAGCATAACAATCCATTCAAAGCAGCAGACATCATGGTACACAACTTTTTACTTTGGTAAAATCATGAAGATCAAAGGTTTCAAGCGGAGATCAAAAGTTATCAAGGACTTCTTTTAGCGACAAATACATGGAGATTTTTCAATCCCCATATATTTGAGAAGTATTAGGGAATATATGAGGAGTATTATAATGTTGTGAATGAAATACACGAAATCATTCAAGTGTATCTCACCACAATATTGGATTAGCATCCATCAAAGATTTGATTAGATTAGGTTTTTATCTTGAGATCAATGTAAAAAAAATCTTGAGGTCAATGTAATCTCTATATAAACCTTATTAGAGATAATTGTAATCATCCAAGATTATTCTCAATAAATCAATTTCTCCTTAGTATATATAAAATAAATAAATAAATTATTTGCAAATGAACGATTAAAACCTAGAAGCTAATACCATGTCAAGAGAAAAACTCTTTGATATTGTTATTGATACAAATGAACAAATATATATACACCAAGGAGACAATTGTAATCCCGTAATTAGTGGGATTGTGGAGAGAAGAATAGAAAGTTACAATTACAAGGAAAGATTTCGTATCTTGTGAGTGGAGATTTGATACGGTGATCGTATCTCCTAACATTTCCTAATACTCATTTTTCCAACCGTGTGAACTTTTTTTCATTTTTGAATTCCACTAAAAATATGGATTAATGAAAAAAAAAAGTAAACAAAACAAATTTTTATTCAAATTCTATCATTTTACCAAAAGTGAGTTGTGAATGAATATAAATGCTATTTTTGAAAATTAGTTACACTTTCTTTCACCACTTTTCTCTCAAACTAAACATACAAGAGAAATCCTACATTTTCCTTCTTTTCTTTTATTTTACTTCGGTTTCTTCTCTTTCACTCATTTACACCCCAAACGAACAAAAAAACTTAAATTTTGGCCAGAAAGTAGGTAAAAGAAAAGACAAGAAAAACTTCAATTTTCTTTCAAAATAACAATTAAAAGATGGAGGAAACTTTTAGGAGAAAGTTTATATTTCTTGCATACCGCAAGAAAAGTATTTTTTTTAAAAATAATTTTTCTTTTATTTTCCTCCACTTTCTCGCCAAATGAACACTACATAAAACTTTTTCTTTTTTGAAAAAATATAGAATTGGTATTTTTTTATTTTTTATTTTTTTATTATTATTATTATAGGGTGGCGCTACAAGCACACCACTATTTACAATTGGACACCATTAAAATATAACAAATTCTACGAGCACACCAAGAGTAAAAAGATACCTATAAATTTTCTATCTATACACCATTTTGAGGGCAAATACTTTTTTTCTCGCGCACGCCTGTACACCCTCCCACGTGTCCCTTTTTAACTCTTGCTAATAGTGGTTAAGATTCACTCACCTCTAGAGTTATTTCATATAACCTTGGTTTTCAGAAGGAAAAAAAAATATGAAATATATTAACCTTAAAAACACTAACCTTAGGTAGATTGAGCTTAACCATAGTTAAAGGGGCTATATAAGCTACCACGTGTCAATTTTAACATCCATTAACTATGGTTAAATTCACTCACCTTTAGGGTTCACCCATATAAGTCGTCATGTGTCCAATTTTATTGAAAGTACCTTGGTAGCCCAACGACCACCGTGAAACAACTATTTCCATAGGATTATCAATATGAAAAATAAGCACAAAACATATAGAATGAGACAACTTATAAAAGGAGATAAAAGAGATGAGAAGGGATATAAAATGAGAAAATATTGAGAAGATTAAAAGGAGATGAGAAGGGATATAAAATGAGAAGACATTGAAAAGATTACTTCAATAAAAGAAGAAGACTGTTTGTTAGGAGAATTTTTAGTAAGAATATAGGGATTTGGGGTGCGGGTGTGCATAAAAATACAAACTATAAAAAAAATATAAGTTATTTTTTCAAATGATGTCCAGTCAGTAAATAGTGGTATTCTGGTAACAGCACCTTTATTTTATCTTATTTATTTGTTTTTTTTTCTTTTAATGGCCCAAATCCTTTGAGACGGATTGGAATTTTTTTTTGGCAACCAGACGAACTGGAATTACTACTTCCCGTTTCCGAATTCCTAGCGAACAAATCATATGTGACATGACATGTAAAGTATACTTTAAGAAAAAATAATCAACACTTCGGTCGGTGACGGGCGTCTTGGCTTCCTTTATTGCCACATGTCACTCCTTTAACTCTATTTTAACTGTGTTAAGATTCATTCTTCCTTTTAATGTTCACTCATCTTTTGTTCACTTATCTTTTTCAAAAAAATAAAATAAAATAATTTAATTACAGGATTAAAAAAAAAGCTGACCCAAGTTATTATTAATAGTTGAAAGGTAGCTTTGTGAGAACTAGGGCAATAATTCGCGCTCGCGAAACAACTATTGCTCATATTTTAAATAAAGTTTGGCTTGCACGAGGACATCACCATCATCATCCTTCAATGCGTTCCAACTTCCTTTGAAATGGGCCCCATTTCGTTTTCCACTTCATACGGTGCAAGGTCCCACACTGATGCATACCCTTGTTGGGAGTGTGATAGCATTGAGGCCAAAATTGGCCTATCAAAATGGACGATTGGGAACCACGAGTTCGTGGACAACACTTATCCACCGTTTTGTTGTGGATGCCAAACTTTATTCCATCCAAGCTTAGCAGCCCTTAACTAGGACTTAGAAATACCCCCCGAGCATTTCTATCAATAAACAAATCTCTTAGGTATCTAATTCAAAATTTGGCATTACATTTTTCTATCTCTAATTACAAAGCGTTTTATTTAATGATTTTAAACTACAAATAGAAGTTCAAGGATTACGTTAAAAAATATTATATGACGGAAATTTCTCCTATTTTTGTCCTTTTGCAAAAACAAATTGGTGATGCCTTCTAATGGAGATGAGAGGAATCTAATTAATAAAGTTGGTTAGCTTGAGTCACCACTTTGAGCTACAACATTGGGTCCAAGGTAAGTGGGCCGCCTGTCACATTATGGAAAGAAACTTCATTTTAGAGTTCACTCCTAAGACTTGATCTTAAGATCTCTCTACACACATTGATAAGCATGCTTAAATAAAAGTCAGATAGAATGCACTTAAACATTCTATTTCTATGTTAATCTCATATTTAACTATTTGGTGTCGGTACTGTTGAATCATGCTTTTTGTAATGCATGCTTTTTTTAATCTATCAACATTCAATTTGGCTTAGAGGGTGTCATTAAATCTTATCATTATTTTCATTCAGTGATAGTAAATGTGGGGATGTAATAAATCTATTTTTATAAAAAATTAGTTGAACATGCACGTGCCGTGCTCTTGCATTTAAGGAAGGGGAGTGTAACTTCCATTCTCTTTCTTTTTTTAAAATCATTTTGGCAGACTTTCTCACTAGTTGTGGTGGAGGTTGAGAGTAAGCCTAGCACTCATCTTTAAATAATGTCTAATATGGTAAGAACCTATTAAAATATATTAAAATGAGGGAATAATTTTTTTTTTTAAGTATTGATGTACAAATAATAATACTGCAAGTGCACGGCTGTCTATAGAAGAGACAGTGACAAATACGGGTCGATCCACAGAGAACTGAACAAAAATAATATTAAAAGTGAAATCTAACTAATAAACTAGTAATAAAAGAAATTTTGAATTGATTTAAGATATATGATCTAACTAAAGAAAATAAATCAAAGCAATTAAAATGGATTAATAAAAAGAGTAAATCAAATAGAGAAAGAGATTAGAACATCCGGATTCCACTAGACATCAACTAATCAATCTACAAAATATCTCTAATTTTTTCAAATCATAACTCAAACCAAGTGACAAATCAATGTTTTGGTTCGAAATATTTAACTTTAAAATCCTTTTCAAAATTGAAATTAAAATTTTAAGATTTCCTTCATTTCAAAAATCATAAAAAACTTAAGAACTATTTATCAAAAATAAGTATAAACCATCAAAAGAATTTATTTCTAAGCATGACCTATCAAATCTAAGCATAAATAGTTAAAAGTATTTAATTAAGAAATAAATATCGAAGTTTACTTAGAATAGTGAAAACAAACCAATTTTAACGTTAAAGATCATAAATAATATGAAAAAATAAGAATTAATTGTAAATTAAAAGGAGATGACTTAGCTTCGTCTTTCGCTCTAATCAGGGAGCTTAACCAGACATTGCAATGAACATGCGATTAACTCCAAAATAAATCTTCATTGATGATAAAATTTCTTCACAAATTATATCCTTTTACACCACTCAATCTCCAATAATATCAGACAAACAAGTAAGGAAGATGAGAGAAAAGAGGAATAAGAAAAGAGGAAGAGCAAAAACTGTTTCAACCCTAATTTTCTTCTTTTCTATGTATAAGCCTCCACTTCACGAACTGTTTTGACCCTCTTTCCGTCCGAATTAAGAGAGTTTCCTGAATCCAATATTGTTTCCCTTTGAGTCCTCTTTCCAACGCCTCAAAACTTACCCTAATCCGATCTCTCAATCAAAAGTTATGACCAAATTAGTGAGTCATTATCAATTTAGGCGGGAATCCGAAAATCTTCCTTTTGGGGGGAATTTGTTGCTCAATATTATCACCCACGAAATTTATTTGCTTTTCTTGTAGACTTGGATGTCAAATATCAGCAACCTTATCTTTTCCTTAATTTAATCCAATTAGATGAGTGGGTCTTGTATGACTTTTCTCTCTAATAGGCTTTTGGCTTTGAATTTCTTTAATTTGGGCTCAAATCTGTTAAACTTCATCTAACTCCTACATAAAAGTAAAAAAAAATTATAATTAGAATAATTTAAAAAAAATAAACAACTAACAAATGTAAATAAATAGGTAATTATTAACATAATGATATGCATATCAAGTATGTTAGCTCTACTCTCAAGCATTCCCTACTCTCGGCCAAAAATAACACTCATTAGTTTTTGGCCGAAAGCAAGACAAATGTTGGTTTATGGCTGAGAGTAGGGGATGCCTAAGAGAAAGGCTAGCATGACTCATTTAAAAGATCAAAATACCTTCATAATTAAGAGCATGGGGTCAGGGGATCTTTTATTTTCCTTATTTAAACTCTTATAATATATTATATTATTAAAAAAAATGATAAAATAAATAAAAGTAGACAATAGTTTAAGAATTGATTAAAAAAAAAGATGAAAAAGGAATATAAAATTAACAAGACATTTTAGAAATAAATTAAAAATAGAAATAAATTATGAAAGTTCATAAAAGTCATGTTTTAAAAAAACGACCGGTTGAACTAGTAAAACTAGGATCAGAAAATCAACTGATCCCTTAAACCGTCAAAATCATATCCTTTTTCAAAATCGACCTGAGGATTGGGAATCAAACGGTTCAGACAAAGAATCGGTAATAAAAACCAGTCAAAATTAGAAGAACCGACCAATAAAAGGGAAAAACAAAATAAAAAATAAATATTAAAAAGGCCCTATTGTTCCTACTAGGAACAGGCCATCGAACCGGTTTGACAACTGGTGCGGTTATGAAAATATTGAATAAAAGTATTATAAGAATAGAGAAAAAGGAAAATAAAGAGAATTTATTTTTTTTTGGTATGAGTCACACGGTTAGGCCACAATCCCGGTTAGCAAGTCAGTATCTCACCCTCTCAGGAATTTAACCTGGAACCTCCTTCCTAAGGAAGGGATACACCTACCACTGGGCTATTCAATCCTAGGGTGAGAAAGTAAAGAGGTAAATAAAGAATAGCTCTTTTTTAAAGGTAAATAATATAGTTATTATAATTTATAAACCACGTCCTTCAGAAAATAATAAAATTGATAATGATATATTTAGAATATAATTTGTTTTTTTTTTTTGTCAAAACAACACCACAAGGTGAAACTGTAGTCACAGAAAGGAAAACACGCACACACTCACACACACTACATACAAGACCAAACTCATGAAGTTTCACCCAACTTAATTCCCAAAATGGTTACCACAGTATAGGGTAACTGGAATTTTATGAGGTTGAGAGGTGGGTTGTAAATCACTGATGTGGGACTAACCGAGCTTGGATTTTGTGGTCAAGACAACAGAATATAAATTGTTATGCAACAACCTTTCAACCGGAAGCAAATCGTTTATTGGCCTATGGCCTTCAATGTCCACATGGAAGGGCTAGTTGGTTCCTTTCCAAACCATTTTTAAGATAATAATTATTTTAGTGATATAGAATCTTTAAGGCTGTGTTCTTTTATGTCAAGTCATCTCACTTTTTGGATGTTCCGTGCGCAAGAAATGAATATTTTCTCTTAGATATTACAAGAAAATTATGTCTAATTTCCAATACTTTCTTGTAAACTTTTTCTTCAAAACCAATGGTTATTTTGTGAGAAAAGTAAAGCACTTGGTTTTCAAAAATGATACAAATTTTTTATTTTACCCATAAATATAACTGTTACTATTCACTTTCTTTTAAAATTTTCTTTCCAAACAATGAAACAAACATGCAAAAGAAAGTTATTTTCTTTTCTTTTCTTTTATTATTATTTTTACTTTTCTCCCGTCCACTTTCATGCCAACCGAAGACAGCCTGATTGAAGTTTGCTAGACATACGAGTATGTAACTTCCATGACTACTGTTAGCCATAAATAAATGTAAGGACACTAGCAGGCTTCCAATCTTACCAAAGAGAGTTCCATCTCAAAAATTATATATAATTTTTTAAGCTTGAAGTAATCCTTAAAATACGTACCCATCAAAATCAAAAGCTTCTCCGGGTTAATCTGAATCCTCCATTTGGAGGAGTCCTATGATGCTGGTCTAAAACATTTGAGTCTGATTGTCACATAATATCACCAAATCAAGAAAGGAAAGTAGAAGTTTTGATTCTCATACAATAGCCTAGTTCATAGTATGAAGTAAACAAGCCAACTGGCCCCATTTAATACCCCTTTTATGGTTTTTAATATTTATGCAATCTAAGCCCATTCTCTCTTCCTCATCAGTGAGCAGACCACAGGTGGCCTTGAACTGAGCACTGGGCAGTGACACGGCATGGAGTCGAGTCAAGATGAGCTACAGGAACCTATTTTAGAATCCAAATCACCACAATCATCGCCCCGGTCGCGGGCGACCGTGCAGCAAACAAGCGGCGAACTAGAAAGTGTACTCTCAGATACCAACTTGAATTACATGAAGCGTCTCCAGTTAGCTACCCAGATTGAACTGAGGCTCCTTTTCTTCCTCGCCGCTCCTGCCGTCGTCGTCTACATGATCAATTACCTCATGTCCATGTCCACCCAGATTTTCTCCGGTCACCTCGGCAATCTTGAGCTCGCTGCTGCCTCTCTCGGCAACACTGGCATCCAAGTCTTCGCCTACGGCCTCATGGTACGTAGGAATTAATATATATATATCATACTCTCTTTCTTTATATATTTCTCTTGTGTTTAATTGATTCAGCTGGGGATGGGAAGTGCGGTAGAGACTCTCTGTGGCCAAGCATATGGGGCCCAGAAGTATGAAATGCTAGGCGTCTATCTCCAAAGATCAACGCTCCTGCTCATGGCAACTGGGATTCCTCTAACTGTGATCTACGTCTTCTCGAAGTCCATCTTGATCTTACTCGGTGAATCGACGGCCATAGCATCAGCAGCTGCACTGTTCGTCTACGGCCTCATCCCGCAGATCTTCGCCTACGCTGCAAACTTCCCTATACAAAAATTCCTGCAGGCCCAGAGCATTGTGGCCCCCAGTGCCTTCATATCAACAGCTACTCTAGCTCTGCATCTCTTAATAAGCTGGCTCGCGGTGTACAAGATTGGTCTTGGCTTGTTGGGTGCCTCCTTGGTTTTGAGTCTCTCCTGGTGGATTGTCGTGGGGGCCCAGTTTGCCTATATTGTGATGAGCGATCGTTGTAAGTACACATGGACTGGGTTTAGTCTACAAGCTTTCTCTGGATTGCCGGAGTTCCTAAAATTGTCGACTGCATCGGCGGTGATGCTGTGTTTGGAGACTTGGTATTTTCAGATTCTTGTTTTGCTTGCTGGCTTGCTCAAGAACCCTCAGCTGGCTTTGGATTCTCTCTCTGTTTGGTAAGAAGGCTTCCAGAAAAAGAATGTTTTTGATTAATTTTCATGTGGAGCTCTGCATCGTGCCGCGGAGCTCCCTTCTTACACTACATGGGGCAAATGTGTAATTATAAACCGGTTTGATCAATCTGGGTCAATCGTCGACGTTCCATTAATCAGATTATGAATTTCGATTGTTGAGATCGAATCACACCCAATCACGGTTGAACTCAGGAAGAGTTCAATCGCACCCACAGGTCAACCCGTATCCTTTTTAACCCCTATTAACCATGGTTAAGATTCACTAATCTAACCTTGGTTTTTAGAAAAAAAAAAATTTAATTTTGTAACCATAGGGTTAAAATTTCTTAACCCTAAGGTTAATATTTTAAAAATATTTTTCCTAAAAAACCAAAACCAAGGTTAGATTGTTGAATCTTAAGGGTTAAAGAATCTTAATCATGATTAATAGAGGTTAAAAATAAACACGTGTTAACCTGTGAAAGCGATTGAATGCTCCCTGAATTCAATCGCCATTGGCTGTGATTCAATATCATAGCGAAGTTAGCGTGCATTACTAGCATACATGCCCCATAGGCTTTGGATTGTCCCTAGCGAAGCCAGAAAGGGCTCTCGGGTTGCATATATAGTGCGACAGTTGGCATAAAATGGAGAGAAGTTATTCCATTTTCTCCCCCATGATTTTCCATTTGATATCTCCCCCACGGCTTCGGATCATTTCTTGCAGCAGCCCGAGAGGTGCTCTGGAACAGCCATACATCATGCCGCAGGTGGCTGGAGAAGTCATTTCATGGCCCCAAATTTTGATTTCTCCCCATTTGATATCTCTTTCCTTTATCTTATTATTTTATCACCATGTGTCAAATAATGTAGGAGAGAAGTCAAAATCATGGCCCCATGAAATAACTTCTTCAGCCACCTGCCGCATGATGTATGGCTGGCCGAGAGCACCTCTTGGGCTGCAGCCCGAGAGAATCCAAAGCCCTATTCTCACACACACTTATCGCCACATTCAAAATCATGGCCCTATGATTTTGACTTCTCCATCACTTGTCCCCTACTCTATGGAACCCGGACACAAGCCCTTTCTGGCTTCCTTATGTAGGACTAATGATATGAAACGTAATCAGCTCACATTGAACGGCCGCTTTCGTTATAACAAATTAATAATGCAGTAGTAGATGTACACTATCGTTCCTTTTGGAATATAGAATTATAGATATAGAATAAGTAACGAATCTATGTCTTCTGCAGTATGACGATAAATGGATTAGTGTTCATGATATCAGTTGGGTTCAACGCAGCTGCAAGGTCCGTTATTCCTATTTGCCCCCTGCAACTCTTTTCTTCTTTTAATCTTAACCCTTGATTCAATTATATTATATGTTATATGTTCCTCAAATCAGGATCGGGCGGTGATGAGAGGCTTGAATATTCCATTTTTCGACGTTGTAGTCAACTATCTCAATCACAATGAAATTAAGCAAAATTGCCACCGTCTCTCTTCATAATTATAAAATTGTTACATGTTTTAAAACAAAGAACCCCAAGCCTTTGGGCACGAAGCACAACTCCATTTTATAGTTAAACTCTTTTATTTTTTGTGGAATAAAGTCAAGCCGAGCTCCCCTAGCTAATATGGTCAAATTAATAAATAAATTACTTGTTTTAGATTATAAATGTTTAAAAAATATATTAAGTGTATAACAACTTATATCTATATTAGCAAATTATAAATTAAGTATATAACAATGTATATCTATATTAACAATTATAAATGTTTTAAATATATATCAAGTATATAATTATATATATGACTTTTACATTACAGGGTTTGAATGTAGCTACTTTATTTAATGGCAGTGTGAGGGTGAGCAATGAGCTCGGAGCCGGACATCCAAAATCGGCGGCATTCTCTGTGGTGATAGTAACTTTGATCTCTTTCATCATAGCTGTGATTGCTGCCATGATCGTGCTTGCGCTGCGCCATGTCATCAGCTACGTCTTCACGGAAGGCAAAACAGTCGCCGATGCCGTCTCAGATCTCTGCCCACTCCTTGCAGTCACCCTCATTCTCAATGGGGTCCAGCCAGTCTTGTCCGGTAAGAATTTCTGAATACATTAGCATAAGCTGCTGTTATTTGAATAATGGAACAGTGCTCTTTGAGTAAATGGTTTTACCACGTAAATCATTTATAAATGAAAAGGTTTTACAATAAAATATAAATTTTTACTCAATTTTTAGTGTTCGGTTGCATTCTTAAAAATAAGACCGAAATTTTTTAATAAAAATAAATTTAAAAATTATGAATACGGGTATTTTTATAATTTTAAAACATTTTTAAAGAGGTTAGTATTTTATGGAAAAATGACTTACAACTTAACAAGTTTTTGAAATGTAAGTCAATTTTTAGGAAAAATGATTCCTCTTTCCGTAAAACATTTTACTTTGAAAGGTTTTATGTACAAACACTCATAATTGGCATTTTTAATAGAATTGATTCGTGTTTCCTTATTTTATGTCGAAACAAACGGAGCATAAGTGAAAAAGGTACTCCGGGTCGTAATTTGACCCATAACCCGACTTTTCACAGGTTAGGGTAGAGGTTTTGTACCCCCACACATTAGGTTTGGGTTTGATCTTCTGTAGAGACTGTATTTAGGATCTGACCTCTCATACCTAACAAGTCATAATACTTGAATAATTTATTAAAAATTTTATTTTAAAAATATGAGTTTAACTATTATATTTCTCCCATTACAATGGCCCTTAAAGAGTGCTTATTTATATAGTTTACCAAACAAGATTATAGAAGTTTTTTTTTTTCTCAAAGAAAAGGATTCTACTAAAGAGACTACTATAAAACATGACCTAAGATGAACAGTTCTTACTTTCTAAAATCTAATTTCATAGTAATTTTTAGATTAGATAAAGAATTTTTTAAGGTTTTATGTGGATTCATCCTAATTAGGTCAACTAAAGAGTTTGGAAACGTTTAATTTTAAAGTCTTAATATAGGATAATGTTTTATTTCAAAACTTAAGCTCATTTGAGAACACATTTTTTGCACATTTGAATGCTTAATGCAAGGTCATAATAGGTCTGATTCGTTAAGCTCACAGGTCTGTGCTTAATTCAATAGTTTAATAAATTTTTGGGTTAAACTCTTTACATTACTTATGTACATTACAAACTTACTTCAAAATTTGATAACATTTTTTTGGGGTAGTCTTCGCTTATCTATCACGCCTATACTATTTTTTTTTTTTGGTAACTCGGGGTGTCCCCAACCCTTCGGGTTAGGACCAATCCCAAAGGGTGCGACATGAGCTCGCAACCCGCCACATTAGGTAAGTCCGAGTAAACCCGTGTAGGTTTGGCCCAAAGTGGGAGTGAGAAGTCGAAACCGGACCTTCTACTTCATGAGGCATGAGTCGCGGGAGCCACTGGTCCACACTACTATTATGTTTTGCTTCTTATTCTCTCACATTATATACCATTAGTGGGTGGCAAGTGTGATGCACGTGAGAGCAAAAGGGACACATGTTAACCCACAGGTGTGATTGAACTCTCCCCGAGTTCAATCGTGATTGGCTATGATTCAATTCTTTAAATAGATAGATGAGCAAGAGGTAGTTTGGAAATTAAAATAAAACATTAAATCACAGTTTTGTTTTATATAAAGGTAATTTAAGAATTTCAGCATTATAATGATAAAGATAAAATAGCTAATAAGTAGATCACTCGGATGATCAAACGAGGCCAATGCAAAGTTTACGTGGAGCCCACCATCTTCGATTTGATGGCAATGAACCCGATAGCTAATCTGGAGGATATAATTAGGGGTATTAATGAGTGGAGCTTAAGCTCTCATTTTTGTGATTTTGAATAGGCTTAGCCCGAACGTTGCTAGTTTATTAGAAATTTTTGACCCAGATTTAGCCACACTTCGAAGGGAGTTCGGATGGACAACAATGCTTAATGTTACAATGTTGCCCCCCTTGTGTCTTAAAAAATGAGGATCCCATTTGCTAGAAGTGGAGAGCCAACCTTTATTGATGTGGGATTCATTTTTTCCGACACAAAGGGCAGCAATGCTTCAAAGGTATCAGCTACCCTTTATTCACACCTATCAAGATATTATACACATTCCAACATTGATAAGTGTGCAAGGCATAGGTGGCACCTTTGGAGTTGGTGCTAAGTTCCTCGCCCGCAACAATTGAAGACAATACTGTCAAAAACTATAGGACACGCGTCAACATCAACATAGAGTATAATATTATATAATTGGACGAATCATAGCCCTGAAAATCTCCTGTATTTATCGTTTTTCAATACACTTAAATATAAATTATAATATACAAAGAGTTTAACTAAGGGCATCTACATTTCAAAAATTCCCGAGCCCTCACATAAATTACTTATAATTAAATAAGTATTTTGTAAAATAGTCATACTGAAGTAAAAATATTCTCATTTACTAAGTTTTGACTTTTTTAATACTAATGTCATTAAACGAATATATGGAGCTCCCCGTTTGAAGGAGAGGTCTATAATAATGTATTGTGTGAATTATTTAGAGGTTTCCCACTTTTTTTTTTAGTATTTATCAAAAAAGAAAATATATTTTATAGCAAATAATAACTATGAACAGATCCCGCAATCTAACAATTTTTGCCATAGAAATCCTCTTCACAAGTCAATTTTAGGTTGTTATGGTTGACGGTTGAATAATAGATCTCGTTGATCGTTATTCTCTAAATAATGTCAAACATTTAATTAAGTTGAACAATGTTACTGGTAGCTGCACCTATATTATAGGTTGTTAGCCATCCTTGTCGCAAGGCCAAGATTATTTGTACAATTATTAAATTCGTGTACAAGACAAGGATCAGTGATCTCGACTTTGAGCACTCCTGACCAAAGGGAAGGGACAGATATGGTTCCTATATATATAGGACGCAATTGTAAAAGATGAGAGGCGAGATTTGAGTAAGTCACTTTCTAGAGTCTCACCTTGATTATTGTGTCAAGAGCCCTGCTACTCTTACTCCCACACATTTTTTATTTTCAGTGCAAAATCTAATATGTTTTCTTGCTTACAACCAAAAGCTAACATGCGTCTTTGTTTTCAACTAAATATTGTTCTTGGTTTAACTGGTGTTCTTTTTTTTGGCGCGGGTATAAAATGCTTGAGAGTAATAAGAATAGGACGCCTCATTGTAACAAATATAAACATAAATAAGGTGAAATTGTAAAATAAGGAGAGACAAAATCTGCCTAACACCACTCTCATTATTGATTATTGTGCTAACTATGATTAGGACACAAGAGTAATTTTGAGACAAGACCAAAAAGTGGAGTCCTCTTCTTGCTACAAAGGCAGTGGCACTTTTATAATTATGAAAAAAGACAGAAAACTTTGTAAAAAGGAAATGTTTAACTTGCATTTCATTACATAGCAAAATGAAGCGACATGTGCGGTCTTCATTGGCCTATGACCCCTTTTAACATTCTTTGGTTATGGTTAATCTCCTTAGGGTTCTCCCATCAAACCTTGGTTTTTAAAAAAATAAATATTGACCTTAATTTAATTAAGCTTAATCATAATTAAAAGGAGGTTAAAAAGGACTTGAGAACATAGGGACATTGCGGTCAACTAGATAGTAAAATTTGGGGTCAGCTGATATTGTTCTTTGTAAAAACACTTTTCATTTATAATTACAAGATTGTGACGGACCTGAGTAAAAATGAGAACTCTGCTTTTCCGCTGCAAAGCAAACTCAACTTTTGTTGTGAAATAAGGAGAGACAAGATCTACCTAACAATCTTTTTTTAATTTTTAATGAGTGGGGTAACCGAATGTGTCCCAAATCCTTCAAATAACTAATCCTTTCGAGTATCCACACCGAGTCACTCGAATTTTTCTTATGCATAACAGGAAGATCAACCTAACATTCTAATAAAACAAGAAAGAACAATACTCATGTACTAAGATATTTTCTCTCTATGTGTACATGAAGGTGTGGCTGTTGGGTGTGGATGGCAAGCTTTTGTTGCATACGTAAACGTCGGATGCTATTATGTGATTGGAATTCCACTAGGAGCACTCCTCGGATTTAAGTTCGACCTCGGTGCTAAGGTACATTACTTTTCGATTACCTCATCATTTGGCTATCATTGACGATACATACTGATTACACTAAGTCTCTAATCCACCGTACATGGAGGTCTCGGAGTCAGCAACTTGGGTGGTGGATAAGAGCTGAACATGTATCGTTTTGTTGTCACATAGAGTGACACTGTATTGGTGTGTGTGTTCGGTGCAGGGAATATGGTCTGGGATGATAGGAGGGACGGCGATTCAGACCATCATATTACTGTGGGTCACGTATCGAGCGGACTGGAATAAAGAGGTAATCGTTTTCAACTGATTTTATTGTTATTAATATGGGAGTCAAATCCTCTACGGTGATAACAAGAGTTGGCAAATCCGGTTTTCACCCCTAGAGGTCGCCACGTGTCTCCTTTGACACCCCTTAGCCGTGGGTAAGATTCACCCACCCCTAGGTTTACCCACATATCCTTGGTTTTGTTTTTTTTTAATATTAATTTTTTAAAAAAATTAAAAAACTGTTTTTAGAGTTTTTTAATTTTAAAAATAGTTTTTAATATTTTAAAATTTTTAATATTTAAAAAATAAATAAATAAAGATGAGTGAGTGAACCTAGGGAAAGGTGATCCTTACCTACGGTTAAGAGGTGTTAAAGGAGACACGTGGTGACCTCTAGGGTGATAATCACCGTAGATGATTGACTACAATATATGATATATGACTAATGACTAACACAGTAACACGCGTCATGCCCAAATCTAACCATTGAAAACGGCTTGTTGTGTTCCATTCTGTTCTGGCCTTTATAATCACATCTTTGGGCATATTATACAGGACACTAGGACAGCAGGGAAGCTGGCAACGTACTATGTCCCTCTCTCTCTCTCTCTTTACTCTATAGAGAGTCACCCCGAGGGCCTCGGATTGTCTCCGGCGAAGCCAGAAAGGACTCTCGGGGTTGCATGCGATAGTTGGCATTAAAATAAGCATTTCATTTTCTTTCCATGATTTTGATTTCTCCTATTTGATATCTTTTCCCCTTATTCTCACACACTTATCGCCACATGTCTTATTATGTGTGAAGAAGTTAAAATCATGGGTTCCATGATTTTGACTTCTCCACCACTTGTCCCCTATTCTATAGAACCTCGAGACAAGCCTTTTCTGACTTTGCCTGAGACAATCCAAGGCCCACACAGAGACCCTACTCCGCACACAGTCACAACAAATATACATAGAGGAATGCTAGTTCTATTTTCCAGTTGTCACTCTCCAATAGTTTTTATAAGTTTTATGCGAGCGAAAAAGTAAATGTGGTGGAATCCACAAAAATATTATGCTATTTCGTCTTCTTATATAAAATTTATATACGGTGTGATCCATAAAAAATGTTATGATATTTTATCTTATTATATATAAAAAATAAGAGAGAGTGGACAACCAGAGAATGGACCTAATATTGCTATACATATATATATATATATATAGAGGAGGTGACTAGTCGGCCAGGCTTGGCTATATTTTTTAATCAGCTAACCTCGGCTATATTTGTTAGCTTTCGTACCGTTAGCTTTCAAACAATGATTAGGATTAGAAGACCATTTATTAAGGATATTTTATAATTCCCAAAAATACCCTATTACTTTAGGGTCTAAAACAATTTTCTCTCTCTCAGCTAGATCTCTCTCACTCTGGTTCTCTCTCTCCCCCGCCTTTCATGTTTTCTCTCTCTCTCTCCCCGCCCAGATCTTTCTCCCTGGTTCTCTCTCTGCGCCCTTCCTAAGCTCCCATCTTGATTGGAGAAGGATTCAAAAATCAGAATCAATATCTTGGGATTTAACGAGAGACCCATCGTCAGATGCCTCTTCCAGAGTTTCTCTAAGCTTATTCTACTGTAACTGCCAAAGAATCGATTGCTTCCGCTTGGCTTTCTATGTCAAACCAGGCGGATTAGGAAAGCACACCGAGATATAGGCTTCCATAATGAAAGATGCATGAATGCTCTCTCTCTCTCTCTCTCTCTCTAGAATCAATCAGAAGGAAAACCCATAACTAAAAACCAGCCAAACCTATCCAGAACTAGGCTTTTGTCCGTCAACCAACTCCAAAAAACAGATTGAGTTTCAAACCCTAGGTCTAACAGAAAGCAAAAGGAATATGACCTTTCCGATACCAAAACCTTGACTTAGGGTAAGGAAACCACAGAAATTCGGAGACATTCCAAAACTTTAACTGTACTGAGAAACTTTTACTTTACCAAAAACATTCAAACATACTGAACCAAAGATTCCTCCATTAGAACCCAAAACTTTTACAAGATCATGAAGGCTTAGTACAAAAGAAGAGAAAAGGAAAAGAACACAAAGATACATCTGATTCCAATACAACCATTATTGAGTAAAGAAGAGCTTTGGGAATTAGGATTCAGATTCTGTTCATGAGAAACTGGAGACTCCTTCTCTTTATCATTCTCCTTTGCTGTTCTTTCCCTGGCACGTTCTTGCACTTTCACACGAATTTTAGACCAGGAAAGAGACACAATTGAGACAATTTCTCATCTCCAAAGTGCTACTTCCAACGGATTTTGACAAGGAAATTTGCTGATAATGGGCTTCAGATTCCAATTTGACCTCTGGTTTTCAAAGAAAAATCTTCCTTCTCTAGGGTTTTGATCTCAGTTCTTAGATCACTTCTATTTTAGTTGAAGCTTTTGCATCCAAATCACGATATGCTATATTTAAAAACAAAATTAGGGATTTACAATAAACATGGACAGAGAGATCTCGAAAAAAAAATTTTCATTTTGAAATAAAATGTTCGGGAAAGTGTTTTGACAAAGAGAGAGAGAGATGGGCGGGGAGAGAAAAAACCAGGGAGGACGGGGGAGAGAGAGAGAGAGAGAGCTGGCTGAGGAGAGAGAAAAGTGTTTTGACATTAGAGTAATAGGGTATTTTTGGGAATTATAAAATATCCTTAATAAAAGGTCTTCTAATCTTAGCCATGTTTGAAATCTAATGATATGTAGGAGGGGAGCTGATTATAAGATATAATCAGCCTGGCTGACTAGTCACCTCCTCTATATATATATATATAGTGTGGCATTCTAATAAGTTATGCTCATTAAAGTCTTTAATGAGAGCCCTAACGACATGACATTTCAAAATCCAATCATTGGAATGTTAAGACGGGTTTACTGTAAAATATGTGGCAAAATATTAGCATGTTCATATGTTTATAAACCGTCATATCAAAGATGAGAGAAAATGAATCATTCCTCTAACCTACACAAGGTCCAGTGAGTATTTAAGAGGAGAATATCCACCAATGAGGTGATGCCTTAAGTTTGGAAATGAAATTCATGGTACGTTAACTATTTCCCTAAAACAAACTCTTCAACCAGTTGTAGGCCCACATTAAGTCATTTGGTTTAATGTCTAAAAAGGGTGAGAGGGCTTTGCGTTCTTTAAAGATAATCATGGTTTTAATAGAATACTAGTGGTGTGGACTGGTGGGGTGTCAACAGGCCGGATTTGGGCCAGCCCAGTTGCCGCCCAATGAATATACAGGCTTAATTGGTAGGCCTGAGTCCAGACATATTAATTATCATGTTGGGCCTTTCATAATGGGCCATTGTTGGGCTTGGTCAGGCCTAGAGCATTTAAAAGTTGCTTATTCAACATTTGAGGAAAAAATGGGGCAAATATTCGGGGTTGAACGGGACTTCGAGCAATTGTCCTAATTTTTTGATTCTCAGGCCAATATTCGGGCTGGGCTTATTTGGCTCCATTGTGCACTGCAGCCACAATGGAGGAACATCTCTCTTTCCTTCTTTGATCTTTGTACCTCTCTCTGATAATAACTGTCTTTTGCATTTATCTCATATTTTGCATCCTTACGAAAAAAATTAAGACAATTGCCCTTTGGCCGTTCAAGCCCGAATAGTACCCATTTTTTGCTCGGGTATTGAATAATAGACTTGAAATGACCTAGGCCCAATTACAAATGGCCAGTTAAGGTCCGACCCAGCCCGATAATTAATAGAGCCAAGCTCGAGCCTATCAATTAAGCCCCTATATTAATCTGGCCGCAAGTCGGCCGTTGACACCCTTAACTCCAACGGGACGATTTGCACTTTAGAAGGAAGGTAAACATTTCCTCTAGAAAATCACTTTTTAGACCAATCAAAAAATAAAACAGTCATCTCTTTTTATAGGATGAATGCTAACCATACTCTCACAATTTAAAAAAAAAATCATATTCCTTTTATTATTGAGGGCAAAGACGGTCTACCTATGACACGGGAGATGTAAACCAGTGGGTCCTATACTATTATAAAAAGATTTTTTTTTATAAACGTGGATATCATGAGCCTTAAAGACTCAAATTAGTCTCACGTGCTGCATAGGGAATACCCCCACCTCATACAACCGATATTGAGGGAAGCCCAGGAATCGACCTTTGAGACCTCCGGGTTTATGGTATGTTCTTCGGCCAATGGGCTACACCCCCCCGGGGTTCTAAAAAGATTTTCAATCAGTGTACATTTTTTTCTTCTTATCTTAGGCATAAAATTCGCAAATGTGTGGGAACCACAAATGGTATGTGTACTTTGTAAACTCGGTAACCTGTCTAGGCTAGCCATTGTATTGATAAACCTTCTGTATGGTCTAGGAAAGGCAAAACAGTAATCGTATAATTGTGTAATATTGATTGAACTCTGCATTGGATTTCAGGTGGACAAAACAATGAAGCGTTTGGATAAGTGGGAAGAGAAAAAGGAACCTCTTTTAAATGACTGAAGAAGCTTCGATAGCATTTTACATGGTCTAGTCGTCCACCTCTGGACCACCTGATGATTGCCTCCTTACCGGATTTGTCCATTCTTCTCCGGCGAGTGATCCTTTTAGGGAGTTCATTTTCTCCATTGAGGTCGAAATTTTTAGTGTTCTTGATTTATGGTTCAGACTTTTCCTTTTTTCCCATTGCCTGGTGATTTCTTCGGCTAGCTTTGGTCCACGAGAAAATGGTGCCAGTGCAGCTTATGAATAATGAGGTGCTTCAGGAACTTCTATATTTTGTTCGGACAACAATTAGGCGTCCGCATGATTTGGACAGTCCATACTTAGAGCGACTTACCCTGTGATGGTGTACTCTACCTTATTAGATAGTCACAACCATCCTACCTAATTTTCAAGATTTTGAACTGAGGGGAAAGTAGGAAGAGTTTTTTTTTTAAAAAAAGGATTAACAGTTAATATCATCTGATGAGGTAGATTTGTAACATAGAGATCTCTTTTGTGGGATCCATAAACCTGCAATGCTCCGTCGCACTACAGGGGGTCAACAAACTGCAGCCACCTTTTTTCTTCTGTTTTTTCAGAACTCGGGGTGTCCCCAACCTATTGGGTCAGGACTAATCCCCGAGGGTGCGACGTGAGCCGCAACCCGCCACACCAGGTAAGTCCGGTGTATAGGGGGAGCAGTAAAAAAGGGCAAGAACAAGATAGAACTGGCAACTAATATGTGATGGTGTATTCTAGCCAAAGACTAATGGGGCGTTTGGATTGGATTTTATTAGCCAAAAATCAATTATGACAAAATTGATTATGTAGAAATTAATGGTCAAATAATCATTTTTTCATATAATATTGTTTGGAGAGTAGGAAGTTAAGGGACTTGATTTTTGGCTAATAAAATCCAATCCAAACGCCGCCTAAGAAGATATGATAGTATGGCTGCTTCTCACCTTTCTCAATGGAAAATCGCTCCTTAGACCCGGAAACAGTTTTCACAGTTTCAAAGGGTAAACAGTAAATTCGATTTAAAGACCATTTGTAATCATCAATTGGAATCATACCTTGATATCCCATCTCCTGGATGGTCCAAATTGAAGACATTCACAAAAGTCACACCAACAATGACTGCAAATATTTCTTTCAATCAAATAGTTAGAAATAGAATCACACAATCTATGCATTTTTTTTTTAGTATGACCAGCTATGCACAACGTTAAAGTTAAAGCCAGTACGTTAACTGATCTTCGCTCCAGCTCATGCTAAGCTCGAGTGAAATGCAAGTGATTAAAGTTATCTCCATGCAACCCCACTGGAATGAGCAAAACAGCCCTATGTGGATCAAAAGACATTTTGCAGAATTACTCTAGCCAAAGACCAAATCCTTTATGTGATTGTGGATATTCGCTATGTATTAAAAGCAGAGCGAGGGTACAACATTTTTTACACAACGGAATAGAGATTATGTTTACTTTGCTATCCTCTCTAAGGATCAGGTACAATCACAAAAACAAAAATATTCTGAGCTGCAACCCGGCATTTTGGGAACTAAAAAACGTGTAGACCATTAGAACATGATGGTTCACAAGAATTGCGCCATAGTACCATAATGCACGCCAGCAGAGACTTGGTTGGGGAACAAACCTCGACTAATGTGGATCTGGGCCACTTGTTTTACAAAACAAAAAGAGAGATGTACATTCATCAGCAAGCAGAAGAGATTTTGAGTAAAATAGAAATATTTGGCACCCCCAAATCAATCTGTTTGCATATGACTGGGTGTATCAGTGGTCTGGGCCCTCGGACCCTCCGGTTTTGGAGGAGAAACCTTGGATCTCAATATGTGTTTACATGTCCTGAAATACAGTAGATGAAAGTGTCATGAAACCTCAACAAATTCTTGAGAAGAAGATGAAAAAGGAGAAAACAGATATTAAATAATAATAAAAATAAATATTAAACGGATATAAAGAGGAAAAAATCATGAGTACTGCAAGAATGAGAATGCTATAAGGTCCTACCAATTGAGACCCCGGTCAGGTTATAAATAGAAATCATGAGAATGCTATATAAAGAGGAAAAAGGTACGAATACTGCAAGTATGAGAATACTATAGGGTCCTACTATTAGAGACCATGGTCAGACTAAAAATAGAAATTATGAGAATGCTATATGGTCCCACTATTAGAAACCATAATCAGACTATAAATGGAAATTACGAGAATGATATATGGTCGTATCAGAGATGATGTTCAGACTATAAAAAGTGTCGCCATTGAAATAATGCTGAAGCTGACCATCTGACCCACCATTTGATGATCCCACCTAGGATGTCTTCTAATCAAAGCTAACCCAATTGATCATAACAATCCCATATATTATATCTTCTTTTCCAGACAATTTCCCTCTTCTTTTATACCATATGACATATATTAGATATGTATGATCATCTAATTGGATTGATTTTTTATGTAGGATCTAGAAGTGAATCATTGAATAGTGGATCCCTCTCCCCCAAGTATGTGTGGAGCTGTCTACCCTTGCTACACTAAACTTCTGACTAAATTCCAGAAGACTATTAAGCTCCTAGATTTCCCAATTGCAAATAAGCGATATGAGAGCATTACGTGTCTAAAGCCTCCGCCCTTCTCTTGATTTCACTCGACCACAGAATTGGATCGGTGTTCTTGGGTAATGAATCCTGTTGTTGGGTTTTCTCTCGCAGCCACTGCTCTGCTTTGTTGCACTCATCAATGACCTGCAAACAAGAGAAATCAAAATCATGACCTGGCAATAAAATCACCATCATCATTATTGTCATCATCACCCAGGGCATCAAATGAGGTCCATACCGCATCTCCATCATTTGCAGGAAGTGATGTCACAGCCATGCGGTTATCCACGATGCACTTTAACAGATCCCTTGTTGCTTGTGCTCTGGTTTCTTCATCTTTATATCGGTTCTCAATAGGATCCACCAACTATCAGAAACCAAAACAAAGTCCAATGACACACAAGGAAACAGAGAAAAAAGAGCCAGGTAAACCTCTGAATTGATGGAAGTAATAATCACCTTCTTAAGATCTTCCAGTTTACCAGTATAAACCTTCTCAGATTCATCATCCCCATCCTCATAAAGCCATTCCTCTGTCTGTTGTAGGCTTCTGGAGATCTCTTCCCTCTCCGAATTGGTGGCAAAGCTCCGGTATGTATCAAAAAGCTATTCACATATTTTGTATTATTCTACAATCTAACATATAGAGAGATAGGAGGAGGGAGGTATGGTCCAAAAACTCAGCTAAGCCAACTCAAGTCCAATCTAAGATACCGAGATATATAGAGCCACAGAGACAAAAACTGGAAACGGGATACAAATCTCAGTTACCCAAGATCCAGGACAGGATTATGGATATGGTACTCATTGTCTTTGTAATATGATTTTTTTACTGATGTAGAAATACACATTTCTGTTGGCATGACAGATAAAAAAAAACTTTTAGCAGTTAAGAATAAAGTACCAAAATGAGTAAGCATGTTGAAGTATCAGGCTACATAGGTTCAACAAGTCCGCAGTGTAGAATAGAAATGCTTGGGTGAACCAAATTAGTTTTGACTCAGTTTTAGTGTAGGTTGGGATAATACCTGAGACTGGATCTTTAAACCTTAGAAAGATGATACAAGTACTGTGTATGAATTTTGAAGTTATACCTTATTGCGCATCTCATAGACATAAGACTCCAGAGCATTCTTCTTGTCTTTGGTTTGCTCCATATTTCTATCCTGTTGGGCCAACTGAAGTTCTTTCTCTTGAGCTTCTGATAGCTCTACCTTGGTCATCCCACCATATATGTACTCACTAACTGGTATCTCGAGCCTCCTGGGGGTCCTGC
The DNA here is from genome assembly GCA_015143295.1 of Tetracentron sinense. Classification (NCBI taxonomy): domain Eukaryota; kingdom Viridiplantae; phylum Streptophyta; class Magnoliopsida; order Trochodendrales; family Trochodendraceae; genus Tetracentron; species Tetracentron sinense. The sequence continues at coordinate 60,123,830 of CM026551.1, forward strand.
CCTTTCTAATTCCATCAACCTGCATAAACTGATGGTACTGTGAGTTGATTTTACATCTCCAACCAAAAAACTACCACTTTAATTCACCCAATAAAGTATTATGTCCTTTATAACACAAAAATAATACCATATGCTACACAACAATATGGTAGAGGAAAACCTAGGTGAGGACATCTGCTCATCGTCATCTCAGAGTTTATACCAAGTCCATCTTGGTAGATTCAACAGATAAAGGAGCCCAGGAACCATATATTTGATCCCAATAAACTTTACAGGGAAAAAAAAAATGTTTCTATTTCCTTTCAGACAAGAAAGGCGTCAATCAAATGATCCCGATGTAAACTAGAGCTTAGAAGCATGCACTGGAATAGTGGACTTCAACAGAACTTACAGCAGGCTTAGATAAAGATTCGGTGTGTGCAGTGCTTCCATCTTCAGCACTATTTGCGACTGCATCAGGAGAACCAGAAACAGACTCACCCTCCAAGTTGTCCAAATTCTTATGAGCGTTACCCCTTGTAACTGAATCCTCTACATGATCTTCTATCAACTGAAGCAGTAATGAGGTTCATGATGCATTATTGAATTTCCAGAAAATGACTAAAGCTTAATACATTTACAGAAGCGAGTAACAAGATTTCATACTTACCGATGCTGACTCTACAGTAACAATCCCATGGAGGTTTAATTGAACTCTAACTTTAACTTTAGCTTTTTCGGAATGGGAAACTTGGAAAGGGCCAATCTGCAGAAACAGTAAATCATCATCAATTCAGAAGTGATTGTAAGCAGAATCACCAAAGATACAACAGTGGCTACAAAATAACTAATAGAAAGTTACAAGTGGAGAACATAAAAACTAATTATAAATATATCTAGCGGGACTAGTAATAATCTTGTTGAACTAATGTGACCAGTTACATGTTTCCTTTACTTAGTTGTCACTAACTATCATCTTATATCATGTATGTTGTTCGTATTGTTGATTCAGTCCTTTTACATTAAAGAGACAAGGTATGCTCGGGCATTTAGAAAACTACAGTGGGGAGAAAGTTTGACACAAGATATACTTGTGCCCAAGCATCCTAGCAGAAAGGGGCCTGTAGAAATACTTTCAAATCATCAAGAGAATTCACACTTTTCATGCTTTAAAAGAGGAGGCAACCTTGCTGCTGGCTCACCGATGCTGGAAGCAAGATGCCACATTAAGTCGTTTGTCTAGCCTCAACTGAATACCTTCTTGTACATCATAACCATATTGCCTTCATATATGTCTTCACTTTTCTCACCCTCCATTTATCTAACTCTTGGTAAATGCTGCTCTTTTTATTTCATATCACAAGGTTATCCACATCAGAATATTCACAGCTGCTCTTCGTGGTAAAGGCTACAGTGTTTCTTAATTAAGCTGGTGGAGTACATCCTTTAACTAGTGTCTCCTTATCACCTTAAAAATATGGACTCCTAATAATTCAATGGAAAATCTTTAAAGTAGAATGTCAGGAAAATTAGGTAATTAAACCAAAATTGCTAGCAAGGGGAATGTTTAGGCTTAATGGTAGGTTCCCCGATGCTAGAAAACTTGAATGCAGCAACTCTGTAAGCTTGCAGACAACACAAATCTTGTTCCACCACTCTGCTCTATGAAGAGTCATATCTTCGATTAGAGCACTTGTCAACGTCCCCCCTCCCCTCTTAGGCCTATTTACAGATTTCAACTTGCCTAACTAACTACTTCTCAGTAGTTCCATAATTGGTCTTCATTGAATGTGTCCAAACCATCTTAACCAACTCTCCTTATTTTTACACGTATGGAGTTACTCTCATATTCTCTCGAACGCGCTCATTATTGATATTATCTTTTGTAGTCTTTCACTCATCCATCTCCACATCTCATCTCAGCTACTCATCCTATGAGTATGTTGTTTCTTGGTTGCCCAATATTCTGCTTCATGAAGTCATAATTGGACTTATAAAATTCTCTTTTTAGTTAAGTCGAAATGTGTTGACCACAGAAAAAAAAAATGTCGAAGAACATCTCTAATTTCGCAACCCAACTTTAATTTCATGTGCAACATCCTTCTTTTTTATCGGTAAGCGCATAAATATATATAAAGGAAAAACGACTAATACACGAAGGATCATAAAAGGTAAGTCCGTAACTAATACAAGGAAATTTAAGATAGAAACCATCATGAAAGATTACAGAAGAAAGTATAAGTTCGCAACATCGAAATCCTCTCGCCATCCTTGTGAATAAGCAAGTCCAGATACCCAAACTAGTAACTCTGGATTTTGGAGTATATCCATGTCATCAATCTCACAACTGCCCCTATTTGTGTTCTTACTTAAGTTACATTGCATATATGCTATCTTGGTCCGACTTATTTATAAACCTTTTACATTATAAGGTATCCCTTCACAGTTCTAATTTTGCATTTACCATCTCTATAGCCTCATCATCCAATGCCACGCCATCTAAAAAAATATACACAAAAAGGAACCTCCTCTTGGAAACGAGCTGTAAATTCATCCATAAGCTACGTAAAGAAATACAGACTCACAGTTGATCCTTGTGTAAACCAATTGTCAATAGGAACTCATTTGTCTCATCGGTTCTTCCCCAATACCCAAGATGCAGGAGCATCAAGGACTGTACGATTGGATTTAGATAAGTAGAAGTGGATTCAAATAAGCATCAAGGGGCATCCCAACAGTGTAGAAGTGGATTCAGCCCTTGATCCCAACATTCACTTAAAAAACTAAACAATAGCTCCTCTATATATAGGTGCCTAAATTTACTAGCCTATTTGAACTCTAGCTTCAATGTTATAAACTCCTATTCTAACCCAAATACTACTATATTCTTTAGTAAGAGAATATTTGACCCCTACTCAACTATAAACTCTGAATAATAATAAACTATTAATAAAAAATTCAGAATTCACCGATCAAAAAATAATAAAATAAATTCAGAAATCACTATTTATAGTAATTCCCAAAATTACCTATTTCAAATATTTTTTAAAAAAAACTAATGTAACTTCAGCCTAAAAAAATATTTAATGCCCAATTAACATATGGGCCCACAACTAATTCAGCACAACAGGAATTTCATTGGGGCCCTTCTCATATGAGGAAGCTCATACATAGAAGTGACTTCAGCGCCCAACCCTTCTAGGTCCAACCGTGCAGCCCTTGATGCTCCTGCATCATTTCCTCTTCTATCTAAAAATTCTCCATCAATTGTCTGAGTAGGAAAGTTCTAATGCCTCATAGTAACATTAAAGTTACAGCGGTTGTTCTAATGGTTTGATGTCAATCTGTTATATTGCTTATGATTAACCAAAAATTACATATTCCATATGGAATCATCAGTAGATTTTTTAGACAGTACCTGCACATCAATCAACATTCGTAAATGACATTACTTGTAATAATCTATAACATTAACACATTTTTCTTTTGATTAAGATGGGCATGGTACTTAACTACCTATCAGGTTCATAGAGATGAGTTATTCACTTATTTGAGTATTGTACTTAAAGTATTCAGTATCAGCCACATCTATGGCAAAGGCGACAAGTTCATACAGATAGAGACCTACTGGGGTCACTACTACAATTCTGAGGCCAGAATGTGCACATCCAAAAAAGACAGTGGTGCCACTAATTTCTAGGTTCATCTGCTACATTCAAGTCTACAAAAAAAGGTGTAAGGTGTTAGGCTTTTTGTTTTTGAATCAGACAGCCATGATAGGCCATACAAATCCTGATTATACAGGGCCAAATCCTCGGTTTATGAATTTAACAATTTATAACACTAATTTTCATTTGATTAAGATTGAAATGGTACTTAGCTACTTGTGTGTTGTTTCGCGATTCCATTCTATAAAGGACCATATCCTAGACCTTCCATACCATAGACCAGAAAATAAATTGATTTTCCAACAACATTACCAGCATCATCTGTTGACAATGATGGTAAATTAATTAGCAAATGTTTGCAATATCATCAAGAAAAATTATGTCATTTACAGCAATCATGTAGCACCCAAAGAAAAGGGCTGAAGTAATATAATATAATAAAATATAATATAATTTATTGTTCCAACTTTTTAGCATTGCATTATAAGAAAAATAAAATATTATTATTCTAGAAACATGAGTTGTACAAATTTTAAATATACCTAGAAAAAGAAGCACACTTTAAGGGCAGGCATACCGTGAAACGACTAATTTTCGGAGATACTCCAGGAGGCAGTTCATTTTGATCGGCATAAAATGATTCCATATGGAACATATTAGTTCGGTGAAACGTAAGAATTTTAACACTTGGAATGGGTTGGCCTTTTGGAAACAATTTGCCATTTGACAGCGTGCAAATGGGACCTTCATCTGATGAGAATCCTATGGAGAAAGGAAATGAATCTTGAACCTGCAAACGACACCATATACTAACAATTACAATCATAATATACGAAAAAGCACCAAATGCTAATATGTATGCGGGCATGCATGGATGTATGTATATGTTTCTGTGTATATGCACTATATTACAATCATAGTTTCATAAACCATCTATTTTTCCTCTGCGATTGTGCTAGAACCAAATAGCTTTTAGAAATAAAACCAACAACTCATCATTGAGGTTATTAATATAGTACCTCAGCCCCATGTCAAGACCCAAAAGTTTTAATTAATTAAACCAGATAGTTAGGTAATAAAGGATTAATTTACATAAGAAGTTACTGGATGTGCTATGAATTTCCATACACAGTCCCAAGCCTTGAACCCTTTAAATACCTGCCCACAGCTCCTCGCCTCATCCATCTCTGATCTCCCTACTATTGTATTTAATGTGAAATATCTTCTCCGCGATCTTTCTGATTTTCCATTGAACCTACATAATAGCTTAGCTAGAACAACACAACAGGTCTCTCTTAATCTTCTAAGGTGCTACCTTCTCCCTCTTTAGGAGATCGCAATTAATCTCCACTGATATTCAAATATAGCTTCTCCCTTTCTTGCGATGGGAAACTGTTTTTCACTCCACTTAATGGCGTATTCTTATAGAAAACCAACTTCCACCCCATGTGCCCAGCCCAAAATAAAAATATCAATTTGCATTACTGCAAAACTTGTCTGCCAGCAATGCAAGTAGTTTATACCACCAAAACAAGTTTTTTACACAAGGCACAAATTGCATAGAAAAACATGAAAGAACACTCTTAATAGATAAGAGTGAAAATTTGGCAGAACATTTTATCTGAATAACTCTGCCACTTAAAGTAGATAAATTCCACTCCAACTTCCTAATATCCTGGTTTTTTTTCAAACTCTTTAGTAATTTGATCCCATAGAGTGTTAAGAAAGAACCTATACCAACCAGAGGTCAGGGTAACAGTAAGCAGCTTAACTATGCTACAATTCAACCAGAATATGCATAGGTATCTTCATTACGCTACAATCCAACCAGAACATGCATAGATATCTTCTTGCTAGGTTAGTGATGTTTCTTTGATGACCAAGTTACTACCTATTACTTAAAATGAACCTGGTTTACAGATTAACAAATGTAATGGACTTGATGATAACATAATGTTCGGAAAGACTTTGTAGATTCTACTGAAACCTAAAATACAACCTCTTTTCTGGTGATGTATACCCAACAATTGGAGTATTACATTGTTGACATATTCATTCCTCTCCAAGCATAACCTGATGATGGCTCGATAGAAGACTCCCTAAACCCAGGTCATCCTCTCTTGTTAAAAAAGTTGTATTCAAATCTGGATCAAGTGCTCTATTCTATGACTGAAATATTGGACGTTGCAAGTTGAAATTAAGTTAGTTACTTTAATTTGCAGACTAAAAACTAAGGAATGCAAATTGGGCAATAAATATACATAGCAACTCATAAGTCCTTTCTTTAACATAAGCAGTACAAATTAAAGCATTTATTTATAACATCCACTAACACTGAATCTCTGACAATAAATGGAAATGAACTTATCACAATCTTCAGGCTTCAGAATGTACTTCAAACCAGAAACTAGCAATAATAATAAGAATATGTATCATATATGCACTAGATAAACAAGTACCAGAATCAATATACAATACATAATGAAATTACCTGGCAAATGAGAGCAGAGCCACCATAAATCATGGTGTTCACATGAACAAGCAGAACGTAGTATGCCAAAGAAAGAATTCACGAATGCCACATGTGAGACACGTCATAACCAACAAAAGACAATAGTCTAGAAAAAAAATTCCTTCAAAGGGCAATGTTAACTGTACAACATGCATTTAGAAGTAGGCAACAACAAATGGTTATTAGGGTACTTCTTGAAGAGGTGTTGTGTCCATCGGAACCTTGGATTAAATAAAAGCTGCAGAAAATACACAGAGGACGGAAGCAGGCAACTGAATGACAAGACAAATGGCAATTATGATTTTTTTTAAAACGGTAATTAGAGGATATATGATGCGGACATTGAGCATCACAAAGAGTTTCAGGTATTGAAGAACTCATATGCACACATTGATCATTAGGAAGACCCCACATTAGGAAGATATGCATATGGGCTGACTTAGCATGGCTTTTAAAGCCCAATGGGCTGGACTTTTAATTAGGGAGGAAAGAAAATATTAGTATTGGGTTATTTTAGTCTTTTTAATAGTTTAGATATTTTAGTCTTTAAACAAGTAGGGTTTGCATTTATTTAAACTTAATTTCTTATGTAAATTTTTATTTGATGAATTTTATGAATAGAAAAAAATACTTTTGAGCATTCTCTAGTGATTGGAAATTTGGTGTGATGCCATGGGAGTGATTCCCAAAGGATTCTTGGTGTGATATCATGGGAGTAATTCCCACAGAATTCTAAGGTATGTTCTTGATAGTTTCTTGTTGTCTTTCCTTTCTCTTTGATTTTCTGTTTTTATTCTTGGAAACATAATCAAACCCAAACCCTAGATTTCTTTCTACCATTGTTCTTGATTGGTTTTTTTTTGTTTTCCCATTCAGAAACCATAATTTATCAAACCCTAGATCTTCTTTGTCATTGAAACCAAAACCCTAGCCTTTCCCAATCCTATCCCATTGAAACCCTAGCCTCTACACAAAACCCCTTACGTCGCAGCCCCTGTTCCCCATTCCCGTCACTGCCGCAGCCTATACTCTGTCCCCCCTCCCCCCCTTGCTGCCCCACTGTTCTCCCTGCTCAGCCACAGGCCACTCCAGACCTTCCCAGCTCAGCCACAGACCACCCCAGGCCATCCCAACCACAGCCGCACCATCCTACAGCCCTATTCCCTTCTCAGAACCTGTCCCCTTGACTGTCAAGCCACTTTTCCCCTATCCCTAATGCTGTTACAGAATTCCGACAGTTACGAAATCCTAAAACAGCACTCCTACAATTTCTTTTAACCCTGAAACCCAAAACAGCAATCCTTTTAAACCAAAACCCTGAAAAGACAGCAAACCTTATTGCAGATCCTTACTCTGTGATTCTTTATTGGTTATGACCTAATACTTAAGTATTGAAGGCTTACATTAAGCACATGTTCCACACTTAACCATTATTGAGCCTAAGTCTAATTTTCTTCAAACCCTCGATTGGGTGAGAAAATCTACTTGGATCAAGGGCTAATCCCTAAGCTTGTGGAATTATAGAATTTAATTAACCCTCGCAGATATAACTGAGGGTCATTATTGTAGGTTTGTGACATAGCCTTGAATCTTCATAAAATTTCTTTCTTGAACTTTCAGGATAATTATTTGTGAAAAGATTGCTAATTTAGGATTTTCATTATTATTGTTAATTCAATCTTGATCTCAGCTCATTAGATTTTAGTTCATTGCATAGTCATACATCAATATATTAATCAAAAGCATGGAATGCATCAATACAAAAAGATATAAAGTTCACAAGAATGTAAACTCGAGAAAAGTATATGACCAAATTGACACACACACACATATATATATAACTCTCATAGAGTTCTAACGAAAATATTGACAGTCGTGAAATTCATAATGCATTTTTTGATGGAAAAAAAATGTCAAGAGACAATAATTTATATCAAAGCACTGACCTCATACTCTCTGACCCGGAATATTGGACTAAGCATTGCACACTGGAGAGCACATCCACGGGCCACACACTCGCTTGCATTCAGCGTCCTGCCAGGTTCTCTCCTGAAAAGTGAAGCTAGCCTCCTACCAATTGCTGGTATACGAGACCCTGACCCAACGAGCTCAACAGAGTGGATCTTATCCACAGTCAAACGTGCATCTGCCAACGCCTTATTACAAGGAACACTAATCCTCTCCAACAAATCTGACGACATCTTCTCAAAATCTTCCCTCTTAATAAAACCCTTAACATCTTTCTCATCCATCAAACACTCAATATTTAGCGGCGCCTCCGCATTCGCACTCAAGATTTTCTTCAGCTTCTCACACGCCGCCCTCAGCCTGACGCAGGCCTTGACGTTAGAATACACATCAATATTGTACTGCTCCTTGAACTGTACTGCAAAATAACTAAACAAAATTTCATCAAAGTCTCTCCCCCCCAAGTTTCTATCGAAAGCATGAGATCTCATCCTCATATTGCCAGCTTCAAAGGATGCAACAGAGACCTGTGTGTCACAGTGACCAATGTCAATGAACACGACATAAGTTGGACCTGCATTGGAGAAATCAGTCTTGTAAATTCCATAACCCAGTGCTGTAGCAGTACAGTCATGCATCAATCTTAATGGTTTCAATCCAGCAATTGTGGCAGCATTCAAATAAGCACGTCTCTGCAAATCTGTGAAGTTAGACGGAATCCCAATCACGCAATCCGATACCAGTGTTTCCAGATTTTTCTCTGCTATCTGCTTCAAATGCGAGAAGAGCATTGCCATTATCTGAACTGGAGTGAATGTATGTGTCTCACCCAAGTATTGCAAATGAATCAAAATTCCACCATCGGGTCCTTCAGAAATCTCAAAAGGGAACAGCTGGAGCTCATGTTGAACATCGGGTTGCCTAAAATTCCTACCAATCAATCTCTTCACCTGAGAGATTGTGGATCTTGGGTTCATGGTCGCAGAAGCAGCTCCAGCCGAGCCCAAAAATCGCTGCTTCTCACCAAATGAGACCACAGCCGGTGTTTCCCGTTTCGATTCATCATTCAACAAAACATCAATCCCTCGTTGCTTCACTGCCGCAATAACGCAATTCTCATTCCCAATATCAAACCCCACCACACTCATTTCAACTAAGCCAGAATATACACCTCGCAAATTCAATAACAAATTCAATACAACCCCGATTAAAAAACTCCTAAATTTGATCCATTTTCCTCAATGCTCCGCTCTTCAATTTCTATAACAACTTATCCCGAAATAGCCACTGCAATTACGCGTATCCAACAACCGCCGAAACTTAAACTTATTGCATCAAAAACTGAAACATCGACGGCATCTCCCCAAATTTCCTATGAATTCCTCAACGAACCCCAAATTTTCACCATCAAAAGCTAAATCAACAGATAAAAAAATGAATTGGTATTGGACTAAGTCAACCACAGAAAGCCTCATTCCATTGATAAATACCATCTCAAACTCACGAAAGATGTAATAAATTTGAAAAAATCGACATTTCCCTCAAATAGTCGAAATTATCAGCAAGATAACAAAATAAAAAATCTTAATCACGATACCGATTTTAGCTCTAATGAAACAGATAAACATGCAAATAAAAAAAATAATGTAAGAATCGACATACCTGAACGATAAGAGGCTCAAAAGATGGAAGCAAGAGAAACCCTAGAATTGCAGAAAGATTGCACGAAGAGAGTGGTGGTTGAGAGAGAAAATGTCCACATCGTTCGCGAAGAAAAACGGAACAAATGAAAGACGCAAAGCCAGCGTTTTTGAGAGAACATACGAGATCGATTACACCGCTTCGGCAGGAAAATTCGTTGGTTCTAGAATCAATACAAACAGTCCCTAACACGGAGCGGAGACCTACTTGAATGATCACTCCACCACGATCTTTAGTGGCGCCACACGTGTCCCTCCTTTTCTTAAAAGTCTATATTATTATTTTTGCCAAAACTCAAAAAATATAATTGACTGGACGAGGAGTAATGCATTGACCTATGTTTTGGAGATGAAAAGCTGATAAGACTAATTACGACTGAATTGGAACTATAAAATATTTGACAAATCTAAATCATCGTCCAGTCAATTACACATAGCTTGTTGTTTGTTGATGGTAGTATTCCTTTTTGCAAGGTCATTCCATTTGAAGTAAGCAATATGAAAAAACTAATTGAAGAGTTCAGGAGGGTTTCAGAGCAACTGGTAAACTACAATAAATCTGAGCTGATGTTTAACAAAAATACTCCTTTCAAGATTCAAAAAATGATTAATTGAATGCTCAAAATTAAAATTTTGATGGGAGCTTAAACTTATCTATGGCTACCTTCTATTTTTGGAAAGGTCAGAGCGAACCTCTTTGCTAATCTAAAGGACCGGATTGTGGGTAGGATGCAAAGCTAGAAAGGTAAGTTTTTGAATAAAGCTAATGTTCTTATCAAAGCAGTGGTACAGTCTATTCCCACTTATGCCAAGAGTTGTTTTAAGCTCCCCCTTAAAGTTTGTCAGAAGATAAACTCTGCAACAGCGAACTTTTGGTGGGGATAGGATCATATGAGGAGGAAGATTCATTGGGTAAACTGGGGCGGAATGTGTACTAGTAAAGCTGAAGGAGGTGGTGGATTCCGATATTTAATCTCTTTTAACATAACTCTTCTTTCTAAGCAAGGATGGAATCTTATCAAGAATCCAAATTCCATTTGGGATCAGTTGATGAAGAGTATCTACTTCTCTAAATCCTCTTTTTTAATGGCAAAGCCAGGGGCCAGACCTTCGTAGTCTTGGAGGAGTTTGTTAGCGGGGCGGGAAGTGCTCAACATGGGCCTAAAGTAGAACTTAGGAAACAGGAGCTCGATTAATCATTAGGAGGAAGTTTGGATTCCAACCTGTCCCAATTTCAAAGTAAGCTTGAGTAAGCCCCCCAATGCACTTGGAACAAAGTTGCAGATTTCATTAAACATCCAAGAGAAGGCTGAAATTGGGACAGGTTGAGAGCAAGGTTCAATCCGGAGGAAGTTAAGGCGATCACCAAGTTACCCATAAGTGAACGTAATGGGGAGGAAAATCTCATCTGTCATTTGGAAAAAAAACAGGAATTTCTTTGTGCGATCAGCCTATCATAAACACAAGGAAACAAATTCGTCTAGAGGTAGAGGTGGAGCTAGTTCAGCTAATGTCATCACTTCTAAATGATGGAAATTGTTGTAGAAGTTGCCATTACCCTCCAAAATCTGTTGGTTTACTAGGCATTGTCTAAAAGAGGTGATTCCTACTCAAGAAGTCTTAGACAAAAGGAAGATTCCAATTAAACCATACTGCCCAATTTGTATAAACCGAATAAAGATGGTCACCCATATTCTTTTTGAATGCTAAGTAGCCCAGTGCTTGTGGTGGGGCTCATCCTTAGCTATTCGATCAAACCATGATATGCATAGAAGCTTGAGGGACTAGTGGAACCATTGGGTTACTCAAGACCTAGAGGAGCACATGAAAATTGTCAATCTTACCCATTATGCATCCATAATGTGGAGCCTTTGGAAAGGTAGAAATGAGGAACAATTCAAGGCGGTCCCCCCTAATCCATCCCATATTATTCAGTAAGCCGAAATATTAGCATGAGGAAGTCTTCCGATGAATATGGATTGAGACACCAATCTCCAATCTAGATCAAGGGAGGTCAGCAACCAGGTCCACTGATGGAACCCCCCCCCCCCCCCCCCCTCCCGAATGGATGAGAATAAATTCATCATATGGTGCTTTTGATCCCTTATCAAAGTTGGTTAGCAGTAGAGATATAGCTCGAAATTCTAAAGGGTTCATTGTCCAGGGTGTCATACAAGCTCTCCTAGGAGGATCGACTTTGATTGCTGAGGCAGCTACCTTCCAGTCCGCGATTAATTTAGCTATCAATCAAGGTTGGCATTAGGTAGAGTTTGCTCTGGATGCCAAGGTTCTAGTAAAGTTGATTCATCACCCTCAATATTAGGAACCCTAAAAAATTGCAGCAATCATGGGTGATATTAGACAAGAAATCATCAAGATTCCTCGCCATGGTGTTACCCACATCAATCGTTCTACAAATTCCTTTGCGCATGCATAAACTCGCTAGACACAGCATGAATTTGCATATGGTAGAAGACTACTGTACTCAGGTTCTATCTCCTGGGACTTGCTGGAGAATTTTGGCTTCACGGAGCCCTCTATCTGTATTTGAGACTCTTTAATGAATTATTATCTTTCCACCAAAAAAAATATAAAAAAATCATCCATCCAATTATAAATTAATCTACCACCCAAAAAAAAATATTATAAATTAATCAATTCGATTATCCAAGTTAAGATTCGAAATTGATCTAATTTTGATTTGATAAATATTAAATTTATAAATATATTTGAGAAATAACATTTTAGGGCAGTGATTAGCACACCACGCAGTTGAATATGTAGTTAAATGGCATGGCCACGTGTTCCTTTGAATACTCATTTAACTATGGTTAAGTTTTTTAAAAATTAAAGTTAATATTTTTGTTTTTTCATTTTTAAAACTAAGGTTAGATTGCTTAACCCTAGGAGTGAGTGAATCTTAACAAGAGTTGATGTAAGGTAAAAAGGGGGTATGGACCAATGAGGACTGCTGCATTAGACTAGCATTTCCCAACAATTTATAATATATGTGTGCGTAAACATACAATCCGATCACCATATATCTGAATTCCATTTGATCACAATCATATCTAAAAAATCAAGATCTAGTGGATTTACAATCAGAACAAAATGTACTCTAATCGAGTCGAATTCTTGTATGATCCATTGATAACCCTATATAAGACGCATGTGATATTTCTTCTATATGGGAATACTTGTCAGATTCTTTATTGGTTGTATCATGTATGAGCCAATGTACTAAAATTCCCAGAATAAAAATTTATGTTTTGTGATAAAATAGTACAAATCCTATAGGAAACCATATATTTACCATATATATACTAATGAGGAGTGCTAGCCCCAGCCGCATTTACTCCAAAACTTTCCATAGACGCAAGATGGGGCTAGCACGTGGAGTTCTTTCATTATTTTAATAGTTTAACAATTTAAAATCAGAGAAGTTTTGACATTTGCAACGCCCTAATTGCGTTTATGGAAGATTTGCGACTGGGGCTAGCAAAATCCTATACTAATTGTCATTTGGGCCCACATAGGAATGTGACACATAACAAAGTTCGAATATAAGTTAATCTAAAATAAGTTTGCTCTAGTGGTAGGATGTATTCCCTTTGGAGGCAAAGGACTCGGGTTCGAGTCTAGGCGGTGTGGCAGTTGCGAGCCCCGCTATCTATACTAATCTAACCAATCTACCCCTAAAAAAAACTTGTTGGAAATGCTACCTCTATATGCAGACTTTCAAACTCTCATTATAATGGTGTGTTACCTTTAGAACAATGGTATGCTTTGTACTTGCATTCGAAACGACCTCTTGCCCAAGATACTTGTCTTCAATTCACCAATTGCAGTGACACCCATCTCGTGGAAAACAAGTCAATTCAACCTCATAAACTTACAACCATTTTAATTTAGGAAACCTAATTAACACACCCTAAATGGGAACCAAATCAACCAAAGCGCAGAGCAGGGGCGAGAATGCAAGTGAGTCGAAATTTAATTTAAGATATGGTCGAGAGTGAATCCGAAGCGTGCGTGCGCGCACACACACATACATATATATACTTGATGATTCTTAAAAATTGCTTAATAGATACAAATGTATCATTTTCACTTTATAAACTATAAGAAAAAATTGATAAAATCATTAATCTTTTAAATCTGCAGTCACAATATATAAATAAGATGACTATTGATATATCAAATAAAGCAATAGTCACTCCTCGCAAGGTACCATAGCGACGTTGTTCCCCTTTTCTCGTCAAGTGTCTTTTTTAATTGTGGTTAGCTCCCTTTAATTATGGCTAATACTTTCAACCATGGTGTTTACAAAACAAAAAACAAAAAACAATGTTCAAAATATGATCCCTAAGTGTTGGTGAATTTTAACCATAGTTAAATGGAGTTAAAAAGATGACATGTGGTGAGAAAATTGGGGACAAGACGCCCTTCTCGCGACACCTCGCTAGGAGGGGATTATTTCCCTATCAAATGTTCCCTTCTAAGAATCTTGTGCCCTTTACAAAGGGAAATGGTAAAATGCACTTCTCTTAACATTAAACTAACAGGGATAGAAATGAAACTTTACACAAAACTGCATTCTATAAGCAAGTGAAACCACGATCACCTTCACTCAAAACCTCGCTATCTAACCAGGTGAAATCGCACTTTACAAAAGTTAAAACTGCACTCTCTAAGCAAGTGAAACCGCGCTCTCGAGGCGATTGTTCTCGCAAATCATGAGAGCGAGGTTCAAGAGCGTGAGTGGGTAGTAGGTTAGTCGGTTTGGGTTACTATGTTTAGAACTGTTTGAAACTTATGCTTCCTCTTTTTGAAAATTTTATTTTCTTAATTCGTTAAGGGTGAGCAAAGACAAGTGTCATGATTACCACAATGACAAATTGGAATTATACGTATGAGACTAAAGACAAGTGTCATTACCACAACGACAGTTTGAAAGTATGCGTATGGGACTAGCACTCCTCAAAATCCAATTGGGTCAATACCAATACTCAACTAGTTGCCTAGTGAAGTTTTAAAATGTTGACAAAACACACGTGGCATTTTGGTTGGTATCTATTGGTCATAATTGGTTGAGTTGGCTAGCATCACGGGTTTGCTTCTTGTGGTTGTGCGTTAAACTTCCACTCTTCGACTTATCCTGGTGTCTGTATGGAAAACTTGTAGTGGGTCAGTGCAAACACCTGAAGGGACTAGTCCTTGCCTCAAAGGGTTTGGTACACCCTCCGTGACCAAAAAAAATAATCGATTGAATAGCAAAATTCATACTCAGTTTCACTTAGAGGATTTATGCTCTATAACACATAGGGTTGTCAAACTAGCCCTTTAGCCAAGGTATCTGACCCAACTAGACTTTTAGGATCTTGACTTTACTACAACGATCATTATGTATAGTATTATTCTAAGCAATGACTTGATGCAAATCAGTATTAATAGTTTAACTATCTTTTAATAATTATAAATAATAAAGATATGCTAGCTCCAACTTTTTTTAACTCACTTATGCAAAGAAAAAATATTTTTTATACTATTATGACATAGATTTTGAATTAACATATGTCTAATAAAAAAATAGAGTGTTGCTATCATTATCTGAAATAAAAAAAACTTGGGATCTTATCTAGTTCGTGTTGTTGAGGAGACCACCAAGCGCCAACACTCAATGGGAAGACGCCACATAAGCCTTAGGTGACATGATTACTAATGTGGCAGAATGTCACTAGTTGACGTCGCTACACATTGGAAGGATAGTTGCAACATCAAGGAGCGTGCAATATACGTCATGTCATATGCATCGTATGGATAAAATTATTTATAAAATTATTATTTACGTATAATCATTGAAAAATGATAGCAACCTAAAATACACATATTTTGATTAATTAGCTGCAAAAAACTTTATTTAAGTCGCACCCACGAAATAATATAGAAAAGCATGGAACCAAAGAAACCATTAACTTTTTAATTTTTGTTACCAATTATATTCAATAAATTGTTATTGATTATGTAAATTGATCATATTGATCGATGTCCAAACACGATTATTTAGAACATAATCTTTACAATAGTTAAAAATTCAATCCACATATTCCATATGACTATTATTTCTATAGCTATATATACTTATACTTTTATGAGAATATACTAAATGAGGATTATGTAGGTGATGTACATTTTAATCTTTAGTTTTAATATGAAAATGAGCTTTTGTTCAATAAATATAAGGGCAACTCTCCAAAATATGACTTGCCACGTGGGTATTTTGGGGTTTTATAAATATTTTAAAACTTACATTTATTTCTATTAATTATTGTGTTTTTCTAACATACCCTATCATAGTGATATTTTGGAGAGCTCTGATTATATCTTTTGAACTCTTATTCATATTTTAAACTATTTAATCTAATATATACTTCATTCTTTTCTCCATGTTGACATACATACTTTGTGTGGGACCCAACATAAATATCTGTAGTGAATTGAACGGTGAACAATTTAGGGTCAATGATTATGTGTTGAGTATGAAAGTTTCATATGCTTGTAATTAAGGTATGACAGATGGGTTGTAACTGCTTTGTAGTCATGGGCAGAGCCAAGATTTTATTGTAGAGGACAAATGATGGTTGATTGAAAAATGTTATAAATTATTGATGATGGATTTGTGGAGAATGACCAGCTGGGTATGAATTATTATTGGTTTAGGCGGGATTCAGGTATGATAAATGGGTTGTAAATGCATTGTAGTCATGGGCGGAGCTAAGATTTTCTTGTAGAGGCAAATGATGGTTTATTGAAAATGTTATAAGTAATTGATGGTGGATTTGTGAAGAATGATAATGCATGTATGAATTATTATGGGGTTAGGCAGGATTCGGGGGTGTAGACAAATGTTATTATGATTGTGGGTCATCTCATTTGTATATTTCATAAATGGTACTGTTTCTCTTTCTTTGCGGGGGGGCTTGCCTCATGACTGTTCCTATTAAATAACATAATATAAAAAATATGTTTTAAAAAATGTAGGGGCTGCTGCCCCCTTACCCCATTGTTATGCCCTATTAAATAATTAAATAGCATATTATAATTTTTTTCCAACAACTTAGGTGACAAGTATGCCATTATTATATTGTTGTTTTTCAATATATATCAAAGGAAGTCATTCATCACTTTAGTAAACCTTTTTGGTCTGCTTAGCTAGTTCCTTTCTCACCACTAGGTCTATAAAGAAGAAGTGCAAAGGCACATGATCTAGGTATCATTTGTTTTCGTATTATTGTAATCACAATTGAATATTAAACGTTGTTGTAAATAAGCCTTGAAATGAACAAACAACATACCTTGTTAATAATAAGCGACTACTTGGTCATTTAAAAAAAGAATATTTTGATAATTTTCTTAAAAAAACAAGAGAGGATATTCTAGAGAATATTCCTAAGGATTCAAGGGTCTTGTAGGCTTCACGTAGGGTTATCAATGGACCAAATTATAACCCGAATCCGATTAGAGTGGACATTAATTTGATTATACATCCGTCGAATCAGATACAAATTTTGATTCTCGAATTCAATTGTAATCGGATTGGATTCAATATATGGTGATCCGATTATATGTTGCATGTATGTATATATATTTGTATGTATATGTGTAATACATTAATATTTTTTAAATGCATGAAATACTATCTTTGCTTTTATTTAAATTATTTATTAAAATTTTAATTAAATTTGTATATACTTGAAAATTAATTCTTGAATTTTAATATTAATCAAATTAGATTCAGATTGAATTCAACTATTAACTAGATAATCAGATCCAGGTTCAACAGACCAACTTATAATCTAATGGATGTCGGATCAAATTCGAATCTATTAGATATTTAATTGGATCAGATTTAGATGGGGTGGCAATCGGGCTGCCAAGATCTGGTCCACATTTGGCCAATTTATAGCCATAGCTTCACAAGATGCAAAATCGATTGTTTACAATAATCTTCACAAAATCTCAAAGATGCATAAGCAATTATGCTCTTCTATTGTCACCTCCCCGAGATTATTGAATCACTATTATGCACACCCTCATAACCCATGCAAGTGCATGTGCATACCTCACATACAATAAAGCCTCTCCTCTTGGAGTAACAACATTAATTGGAATAATAGCTATCTAGATAGATTTGCCTCATTTTCTTTCCTAGTTTATCTATATCTTAGTATCTATTAGTTGTTAGATTTCTACAAAAAAAGTAGTTTAATTATTTTATAAGAGGAAGATGTAATCTTAAAAGGGAATGATTATTGAATTGAAGAATTTAAGAGGACAACCACCCTCACAAGTGGCCATCAAATTGTCTTTACTATCAACTGATGCATCGAGGATCATAACAATTGGTATCATAGCGGTTATCTTGGAGACTAGAAGACTCTATGACATGTAACCAGATTAGTGGTGGAAAGGGAAATCAAGAAAGTAACCGACGAAATTCGAGCACTCTTAGGCCTTAGCTAAAATGAAAAGAGCCTCGAAATTCGAGCACTCATAGATGAAATGAAAAAGAACCTTGACATAATCATGCTTCGCATCATGAGATTGAAGATCTTCTACCTATACTCGAAGAAGATAAAATATCAAATGAAGACACTCATGTGATGAGATGTCACACTTTGATGGAAAGAACTTGATGGACGAGATATTCTTAGGAGAACATTTTCATTATTGTGACAGAAAGGTGTTAGTTTCTATAAATTTCCTAGAATACACACTTGCATGGCACCCCATATGATCTCGGAGGAACATCGACTTCACGATTGACCCTCGAGGAAAATGGTCCTTTTAAGGGGACGGGAATGATGCACACCCTCATGGCTTATGCAAGTGCACGTGCATGCCTCACACACGATCAAGCCTCCCCTATCGGAGTAACAACCTTAATTGGAATAATAGATATCTGGTAGATTTGCCTAATGTTCTTTCTTTCCTAATGTATCTATATCGTAGTATTACTCTTAATTGTTAGATTTATACAAATTGTTTTATAAAGGGAACATGTAATCTCGAAGGGGATATTTATTGAATTCAAGGCGATCAGTCTGGGCATACAATTAATCCGAAGAAGGAAGTGGAAGCAGGTTATCCTTGAGTTTGACGCTAAGGAGATTATAGACCATCTGTCCAGTAAAGGTCCTCTGCCCCATTGAGAGATTCACACGATTATAGAAGATATTATCCGACTAAAGCCAAGTGGGGGAACTATCCAGTGGAATTTCGCCCCTCGTTAGGCAAATTCGGCAGCACATGATGTGACACAGTTTGCTCTAAATGATAGTATTAGAATGTTAAAATCTCCTCGCACAATGGATGTAAGGGATGTTTTCTAGTCTTTTCCTGTAGTTTTTTCTCCTGATTAAGGAAAAGTTATCTCACAACCAAAAAAAAAAAATAATATTAATAATTTGGGAGGACGACCACCCTCATAAGTAGCCATCAATTTGTCTTTACCCATCAACCGATTTGTAAGATTTATATTGTTAGATCGAGGATCGTAACACACTGGTTATTTACATAATGGCTTCCATCACAAGCGATTAAATCGGTTGTGATAATCCGAAACAAACGACCCCTAGAGATTCGCATAAACCCCGGTGCATACATGGGATGTTCTTGTTAGTCTTGTACATGAATGGTCCATGCCTTTCGGACCTCCGGTGAGCCCCAATCAGCCCGATAAATGATTGCCCAAAGTTAAAAGAGGCAAAAACAAACCGGAGAAAAAATCCATAATTTCCCACCATTTTTTCACAGTGAAGAACAGCCGATCTAGGGTTTTCACATTTTAAGGTGATTTTCAATGGCGGAAAACCCTTGAAGACGACCTGAGGTAAGGTCTTCACAACCCTAGTTTATTTTTTGTATATCTCTTTTCGGATTTTGCATGTTTGCTGCTTCGATAAAATGATTAATGGGGATAAAATAAGTTACGTTAATCACAAGGAACTTCATTTAATGGCTGATAAATTTTGTTATTCTTGGGGTTGATGCCAGTTTGAGAACAAAGATCCCTGCCTTTTGGATCTTATATTTACCTTCGTTTGAATCTTTGTTTAAGTTCGGTTTTTGCAGGCTTTTATTTGAAATCTGTCAGATTTATTAGCCTTTGTGTTCGTTACTTTTCACTTAATCATAATTTTCACATTTTAAGTTCTTTTTGATATATATTTATTTATTTATTTATTCACGGGTAAGCTGCTTTTAATTGGGTTTTTGACCCAAGCCTTGGTGCTCAAGGATTTTGAACCCATGTTTGTTTGTATTCCACCAGCAAACCTTACCTACTAAGCAGTTTATTTGTTTATTATTATCATTTTTCGACCGAACAGTTTATTTATTTATTATTATCATTATTTAATTTATTTTTCATTCATATATTTATTTTTCATTCATACCTTTGTACAATAATGACAGAAAAGATAACTTTTTTTTAAAGGAAGAACTTTGAATTTTAAAAGCTTAAGGTTCACACAAATTTCATACAGTGGCGCTGGTCTACTGATCAAAACTATTCACACATAAAATAGGGGAATCCCAAACAAGTAATATCAGCATGAAAATGAAGATTTATGTATAAGTTGAAAATATTAAGGAATTTCAACAATTTCAAACATACTTTGCTTAACGTAGCATAACTGCTATAATTGTGCAATATTCTGGCTGAATATATTGACTAAGATTAAGAAGTACTTCAGGTTGCTCTATCGGTAAAAAAAAAAAAAAAAGTACTTCAGGTTGCTCTGGTCCTTACCGGTGGATAGAGATGTTTTAGTTGAGTCCTGTGTTGAATACTTAGCAAAGTTTAGGGTTTGGTGCCTTAGATTGAGACAGAGTCTCAACGACTGGGAGATCAAGGGTCTCCTTACTCTTCATGATAGAATTCATCCAATCTCTACCTTCCCCACCTTCAGGAATGTTCGTTTATTGTCATGCGACAACAAGGATCGGTTCTCACTGAGACCCTTTGATCATGCTCTTCTACATGGACTAGGCCTACAATCTCTTACAGATCAATTTGGAAGGCAATTCTGTCTCCCAAGGTATCATTCTTTATTTGGACGATAGGTTGGACGATAGGTCTGGATAAGATTCTAACATGCAATCACCTTTGGAGTTTGCTTGGTTCACAAAAAGTAAGCCATATAAGAAATTAAAACAACAACTAAAAAACTCCGATTACAACAGATGACTAAGAGGAAAAGGTATCCCCCCAAAGGCTAGAGTCATTGGCGCTTCTTGTATCAGACACTTGCGAACTTTCTATTGAACTATCTGATTTAGACAAAACAAAGTATCAGACTCATTTCTGACGAGGTCTCATTGGCTCATTGCTCCCACTTCCAAACATAAGCTCATCACCTCCCGTGGTAGCATTTGAGACCTCCATCTGAGTTGCATAGGTATGTTCAGGTCCAAAAACCATTTATCTCTTTGATGCGTAACCTCCAAATGCTCTTCATTCCTCAACACCAGCTCCTTGCATAATAAGGTTATAGATTTTAGGGAATTCAAACCCACTGAAAGCCCCTTAAAGCAAACCACATTCTCTAAATCAACATCCTTTATTGACTCTCTTGACTTTCTTCTTATATGGAATGATTTCCATTCCATTTGGTACTTAAGTTTTTTTAATCGATAAATGTATATTATATGAAGATTGAGTGAAAAGTACAAAGTAAGGACATGGGGTCACAAGAGGGTGAGTCCAGCGTCATGAAGCAAAAATAAAATAAGAAAGGTAGCGAACGGGATTACAATAGAAATTATAAGCATGTTGTATGAAAATCATCTAGGATAGAACACCATTGTAAGAGGAGATGTCCTGCTTGGAAACCAACTATAGAAAGGGGGAGGAGGATCCTTCAAAGACTCTTTTGTTTCGTTCCTTCCAAAGTGACCACACTACTGCTGCAAGCATAGTGACAAAGTCAGGGTTTAAGAATAATTAAGCAAGGGTCAAGTTCGAAAAAATTGGGTATACTAATAATTCTTTTATTATTATAAATATATACCTGACTATTTAATTAGATAATTCACAAAATAAGCAGTTTACTTATCGAACTAAACGAAGTATTCGGGAAATTTGGGAATAATTCGAGAAATTCGCAAATAATTTGGGAAATTTTAAATTTTGCAAATAGTTTAGCGAATAGTTCGACACACCTAAAATTCGCAAATAATTTGTGAAATTTTACAAAATTCAGCGAATTATGTGACTATGGTTGCAAGTAGCAAAGTTCCACCTTCATAACCTCATTTCCCAGTTTCACAGAGAACTGGTAAGATAAGAAGTCCCGAATGGAGCATGGAAATACCTAGCTGATCCCCAAGCGACAAAGGAAATAACTCCAGACCTTATAAGCGAAAATACAATGCAGTAAGAGGTGGTCAACCGACTCCTTCATTAAGGGATGAAAAGAGTGAGTAATATGAATATTTTAGAAAATAAAATATGGAGGTATTTAATATAAGAGGTGGCGGAGCCACGGAAGAGTGATGAATAAGGGTATTTAAGAAAATAGAAAATTTGATTTTACTAGAGGTATTCTAAGAAATAAAAATTTGATTAATAGCGAGATTCTAGGAAATAAAAAAATACAGAGGTGAAAAGATAAATTTATAGGTGTATTTTGAAAAATAAAAAAAAAATTGATTAGCAGGGGCATTTTGGGAAATCACAACTGGTATAAATGAAAGCAATAAAAATTTAATTAATAGGGGTATTTTGGTTAATGAAAAATACAGAAGCATTTCATACTAAGGTAGTAAAAAGAGTGATTAATAAGGATATTTTTAAAAAAGGAGAATAATACTTTGCGTTCCCACAATCCACCCAGCGAAACACGTGCGCGGCCCACAACATGCCACATGTCCCTTTTAACATTTTTGAACTGTGGTTAAGATTCACTCACCCCTAGGGTTCATCCATGATCCATCTAACCTTGGTTTTTAGAAAATTAACCTCAGGTTAGTTAAGACTCATTAATTGTGGTTAAGATTCACTCATCCCTAGGGTTCACTAACCTTGGTTTTTAGAAAAATAACCTCGGGTTAGTTAACACTCATTAATTGTGGTTAAGATTCACTAACCCCTAGGGTTTATCCATTTAACCTTGGTTTTTAGAAAAAATATTAACCTCAAGTTAATTAAACTTAATCATGATTTAAAAAAGAGAAAAAGGGACATGTGGCGGGATGCGGGCGCGCACACGTTCCTCTTGGTGGAACGCGGGCATGCAAAGTATTAGTTCTCTTTAAAAAATAAGAAAGTTATTAAACGTGTGTTTTCTAGGAAATAAAAATGCTAATTAACATGGATATTTGAGAAAATAAATAACTTTAATTAATAGGGGTATTTCGAAAAATAAAAAAAATATAGAGTCAGAAAGTTAGATTAATAGGGATATTTTGGAAAATAAAATTATTGATTAAGAGGGATATTATAGGAAATAAAAAATTAATTAATAGGGGTGTTTTGGAAATTAGAAAAAATCTTAAAAAAGGTTATTATGAGAAAAAAATCTTAAGAAGAGGTATTATGGGACACAAACATTAAGAAGGGGTATTATGGGAATAAAAAAAATTAAGAAGAGGTATTATGAGAAACAATGGTATTATGATAAATAAATCTTATTGAGGGTATTATGGGAAACAAATCTTAAAAATGGATATTATTGGAAACAAATTTTGAGAGGGCGTATTATTATTATTTTGATCGATAAACAAGTAGAATATATTATAAATGGAAATGAAAGCTACAGGAAGAAACACAAGAAAAAAGAAGAGCTTACAAGTACATAAACTCAACACCCGAGAAAGCAAAAGCGTACATGGTGCATGGTGAACGGAACGGTTCATCAAGCCATTTCTCGCCTCAACCCTCTAAATAAGAAGAGGACTCCTAACCAGCTAGGGAAAACCTAAGGACTTGTGGAGCTAAAAGTTCAAAACAACACCTCCCTAAGATCCACGACTACGTATTGTAAACTTGCCCAATCCGAAACAATCCGCCAAATATGATCACAAAATTGAGAGATGGATGAGGAAGAATCTTCAAATACTCTGAGATTTCTCTTTCCAGATCGACCATGATATGTTGCCGGGTAGAACTGCTCAAATTTCCTCTTTAGCACTCTTCGCACTTACCAAGGACCAAGAAGATAAGAAGTTGTGAAAGGATGAGGGAGAGACACAGACTACCCCCAGACGGGAGAGGAAGAAACCCTATATACCAAACACAATAGGACAATGTAATAAGAGATGATCCACTGACCCTTCCGCTTGGAGACACATAAAACAATGGTTGGCCATCCTTGAGAAGAGTTTTATGAAATAAACAAATCTTAAAAAGGTTTACTATGGGAAATGAATCTTTTTGAAGAATATTATAAAAAATAATTCTTATCAAGGGGTATTATGGGAAACAAATATTGAGAAGGGTATTATAAGAAACAAATCTCAACAATAAGGGTATTTTATGAAGCAATTTTTGAACAAACAAATTTGTCATGTTGTGCAATCCCCTTTTTATAATGTAATAGATGAGGGGTATTATGAGAAACAAATCTTAATAAGGGATATTATGAGAAACAAATCTTGAGAAGGGGTATTATGGAAATAAACAAATCTTGAGAAGGGGTATTATGGGAAATGAATCTTATTGAGGGATATTATTGAAATAAATCTTATTAAGGGGTATTATGAAAAAAAAACTTGAGAAGGGTATTATAGAAATTTTTTATTAAGAGGGATATTCTAGGAAATAAAATGAATTAATAGGGATATTTTGGAAATTAGAAACAAATCTTTAAAAGGGTTATTATGAGAAACAAATCTTAACAAGGGGTGTGATGGGACACAAATATTAAGAAGGGGTATTATGATAAACAAATCGCAAGAAAGTAATATTAAGAGAAATAAGTCTTATTGAGGGATACTATGGGAAACAAATCTTAATAAGGGATATTATGGGAAACAAATCTTGAGAAGGGGGATTATGGAAATAAATAAATCTTAAAAAGGGGTACTATGAGAAATCTTATTGAGAGATATTATGTAAAATAAATCTTATTAAGAGGAGTATGTTGGGAAACAAATTTTGAGATGGGTATTATAGGAAACAAATCTTAATAATAAGGGTATTATAGGAAACAACATTTTTAACAAGCAAATTTGTCGTGCTATGCAATCCTCTCTTATAGTGTAAATGATGAGGGGTTTTATGGGAACAAATCTTGAGAAGAGGTATTATGGAAATAAAAGAAGGTTATGGGAAACAAAAGAAGGTTATTATACAAAACAAATATTAGTAATAAGGGTATTAAAGGAAACAATTCTTGAACAAACAAATTTTCCGTGTTGTGCAATCCTCTCTTTTATAATGTAATATATATATATATATATAGAGAGAGAGAGAGAGAGAGAGAGAGAGAGAGAGAGAGAGAGAGAGAATAATAATTCGCCAATATGCTCTCAATAGCTCTAATAAATGCAGTTATTGACTTGGGGGCATAGATACATATATAATAATAATTCGCCAATATGTTCTCAGTTGCTCTAATAAACGCAGTTAATGACTTGGGGGTATTATGCCTTTTAGCATGCCTTGACTTGTGCGCATATTGTGCGCTTAGTAGACCTTTAAAACATTGCTTCTGATAGCAGTCACAGTTCTCTGAACCATTCTTAATCTCTTTGTTGGGATGTTCATTTGGAAGCTTCAAATAGTTGTGTAAAAGAACCTTGATAATCTTAAGGTGGTGGTTTTTGGTTGGACAATGAGTCAATGACCATTGACGATTTTTTCTTTAGTAATCTGTGATGGGGATCTTTGAGTTCATTACAGCCATCGTTTAGCTATGCATTTAAAAGGGCTGGTGATCATTGATTATCTGATGATATTTGTTGGAAATGTCCTAACTAGTGCCTTGAAAGGTGTGCAAAACTTACCAAGACTCAACAAAAATGCCTAGAGGTTTAAATCCCTTGAATCTCGCTCCTCAAAGAGTGAGGCTCTCATGAGGCGCATGCCTATGCCTAGCCTTCCGTCTAAGGGGTGCACCTCATACATTTGAACAAAGCAAGAGTAGCAACAGAATTGTAACGCTTTATTTATTATGTTTAATTTGTTTTGGGTTTTTAAAACTATTTTAAGTCTATTTCATGTTTAGGATTTCCCTTGTAAACATTAAAGGGATTTGGATCCATTGGCTTACTGTGTTGTTTTCTGCGACTTCGTTGTGATTGTTTGTTGGAATTGAAAATCCGCGGTGTAAATTGATGTTCAAATTCAAACATCATTTATTTTCACTATGCACACAAATATAAAATATGCAGCATTTGCTTGCCTCTGGTGGTCTTAAGTCTTAACACCTCGCTTCATGTGTTCGCCTTTTGGTTACTGTTGTTTTTTCTCTTTAGCTCAAGACTCAGAAACAGGCCTGAAAGGCTTTTAAAAGGGCTGTTAAACAGCTTTCTTAAAGTTCCTCAGGTTGTTTTCTAGTTTTCATATTTCCGTAGGTGATGACAGAAAGCCGATTTGGTTCCTCATTCTTTCTTAAGTGCTCAAAACTGGTTCAGACCTAAAACCTACTGCCTAAACTGCCCTGTGATGTATTGAATGGTGACTAATGTTCCTATTGAGGTGCAAACTATTTAGTTGTAGGGTCCAAACCCTTGTGACTGGGTGCATTCTTTAGGAATTTAGAAATTCTGATAGTTTCAATTTATTTCCCATGGTGGTCTTCATCCAATATCCTGATCAAGTCAACAACTCGGTCAGTTGTCTTCTTTATCCCACCAGATTTGAACTGGAATCTTTAACCTTGCTTGAGTTAAGCTCCTGAAATATGTTCCGATCATCAGAAAGTTCCTGTATATCTGCTAGCATTCTCCCCATTTCTCACCTCTTAACAGTTTATGGTTTCAAAAATGCAAACAGAGAACTGACAATTGGGAATAACATCAGTGGTGGAAGAAGAGAGACCCATACCTGAGACAGATGGAGGAAACCAGAGGAGAAATGAAGGATAATTGTGTTGCCAATAAGTCTAGTAACTTGCATTAAGAATATTTTTGAACTCTCACTAGCATCAAATTGCATGTGTGTTAAATTAAAGGCTCTTGATGCACTCCTCTTTGCTGATAGTTTTATGCTAAGAGAGGATTCACACTCCACTAGTCTCAAACCACTTCCCATTCACTTTTAGCATCCTCAGAATTTTAATTCTCCTCCCAAACAAAGTGTGGAGACCTGGAAATTGGTGCAGTATACATCCTCCATATGATAAAAAGAGGAATTCCCTTTGTTCAGTGATCTTCCTCTTCTGATCCCGGAGTTCCACTCTTGACCCTTGCTTTTTCATGAAATGCAGATATCACTTCTGATTGATCCTTGTGTATAGTCGAGCGTTTTCCAACCTTTGCATTGACATTTCACTCAAGGCCATCGTCTTTTGATCCCCCTTCACAATCTATTAAGATAGATGATGGTGACAACCATGATTCAAAATATTGCTTCTTATCATACTCTGCACGATACACCCCTACATCTGTGGCTATCTGTGCAATAAACACTAGGCAGTAGAAACTAGAGTTTCTAGAGTATTGATATTGTATTGTGTATGTATCGATAGACGCATGATATGATGTTGATATGCTGTGATAGTAAAGGAAAAAAATTTTATTTGATTTTTTTTTGAAAATAATAGTAAATTGCATTTTCATTAGCACTATAACCATTCTAATAAAATTTGTGTGATTAGTCTATCAATTATCTATTATATCCATTAACTATTTTTTATTATTATAAAAATAGATATTTTAAAATTGAAATCAAAAAACAGTTTTTAAAAGTAAAACTAATTCCTCCCCCCCAAACAAATACTTTTTTAAAGTGAAAGTAATTTGTTATTTTAATTGATGTTAATCATTTAAAATCTCTATATATATGTTACTAGTCTATGGATGATATCCATAAAGTAATCTTAATTTCTATTTGTAATTGTAAAAATAAAAGAAAAATGCATTATTTTTCTTATAAAATGGAAAGTTTAAATTCAAAAGATGTTCGCCATCCTAGAATTTGTTGTTTTAATATTGAGTTATGGCTGCAGTTGCTTAGAATTGTGCTCTATGATATATTAATACATATTCGTGTTACATGCCCCTTTTTTTTTATGATATAGTGCACTCTTTTATCTCATATAAATGGTTGTAATGGTAGTTGTTGAACTTTATCAATCTTGTTTTTAATTTTCTTTTGAAAGTTAAGCCGTATAAAATTCCAAAGCAAAAGGGTACAAAAGGTCAATACGACAAAGGTTCACAAAGGGCGAACCAAAGAGAGATCAAAAGCCAAAACCAAAGCACAGCAGAAATACATGACCTTAACCAATTAGATCCAAGCTATAGTAGTAGGTGTAGATTGGGTCCCTTCTTCATTCACAACTTATCCTGCTGGTTCTTGGCCAGTGAGGATAGTGCGCGGAGGGCAATCTGGTAGGTTCTTCATGGGGCCATTTCGGAATCGATATGGAAAGAAAGAAATAGGATAGTGTTCGTGGACTCTCCCTCTTCTCTTGCTCACATTCGATCTCGGATCCGTTTTCTGGTCTTAGAATGGGTCTCCATTCAAAGTGATGGGGTGGATATGGGAGCGGTGTTGGGTTGAGACTAGGGCTGTAAATGGATACCCGAAATATCCGACTTTGACTCCATTTAGCCGGATAACATCCGAGTAAGGTATTCGCCGGATCAAATACCGATAAGAAAATATGCTATCCGTATATAAACGGAGCAGAGTCGGATATTTCTATATCCGCTTTGCTAAATATCCACCGCGAGAGATAACATGTGATGTGCGTTGTATTTTAAGTTTCTTCTTAATCTAACGGCCCAGATGAAGTTTTGAAAAGTAAAACCTTAAAACTTATCCAGTCTGAGAGTGAGGGAAACAAGTGACTTGCCACAGGCTCATAGTCTATGCACTATTACATTATTTGATTACTTGAGCCAGGTTGCTCCTTGATGAGCTTGGTTATTTTGTCTGCTCCAAAATGTTAAATAAGTAACATAATCTGATTTTGTATGATTATTTCATCCGTTATATATGAATGTGTTTGTATCAAGCTACTACTAAGAAGCCAGCTGTAAGTACAATTGTACAAATGAGCATTAATGGTTAATTTTGGAGCTCGGACTAATGCTTAGGAGCTAAGGCTTTTGGTCCAGACTTCAGTAACAGTGCCTCTCACTCATCAATGAGAGCTACTTATGAGAGATAAATGCAATTATGGTGAGTTCTTATAGTAAGAGTATGAAAAGTAAAAGAGATCGTTGTTGTGCTGTTACAAAATGATTGTGTTTCAGACACTGTGAAACTGATTTAATAGATGGAGCAAATAACTCACACTGAAGTTTTGGGTCTGTGGTGCAAAAGGAAGTAAGTTGAGACATGTCTTTGATTTCCGAAGATGGTTTGAAGCCTGGTGCAAGAGGAAAAAGACGTTAATTCAATACATTTACTTCATCAAAGCATTCTATGGGTGCAGTCTCCTGAATGAGGAATCCACACAGTATCTGGACTGGTGGATCCATGTGTTGTCCACTAGGACTTGACACTTCAAAGGCAATCCAGCCATTTCTACAAGAAATTATGAGTACACTGCACAATTCATACATATTTAGAGAGGAAGTGGTCTTCTATGAGAGTATTATTGATTTTCTTCTACCACCATTCAGTTGGTTGACACTTGACAACATGACTCAAGCTGTTCAACCAATGCACAGGATAGAGGTGTCTACAATAGTGTGATGCAATACCCACTTAACCTCTGTGCATATACCAAAAGTCTGGTAGGAAATGCGGGAAATACTTGGTAGACATCCCACTTTGGGGGAAATTCCTATTCTTATCATGTTTGACATTCATATTTTTTTATATAAGAGTTTATTTCTAGCAAGCCAACAATTTGACTGCCCTTCTGTCTGCAGGGAAAAACTCTTAAAGGACAGGCGGGAAGGCAGAATATTTTCACCAACTTCTGCAAGATGAGCCAAGAGAATCAAGAAACCAACTCTGCTTCTCCAGCAAACCTCCCTGTGAAGCGAAAAAGGGGTCGTCCACGTAAGGATGAGTGTCTGGTTCAAGGTGTGAAGGCTTCTGTGACTCCTGGATCTGATGGGATGAAGAGAAACCGACGCCGTAAAGTAGATCCTGGTGTTGGTACAAATAATGCCATGGTAGGTCAGGTAGTTTCCGGTGTCCTTGAGGGGTCATTCGATGCAGGATATTTGCTCACTGTTAGGGTTGGCAACACGGACACTTTTCTTAAGGGTGTTGTATTCGAGCCAGGTCTATCTGTTCCTATTTCTGAGGAAAATGATGTGGCCCCACACGTTAAGATGATCAAGAGAGATGAGATTCACCTCCCTGTGGTGGGCCCGGGCCCTCAAATTCCGCTGCATGGTTCTAGGTCCCGACCCAGACAAAAGAATGAACAACCTGTCAAGCTTCTTCAGAAAAATGAAGGTGCTCTTCAATCAAAGGTATCACCAACTGTCAACCAGGTGCCTATTATTGCAAACCAAGTATCACCCTCTAAGCATCTGACTGGTTCTCTGGTGGCATTGAAAGGCATGCTAAACGACAGCAATCATGTTCCTCAAGTTGTGCCACTGGCCTTGGCAGAGGTTAAGTCAGTGAGCTCGACTTGCCCACCTTTAAAGAAACTGTCAGGTGATATTAATCATGTGGCTCAAGTTTCCTCACAAGCAGGAGAGTCTCAGCCTGAGAACAGAAAACCAACTGATAAATTGCCAAGGTATGAGACTGTTATCTCCCGGGAAGAAGTTAACACCAACCAGTCCCCCCTAGTCATGCCCCAGCAAACTGTATCTGAGCTTAAGAACCAATTTGCCACTGTTACTGAACCTTTGGGGCATAATAGAACTGTCAAAGTGGCTACGGTTTTGCAGGAAAATGAAGCTTCACCCCTAAGAAAGGGACCCCCAAATGACATAGATGCACCTCAAGATTTAAAAGTAAAACCTAAATCTGATCCATCTTTCAAGATTTTGCAGGCAAATGACTCTGAACTTAAGCCTGATGAACTGGTTCACGATGCATTGAAGGGGCCATATCTTGAACTTGACTGCACCCCTGGAGCTGCTGCACCCAAATCTGCGGCCACTGAACCGACCAGTGAAACGATTAAGATGCTGCAGGAAAATCAGGCTTCTCCAAAGTGGGACACGCCAAAGAGAGATGAGACTACCCATTTGATTAAAATGCCATTAAATGATTCCTCTGAAGCAACAGGGGGAGATTCACAGTCTGCTCCAAAGATCTATCAACCAGTAGAGATGTTGCAGAGAGATGATATTCCATCTGCACCATATGACTCACAAGCAGTGATGACAGTTAGACAGACTGTTATTCCAGTGGAAGTGCCGGACCAAATCTCGAATTCCTCTGAACGTATGGAAGATGAAGTCTCCAAGGATGCTGGACCCGCAACAGAGTATCAGAGCTACTTGTGGAATTAAAGAACTAGTAGTGATCTGAGAAGGCATGGGAACTAAATAGTAGGATCCATAGGAATCAAGCCTTTTGGACCAAAAACAGCTGATGACACACACTTATACATTTCTGCTAACTAACAATTAAAGTCGTTCCTTACAGTGGCCTGACAGCATTAACTGTATTGTAATCTCAGAACTATAGCACTATTTATGGTCTATATATCTCGTGGTTTTTGCTTATTAGGAAAACTAATACCAGGTTCTTACTGACGACCAAACTTTTCTTATGAATGTGAAATCCTCATTTACCAAACTAGCAAATCTAAAAGG
The DNA here is from genome assembly GCA_015143295.1 of Tetracentron sinense. Classification (NCBI taxonomy): domain Eukaryota; kingdom Viridiplantae; phylum Streptophyta; class Magnoliopsida; order Trochodendrales; family Trochodendraceae; genus Tetracentron; species Tetracentron sinense. Next base: position 60,155,572 of record CM026551.1, read on the forward strand.
AGAGTGTGATTGGGTGCGCTTGCTAGGCAGCCCGATCCAGAGTCCAAATCCAATGGCCCAAACATTGACGCGTCATGGGGGTAAGGCCCACTGTTTAACAGCATGTCAGGCCAACAAAAGTGTGGGCCGTTGAATCTAGATCAGACGGCCCAGCCCTCGATAGATCTGCTATGGAGCGCACCCAATCACTATCCAATCTACAATTCTCCAATTTCCTTTTTTTTTTATTTTTTATTTTCAGGGCAACCAATCATATTTTGATACGTGTCCAGCATGCAGAGTATCAGCACCCAATAATCCTAAGATTTAATAATCTCCACCATTGATTTTACATATTTCCTTTCAAAGTCTAAAAGACCGGAGGATGGTCGACAATATCTGACCGGGCGCAGTCAATGATAGGAGGGTCTTTCGTAGACTGTAAGGACGGTCTGCAGCTAAACCCTTCTCCACTGATCAGTTGGTACAGACGGCAACTTTCCATTTGTCTACGGAGTCTTCTCGTAAGAGTTATTGTGGAAGAGAAATTAGGGTTTCTGTATATCTATCGGTGTTTCAGCTTGTATTCGTCAAGGTAAAGCAATCCGTTTCGATCTTCTGTTAGGGTTTCATAATTGAGGCTTTATGAATTACGCTGTTCTACCGAATTCAACTAAAACATTGCTTAATATCTGTAATTTTAAAGAGATAGGTATTTCTGTAATTAATTGAATGGAATTCATCACTTTGAATGAAATCTTCCCCCATTGAAATCCACCACATTGTTCAATGGTTACTGATTCTTTCTTATCAGGATTTATAATTGGTCGAATATCTAATACTTACAGAGAAGGGAATGATAAAGCGGGTAATTAATTTGCTATTCTAGGCGTTGGTTTTCCTTTTTCTTTCCCTTACATTTTGGATCATTAATCTATGTTCTAATTGCATATTTTCTTTTAAAACTAGCAAGGAACCCATGCAAATCTATGGAAATTGCAAATATGAAAAAAAAAAAGAAAGGAATATTAGTTAAAAAAAAATTAATAAACGATAATCTAACTGTTAGAAAAAAAACACACACCTAAATGTCCTAAAAGAATTCTGTATTATAGCTTTAACTCACGCAATGTTATTACTTCAAGAAAACTCCTTTTTAACTCCCACAATGTTCTTAATTCAAAAAAACAAATGATCAGTATGCAAACCTTAGTTCAAAAACTTGGCGAGTCACCCGAGTAACTCGGCCACTCGGGTGACTCGGTGGAGTTACTCGACTTGATAGAATTTCGAGTTGAGTCGCCTTAAAACTCGAAAGAGATACTATTCGGCGAGTTACTCGGGTAACTTGGTCGAGTCAAGTCGAGTTTTTCGACTCATCAGACTAGGTTGAGTCACAAAAGGATATTTTATCATTTTTAAACCTAAAATCGAATGTCACACTGTTTTTACATCATATTTTTTTGGGGCTGCAAAACCAAACCTACTATGGTTCTATCAAATCTGATTTTAAGTTTGAGGCTGCAGAACGAGCTTATTTTGGGTTCTTTTAACCCTGGTTTTTCAAGTTATTTGTGGTTAAATCCTGAATGAAATGCCAAGAAATTGGTAATTGCCTAATTGGTTTGTATGAATATTACATATATATTCTGTGTTAGACAGAATTGAGAATTTTTTTTCGAGTTTCTTGACTTGGCTAACTTTTGAGTCAAGTAGATTTTTCGGGTTTTTGAACCATGATGCAAACACCTTTTTCAAGGTGAATCCAAATATATGATCTCAAGAGAGATGTAGTGCTATACAACTCCATCCGGTAAAGCAATAAAATAAGTTGATCTTTACCATTGTACATGAAATTGAATTCACTCTCTATATTGTTCTTAATTTCTCCCATTTTGGGGTGTATCATGTATGATGTCTAATACACCCACCCACATCTCATTCTCTCATCTCGCTGCATTCTCTCTCTCTTATCTAACCTCTCCCCCAATTCGTCTTTATGCATGCTGTTTATATCTGCTAGATTAATTAGTGGGTATAGTATAAACTCCGAAGCTTTAAAAGAATGAAAAAGATATCTACATTAATTAGTGGGTTCATGTATAAACTCCGAAGCTTTAAAAGGATGAAAACGATCATTCTTCCATATATTGGTTAAGGATAATTTGTGTATTCCACTGAAGCTTTTCCTACTCTGACTTACTACAATATCGTTGGCTCTGAAAATGAAAAATGACATTGCGACCATAGGGAGTTTAAACGGAAAACTGGTGAAGTAAAAGGAACCTATGGCGATCGTCGTGGGTTTGCCATTAGAATATCTTTACTGTCCTTTCTCCATACATACAAACTACAAAGAGAGGCATTCAGCGAAAGAAAGAAGTGTTTGAATAGTGATTTAGTGGTGAGATGAGGTGGAGGAAAGACTGAAATGGCAGAAATATGTGCAGATCAAATACTAAAGATCACCAAAATCAACCATTTTTAAAAATTCAATCCAGAGAAAGACCACCGAAACCAAAATCCAATTCATCCTATCACCATCCCTCAAACCAATATGATTCTATCATCATATTGTGTAACAGAATGAAAATACAGATCTAGTTTTCGGGTTTTCAATTGTACTAACATCAATTGAACTTAATCTCGATTTCTAAACCAATACGTTCTAAAAATAAAATAAAATCTCTTGAGCACTTTTCTTCTTTGTACCATGCCCGGGTTCAAGAGCTCAATGTCCGTAATTGCAATCAACGAATCATAGTCATCGCTTAGTAGCCTAACCCCTATTTTAAAAAAAAGGCTTTTATACTCCCCTTTAGAATTAGGCTGCAGGTAAATAGACAGGGAGGGTTAGGCTGCAAGTAAACAAAGATAGAGCTGTAAAAGTAAGAATGAAGAGAGGGAGGCAAGAAGGGGAGCAAAACGAACTAACGAAGTAACGAGCTACTCCCCTGTCTCTCTTTCGTTCTTTCTCTCTAAAGAATGATTAAAAGTAATGAAGGACTAACCTGGTTTTGATGCTGCGGTATGAGAATAGAAAAATGGAGCGAGAATAAGAGGAATGTATTTACATTTTTAAAGAGATAGTAGGAATGTCTTAGGGTACCGAACATGCGTGATAGAGAGGTGAAAGGGAGGGTTTAAACAGTAGCGAGATAAAGAGAGGCGAGATGTGGTGTTTAAAAACTTTATTGGGGTTACATTACATCTGTTCTCCTATATATGGAAATTAAAACAGTACTCTAAGCAAAATACTCTAAAGCTTCTCTGAAGTTGCCACCTGTCCTCAAACATCTATGGAGCCACCACTTGTCCACCCACCTGCTCAGGTTCAATTAGTAGTAATCCCTCCCCCCTCCCCCAAAAGAAAAAAAAAATGGAGAAGGAAAAAATATTGACCGCCTGTTTGTTTTACGGAGAAAGTAGGTGAAAGCAGAAGAAAGTTTTGGTTTTCCTAGGCTCCTTTGTTTAGCAAGAAAGGAAAGAGAAAGGAAAAAACATTTTGTGCCTAGTAAGTAGTTTCACTCGTCGTTACTCTTCCGGAGGTTGTGAAATAGGAGTCATTACACGATTTTGTGCTTAAAGCCACCAAGTTTCTCACTTATTTATGTCAATTACTTGGATAACAGAGAGTTCAATGGAGTTTTGTTATGAATCGAGACTGAAACTGAAAATCATTCTCATTTGTATGCATATCAATCTATTGTAGTGTATTCCAGGCGTGTATGCCCGTCATTATACCTAATCTGAATCATTAGTTTGATGCCATAGATGTTTGATTTCGTCTGTACCTGCGGGGTATGTTGGTTACTTTGGCAGTTTTGTTGCTCAAGTAGTTGAAAAATTTAGAGAGATTTCTTGAACAATCTTCCCATGTTTGATAGTTACATTGGAACATGTGCACTAAAATTTCAGCTTACATATAATTGCTTTGTTGCATTAAAATTAAAAACAATGTTTCTTTTCTTATATTCTAGTATAATTAAATATCCATGAGAGCTTTATAACTGTAGCAGTGAAGTGTTAGTTTCCTTTGAAAGTTTCAACTCATTTCTTTTCAAAGCATGCAAACCCTTTCTGGTGGATATTGATATTGGGATTTTTTTTTCTTATGTTTATATTCAGAATTAATCATCTCGGAGTTTCAGAGCAAAATTTGCAAGATGGACATAATCTCTCAGTTACAAGAACAAGTCAATACAATTGCATCTCTTGCCTTCAATACCTTCGGGACACTGCAAAGAGATGCCCCTCCAGTCCGACTCTCTCCAAATTATCCGGAGCCGCCTGCTAATCCATCAGATGATGCAGTGAACATTGAAGAGCAACCCAAAATTATGAGTGCTGCTCTTGTTAAGGCTGCTAAGCAGGTTATGAATTGTTTTTGCAATTAATAAATGTTGCAAATTATTAAAAAATTAATAATATACATTCTAACAAAATGTAAACTTAAGGTACCAGCCAGCAAATTGGATAGTGGATACGGCCAATGCAATTTTAGGTGAGTTTGACCCACCATATTATAGGGGACTCATCCACTTCTAGAAAAAGAATTTAATGGGGACTCACCAAGGGATCCCCTAGTCTGAGCATCATAAATTCATAACTATGTTTCCCAGGACAAATTGCTTTTTTTTTCTTACCACCCAAAAGAATGTGATTGGATGATTAAAATATCACCGGTCTAGGTTAATTTTGGTCTGGGAGCTCTCCTTGGCAAGATTCATTAAAGGTTGGATCCCAATTGCTACATGCATTTCTTGTGGGCTGCTGTGCCATTGGTACAAGTTCTTACAGTCTACCTGGTGGGTAGCTACGATTTTTGTTTGGATGAAGTAGTTTTCTTCTAGGTATGTACCCATTTGAAAGGTGGCTTTTACAAGTTAAACCTTGGCCATTGGTAAGTGTTCAGCATTAAGTCAGTGGTTTGATATTTGCTTACCCTTGAAAGTAAAATAAAGGGTAGCTTCATAAATGTGCCTGATCAACATGATTTCATTTTGCATGAGCAGAATATTTGTCATCAACACCTCTGAAATGAAACCACATCCAAAAGCTTCAATCGAATGTCTAGAATATGGCAACCTATAGTAAGTAAACTCAACAACACTTGACGTTTATTGACAGAATATCAGGACATGTAGCCTCCATACCTATCGAACTTGATATTTCAAACTAGGAGATCTCCTTAGTTGGACCCATCAAATGCTGGGTCCCCACCCCCCTTTCACCTGATCTTTTGTGTATTGCGGCTAACTGTATTATATTCAGGCAATAGATTTTTCCCATTGTTTGATAAACATGTTACCATAAGACCAGTTGTTCATTTCCAGTTTGACGTATTGGTTGCGGTACTTCCATTATCTGATGGAGGTGAAGAAGCACAACTGAAAAGGATTGCAGAACTCCAGGTAATTTGAGGACTAGTTTATTTTATTGCAACCAATTCCCCCCGATCCCCCCATCCTCTCTCTTTTAATTCTCCTGTTGTTGAACTTATTCTCCAGGCTGAAAATGATGTAGTAGGCCAAGAACTTCAGAGACAACTGGAGGCTGCAGGTGATCATTCTAGCTTTTATGCTCAGTAGAACATTTAACTGATCATTTGGAATTATAAATGGGTAGAGGAGCTCATAGAACCCTGGCTGAAATATCTTGACATTGGATTTTTCTGTCAATAGTTTTGAGGATAATCTAAAATATACATTCGAGGACAGTAAAAATAACATAATAAGCATATAACAATTAACACGTATGTCTCTGGCACCCACAACATTTACCTGATTGGATGTCATTGGCGCTCAGGAAAATGATGGGGAATGATTACAAAACAAAGCCTATAAAACAAACTGAATGACCAACAAGTCACTGGGCCATTTGAACAGTCAATGGATCATATTTCTTCATTTTTATTTTATTTTTATTTTGTTTATTACTTTTCGATGATTGGTAATTTCGATATATTGCAAGTAACTGATATAATGGTATTGATGGTGCCAGAAGAGGAATTGAAGCAAGTTCAGGAGTTGTTTAACCAAGCAGCAGACAACTGCCTGAACTTAAAGAAGCCCAATTGATGACCGTGAACGTCGGAACCCATTAACTGACCCCTTTTGACATTTAACTGGTTCAACAAGTGCAACCCATTAACTGACCCCTGGAATGGGCAGGTCTTAGTTTCGATGGGGAGGAGCTACGGGAAGTGCTGGGTTGAGATTCTCTTCGGGTGAACTATCTAGACTAGGAGTCAGGATTGTTGTTATTTTTTCATACTACATTTGAGTTTAGTTGCTTGTAAACTCTTTTGAGCTTATGCTTTTGCTCCTATATTCTTGTCCTCTTTTTATATCTATATATATTGCTGGATTACCAATTGAAAAAAAAACAATAAAAACGTTTTAAAAAAATGAGAATAGAATAACCTATTCCAATTAAAAATCTTAGCACAAATGCAAGAGCAATCAAATCAATTAATAGAACCAGAAAGCTAGTACTGAATCTATTCTTACTCTATGTGGGCTCCCTTTTTACCTTTTGGCAAAGAGTAATTTGACCTTTTTGATTTTGTCTCTTAAGATTACAGTGATCGGTGTGTTTAAATACTTGATACAGTAGTCTGTGTCATTCACAATCTTTCTTTCCCCTCTCATTCTCCCTGCATAGTTTATTTCTAGCTAGAGAAGGCTGTCCCGGAATGCCGGTCAGGTGGACAAACTAGTGCATGGTCTATCAGACGTTCCAAAGCATGTTCTAGTAACTGTGGTGTATGTGGCTGAGATAGGGAACCATCATGTTATGGATCCTTAATTGCAGACTCCCTATTCTGAAAACCAATCTGATTGAAGGTATATTTGCTTATTTGATGGTCACTAAAATAGTGACTTCATCCCAAGAAAAAGGGAAAAATCAACATACGGTAGCCGCTGGTTTTTAATATCCTTGTTTATTGAATATTAATTTTGTGAATGAATGATTGTTGATCATTATTGAGCAATGGATTTTTGTCCTTCAAATACTTGCAATAGAATGACAAATTTTATCTAAAGCTAGTCCTCGTTGAATACCCGGAACCATTTGATGCAATAATCTCTTAGTATAAATGATCAAATTTATGATAAATATAAAATAAATTCATGTATAAAGTTTTTTTTTTCATTTAAAATAGATATTTGGGATTTTGCTAAATTGTATGAGCATTGTGATCGAATTGTAAAAGTTAGTAACGGAGATTCCAAAATTTCGTGGAAATTGTCATCTTAGTTGTCATATTTAAAGCAAATATTGTTCTCAAAGAACATATTTATATACAAAAATATTTAAAAACGATTTATAGAAAACCTTTTTAATTTTTTTTTTTAGGAGAGTGAAAGTGTGAACATTTGTATATGTGTATGCCACCGAATTTAAAATGTGTAAAATGGACCCAAACAGCATGCTTAGAAGGAACGCTTTTCTGTTAACACAATCTGCCCCCTTTAACATAGACATACATGGAGAGAGAGAGACCCCAAAAAACAAGAGTGCAGATAATCACATAAAAAGTTTTGTGGTCCTGAGGCAATTGTTTCGTGCCATGTTTCTTTGGGTTGTATTCAGAACTAGCCAATACAAGGCCCTGCACCTTCTAAAGATAATCAATCTGATCAAAGGGTTGTTACCATGATTGAACTGAATTCCTTGCTGCAGATCAGGAAAAAGAACCGCAGCCAATCCATGAAAAAGTCCGTAGATCAGAGGCTTATAACAGTCCCATTCATGAAGTTATTTTTGGTAGGTCAGATCTCATAGTGAGGCCCATTAATTTGTCGCAACTTCTCCGTTGCTGCTGTACATGTGCCACACGTCTGTTTTTGAACCGTTGATCATCATCGCATACTATAGTTTAGTACATAGATATCTATCTCCATGAAATATGAGGGTTCCACTCTGTTATAATTTGGGCCTCCTCTCACCTCTCCTCCTACTATCTCTTACAACCACCTAGTGTACTAAAAAGGTACCAAAGAAATGCATAGAAAGAGAGAGTGGTAACTGGTAAAAGAATGAAAAGTGAGAAATGTTGGAGATGAAACCTGTAAAGAGAGCTTTCTTATGACCAAAGTGGTCATCAAGATGGGGTAGTTGGTATATTTGCTCAAAGGAGTCCTGCAGTTTAGCTATATTAACTGTCCCAACACGGATTGTAGATGAGATGCGTAAATTTGAAACCTTCTCAACCATCTATATAATCCCTCCCTCAACTCTCCCATTCGCATCAAGACTCATCACTACTATTACTACTGCTACTACTACTAGTAGAGATGACTACCAAGCTTCTTCTCCTTGTGCTCCTTGGTGTTCTTGTTTGCACCACCAATGCTAGGAAGCTTGTGAGCAAAACGGGTAGCTTTGCTGAGGAGAAAACATTCTTCCACGGCTATCCTAGTTTTGGTGTTGGGTTAGGAGGTGTTGATGGCGGAGTTGCTGGCTTGGGTGGACTTGCTGGTCTGGGAAATGGTGCTGGCTTGGGTGGTGGGGGTGCTGGCTTGGGTGGTGGTGGTGGTGGAGGTGGAGGGTTCGGTGGTGGCGGTGGTGGAGGACTAGGGGGTGGATCTGGTTTTGGAGGAGGTGCTGGAGGTGGGTTTGGTGGTGGACTTGGAGGTGGTGGAGGTGGAGGGTTTGGCGGCGGTGGAGGCGGAGGCAGTGACGGATTTGGAGGTGGAGCAGGTGGTGGATTTGGTGGAGGGTTTGGAGGTGGACTGCCTTGAGCACATTGGCCATGTTTCCAACCATTACTATGCTAGTAGTAGCTTTGTACTTGTAAGGTGTTGTATGTGTTATGATGTCTTGCTTGATTATGTACTCCAATGTTTGTTTAAAATCTTTTAATGCAGAAATAATCTCATTAAATTAAAAGTTCAGGTTCATGACGATCATCTTCACTATCGTGCCAAAAAGATGTTAATAGAGCTAGAATTAAAAGATTTGAAAGCAAACGCTCTATCTAACGAGAATAAAAGAACTTACGATACGTCTCTATATATGGTGGAAGGGCAGAGTGGGCTTTGTGTTGCTGAACCCAAATGGGCTAAGGCTTCGTTAATGACAATGACAAAAATTTGGCTGCAGAATTTTGTTAACCAATCAAAAGAACATAGCTCTTTTGACAGTTGGGAATGGTTGGGATTGTTCTCTCACTCATGTTTTCTGTTAAGGGATCTCCTGGTGGGGGCCCATAGAATTGGACTGTCAATGGAGAGAACGTGTGTCACTTACTTTTCATCCAGGTTGCTGTCAATACTAACGGCGGCTAACGGGCAAGGACACATGTTCCCTCCAGAGTTATAACCCGTCTCGTTATAACATGAGAGAATCCTAGTCTTTTGGAAATCCACTGATTTTAAAAAGAGATTAACTATGAAGAGGAGCTCGGTGGAAGAGTCAAACAAAAAAAATGTCTTGGGAAGGGATATTTATGAAAAAATTTAATGTTAAAAAGTATCATTCTTTTGTTCCTAGTTACCAAAGTACCAAAGCCCAAAGGTATTTTTGAGTTGTTCCGGTTGTTTGTTCAACTGTTCATAGTTAATCTCTTTCAAAAATTGATAATGACTCATCTAATTCTAATGCTTAAAATAGATTTGATTATCTTTCATCTCAAATATATGGATTGGGGTTACTTGAGTCCAGTGATTCTCTTGTAAGGGGGCTAACAATGGGTGTTAGGGGGCGTAGTCTCCAAATATTTTTTGAGGGCCAAGTTCATGGGTTATTGCATTTGTTTGTGCCCATTTGTAAAGAATATGTTTTTTCTCAAAAACTTAGGGGGACTAGAGCCCCGGCACTCCGGCTCCGCCTCTCTCCCAATTAGCTGCGCTCCTATTATTAGTATTGTTTTTTTCTTCAAAATTTCAAGGGGCTTCAACCCCGTGGGCCCCATATGACTCTGCCCTGGTTAAGTCATTTGATTAATTAATAAATTGTTTTTTTCTCCCTCTTGTTGATATCTAATTGTAAGTTTATTGATTATATAAAGAGGAATGCTAGCCCTATTCTTAGTCAACTCCTCTTAAATAAATGCAACGGTTTAATTTGTGATTGATCATTTAGCCCTAGAATCTCAAAATATGGCATGTCTTTGGGGATCCTTCAAATGTCAACGGGGATTTTATGGAAGATAAGACAAAACATTTGGTCGACCAAACAATTATATACAATTATAACACATAGGGTTAATTAGACCTTATCTAAGCTAGAGAAATCTCTAATTATTTTTTCTTCAATATTTAGAAACGTCCAATCTACCTCTTTTTGGTCACGTGTCTCCTAAGAGTTCTATATTGACATCCAAAGGTAGAATTAAAAAACATTCAGTCATATCCTAGTAGTTTTATTCAATTTCTATTGAATTACAATTTATTTTTTTTGTACACAGATTTTCGAAACAGGTTAAATCTTAAATATTTACAACACCTAGCTACCCTGACTCTTTTGACCCTCTCTTTCCTCTCTATCACACGAATATTGCTTGTACAATTTACCAACACAGCACATTCACATACCTATTGGGGTCATGGGGTGGAGGTAGTTGAAATCACGAGCCTAGTTAAATCATGAACGAAAAGGAAAGGCTGGTTTGCTATCTTTATTGCAAGAGGTCACTTCATTAAGGGAATGCCAGCTCAATGGACATTTATTAAATGCCGGTCCACACACGCTGATGCACCACAGCACTTTTCCTACGGTACTTCCAGAGGTTAACCTCCCAAATTCCATGACAATGATACTCGTGTTCGAGTGTTTGGCGAGTCTTTGGTGTGGCTGTTGACGCCTACCATGAGTGCTAATCCTGCTGACCTCCTAAACCCCTGACATAGTTAGATAATTGATTAGAGCATACCCAACAAAAGATATCTAAAAGGAAAATGCTTAATTTATCGAGCATTTTTACCGATTCTCATTGGTCCATGCCTCACTTCTTAACACTCACCAACTCTAGTTAAAATTCACTCACCCTTATGATTAAGAAATCCAACCTTTGTTTTTAGCAAAAAAAAAAAAAAAAAAAAAAATTAACTTTAGTTTAGTTAAATTTAACTAGAGTTAAAGAAGAGTTAAAAGGGCGGTCAGATACATAGCGGACCGCGTGGTCAGCTAATCACTGCTTAATCTACCCTCTAGTTAGGTTGGTGAAGGTATGCCCCTCTTTTGGATGAGGACTACAGAGTGAAACTCTAAAGGCCAAGGCAGCCCATATGGTCCACACTCCACAGTCTACACCCCCCCTATGGCTATGGCCTATAATACAAGGACTCAAGGAGGCAATAAGAAACCAACTGAGCTATCGTTTATCCTCAAAGAATAACAGATATATTTTTTTCTTCAGTATCTTGAAAACTGATCAGTAACAGTGGAAGAGCAAGACAACTGTTGCCACTTAAATACATACACCATGATTATGATACAAGTCTAGTTGATGGGTTGGTAGGTGTCACCATTACTGTTTGTAACAGAGGTTGCAATTCAGCAGCTGAGAATTCTGGCTGAACTTTTAAAAAAAAAAAAATTATATCTTTTGGGTATATATGGAAGTCCATAGATCTCTCCTTACTCACTCAAACTAACTACAGAATATCTAAGGGCCCCATGCATGGAAGCAAAGATGGTCTACAATCATTTATTTTTTCTGTATTAAGATCTACCATCTTCATACCTGTAAACGTTGAGATTGTGCATTAATCTGCTTCAGTCAGATCCAACTTAAGATATCTGCTACAACGCTTTATTCACCGCAATTTTAAATTTTTTTGTTTTATTTATTTCCATTTAACCTCGTGATATAGAGCTTAAAATTAGGGGCGTCAATGGCCAAATTCCGGCGTCCAAAAGGCCTATTATAAAATCACAAAATAGATTTCTTGAGTTTACTAAGATGTGAAAAACAATTTTGGTCCTTATACCGTGCGGATTCCTGATCAATCTCTTGTGTTTTTATTGAAATGTATAATGTCAGGATAGTGCTCTTGTGACTTTTTTTTTTTTGGTTTTTTGTTTTTGAGATTAACAATGAGCATGAGATCCGGTTGAAGGCATAACGGGAGCAACCCAAAATATGCCTCCGGATAGTTTAGAAAAGCAACCCAAAATATGCTCATGGCTGGGATAGTTTAGAAATTACAAATGTAAGTGTCAACTAAAGTTTTTCTGTGATTTCTAATGTACCATGCATGGATTTTGCTAATCCCAGTAGCAAATCTTCTAAAGATGCAACTTGGTGGCTACAAATGTCAAACATTCTCTGTTAAAATATCAAACGTCTTCATGTGTTCGCCCTAATCTTGTGTCTTTTTGGAAAAATTTGGAGTAAATACGACTCAGGCTAGCATTAGGGGTAGGTAGCATTGATTAACATTTTTTTTTAATCTATGACAAGAAAAGAATGAATATTTAAGGATATTAAAGTTAATTTAAATCTATTAACTTCAATTCCCTTAAATAGTGTTGATTTTCTTATATATCAACTCCCTTTTTTTTCTCTCTCAGTTTTTAACCGTCACAACTACTTTCTAACAAATTTTCTCTCTCATATCTATCTTCTAACACACGTGCATCATTGGGCTTTATTAGGGCCCTTTTCACTCTCTCTCCGTCTTTCCTCTCTCACGTGCACATGCGGCCACTAGTCTCTTTAATTGGAGCGCCTTATGTTGGTATCAAACTCTACAAACTCTCCGCTAATGATATCATTATCTGTTTCCGTTTATTAACCCTGAGTTGTTTCATATTATTGTTTAGTTGCGTCACCATCCCACTTCGACAAGAAATTATACAGCCCGAATATTCGTTCAGATCCATGAAAACTTTCTACCCCTTGTTGTCGAAGGTGAACAGGGTCAAACATGTAAGAGCATTCCTAGCAGCCTCACCAATCCCAGTAGCCTCAACAGAATGAGGGATTTGGTGAGTACTGTAGACTCACCAAAGTTAAATCTTCTCATCCTTGGGCCCACACAAATAATAAAATAAGGTTTCTCTCTCTCCCTTTCTTTTTTGTAGTCCCACACAAACAATAAAATAATATTTTTCTCTTTCTTCCTTTTTCGTTTTCCCACACAAATGATAAAATATTGCTTCTCTCCTTTTGTTTTGGTTAAAATGGTGAGGCTGTTTTGGGAGTGTTTTAAAAAAGTGGCTCACCAAAACCACTTTTTGTGGGTTTTGGTTATTTTGGTGAGGCTGCTAGGAATGCTCTAATGAATCAATCATTTTTTTTGGTAGTGGTAATACGGTTAGGCCGCAACCCCAATTAGAGGGTTAGTATCTGCTCAAGTTAGTTGGACGGGTGGAAGACTCGCATCCTGACGGGAATGGAACCCGGACCACTTCCTTGCGGAAGGGATACACGTACCAAAGGGCCAAAGCCCTGGTGTGTATGAATAATCATTTGAGAAAGCCTTATTTATTGTCCTTTGAATATCATAAACATCCTTATCACTCGCCATATATAGTTGAGGAATGCTAGCCCTACTCACAGTTTGTTCTAACCGACAAATATAGATAACTCTGAATAATAAAAAAAAAGAAGACAAATATAGATAGCGAATAAGGTCTTTAGTTTTGACGGGCAAGGGCATCTGATAAGGTGGGTTTTAAGTCTTTTGACGGAGATCTCATAGGTGAGAGTGAGACTCACCTAGTGTGTGTGAGGGTGGGTAGCTCATCATCTTTCTGTACCCAAAGACGACCCTACAACACACCGAGGAGCTAGCCGAGTAGTAGTGTATCCCCCTTACTAGGAAGGAAGGTTATGGAACAAGCTTCAAATGTTAGCCATTAACCCCCTGACCCTTAGAGCAAATATTAACCCCAATTAACCCTAGAGTCCAGATAGCCACAAAAAAGGGGAAAAAAGACCCTACATCATCCCGTGAAAGATATTTGACGTGAAATTCTCTATGGTTTTAATCAGGGGCGGAGCCAGGATTCTCTTGCAGGGGGTGTTAGTAATGGCCCGATTTTTTTTTTTTCTGCCAAGTTTATTGGGCATCGCATCTATTTATAAGGAATATGTTTTTTCTCAGAAGTTTAGGAGGGCTCATTTCTCGGGCTACGCCGCTATAAGTGCAATAAGAATTTTTTTTTTCAAAATTTCAGGGGGGCTTCAACCCCCCGGGCCCCATGTGGCTCGGCCCTGGGTTATAATTGGACTCCTTGGAGTTCGTTAACACACAGGTCAATGGTCAATACGTGTCCCTTTTAATACCTCTTCAACCATCTTACTTTGTTTTTTTTAAAAAAATATTAACTCTAACCATTAAAGTTGTTAACCAGAATGAAAAGACAACTTTTGTGTTGTAACCGGACGGTTACGTAGAGAATTTCAAGTGAAAAATTTTCCATTGATATTACCACTACCGAGGAATGCTAGCCTTATTCTCAGTCAACCTTTACTCTCATCCTCCACAGCCACCTGCCGAATTTGACATGTGTAAAACATTCTCTCATGCAAAATGGACAAGTGATTGGTGGAGGGTGAAAATAGGAATTGACTGATATGATAGTAGCTGATATGAGAGTAGGGCTAGCACTCCTTTTCCACTAGCAGATGCAACAAACGAGATTGGAAACCCACAACCATCTCTCCTTGAACTTCGGTTGGGCCTACTGAATGATGGATCCAACTTCCAACCAACTACCGCAGGCTACATCATAAGTTTCAGGGCTTTGGATTGTCTTTGGCGAAGTGAGAAAGGGCTCTTGGGCAACCATAGAATAAAGGACATGTGGCGTTAAAAAGGGGAGAAGTCATTTCATTTTCTCCCCATAATTTTGACTTCTCCCCACTTGATTTCTCTTCCCCTTTTTCTCAACACCTTATCGCCATGTGTCGTATTGTTGGTGGAGAAGTCAAAATCATGGGGCCCATGATTTTGACTTCTCCACCACTTGTCCCCTATTCTATGGTTGCCCGAGGCAAGTCCTTTTTGGCTTGGCCAGAGACAATATGAGGCTGTTTCGATGGATATGCTTAAGAAGGCTTTGGATTCTCTTTGGCCTGTGCCAGAAAGGTGCTCTCAGGCCACCATACATTAAGCGTCAGCTGGTTGGAGAAGTCATTTTATGAGCGGCATGATTTTGATTTCTTTGACCTTTATTTGACACATGGTGATAAAATCATGAGATAAAAGGGTGACACATATCAAGAGGGGAGAATTCAAAATCACGGGAGAAATTGAAATGACTTCTCCCCTTTTTGGTGCCACATGGTGCTTAATATGTGATGGCGCAGGAGCACTTTTTTGGCACGGGCAGAGAGAATCCAAAGCTGCTTAAGAAAGACAACCAACCCAACACGTACTGTCCTGGGGTTGCCCATATGCTTGGAGTAATTCCTAGGCTTCTCCCAACGAGTTTTGAATCCAAGACCGGCCTGCCCCCAAGCAGGGAATGACCTTGACCAGCCAATCCATAAGGGTGTTGGTCAGCCATCCATGATCCAACGTGCATATGCAACAAAGGTCAACATCATGTAGTCATGGCCATTAATATGTAGAAATATCCCAATCTCTTAAGCATATAGTACTCTTATTCACTTCCATCGAGACAACGATACAAGAAGATAATGACTTAATGAGCGAAAGATTTCGATCCGTGTCGGTGGGTTGACCCGCTTTATATTGTTGACTTAACTCATTTAATGTTCCCGCCTTCGTTCAACTCTTCGAATTAAGTTTAAACGCAGCCATGAACCTGCATCAATACATGCTTAGATTGGACAGTTTAAAGCTTAAACGCAGTCATGAACCTGCATAAAATACATGCTTATAAAGTTTAATCGCACTGATACATATACTTTGCTGACTTGGCATATTCTGGTTGGACTGTTGTCTGTTGCTGACGCTTAATCATAGATAATATGCAGAATCATCCATTTTAGGTGTGCATGCATGCAAGTCGGCACAGTGATCTTGTGTGCCCCAAATATAGAATTAGAGCCTACTCAAATAATGGGTAAGTATATTGGTAATGCATATGAGACGAATTTGCCCGTCACCACTTGTGCTTATACTAACATAACATGCCCAGTATGTATATTAGTGGGGGCACACAAGATTATCTTGTGTGTCGACTTACACACAGCAAAAGGATTCTAGACATACATGATGCATCAGCTTCAGTTCTCTGACTTATCCAAGTTTTGTTTTGACTTTCGATTCTCTTATTTAATGATCCCACCATTTCCCCAACGGTTTCGAACGCGGCATGAACATGCACTAGTAAATACTTAGAAATGGAGTATGAGGAGTGCTGGCTAGTGGGTGAAGCTTATATAAGGAGGAGAAGTGAGCGAGCAGAAGAGCAAGCAAGTGAGCTGAGAGCCTAACTTGGTGTCAAAGTCATGGGTGTCTCTGCAAAATCGCTGTCTGTGTTTCTTCTTATTCTCTTGAGCATTGTCTTCCATTTGAGTGCAACTGTTCTTGGAGATGACAAGGTTGAAAAGACTATGTTCGTCAATGATGATTGTCGCTTTGGAGGAGGGCGGCGATGTGGAGGCCAATTTGGACGTGGTGGTGGAGGAGGTCTAGGAGGTGGTGGAGGCAGAGGCGGTGGTGGTGGAGGAGGTCTAGGAGGCGGTGGAGGTCTTGGTGGTGGTGGTGGAGGTAGAGGCGGTGGTGGTGGAGGAGGCCTAGGAGGTGGTGGAGGTCTTGGTAGTGGTGGAGGAAAAGGCGGTGGTGGTGGAGGAGGTCTAGGAGGCGGTGGAGGTGTTGGCGGTGGTGGAGGCAGAGGCGGTGGCATCGGGGGTGGAGCTGGACATGGTGGGGGATTTGGTGCAGGGGGAGGCGTTGGAGGTGGTGCTGGAGGAGGCGTCGGAGGAGGGGGAGGCTTTGGTGGTGGGGGAGGTGGAGGTGTTGGTGGTGGGTCAGGTCATGGTGGAGGATTTGGAGCTGGGGGTGGCGTAGGTGGTGGTGCTGGAGGCGGTGTTGGAGGAGGCGGTGGTGGAGGAGAAGGAGGAGGTGGTGGTGCTGGTGGTGGATCGGGTCACGGTGGAGGATTCGGAGCTGGGGGTGGTGTAGGTGGTGGTGCTGGAGGCGGTGTTGGAGGAGGCGGTGGTGGAGGAGGAGGAGGTGGTGGTGGTGTTGGTGGTGGATCGGGTCATGGTGGAGGATTTGGTGCCGGGGGTGGTGTAGGAGGTGGTGCTAGTGGAGGTCTTGGAGGAGGAGGCGGTGGTGGTGGAGGCGGTGGTGGAGGCGGTGGTGGTATCGGTGGTGGGTCAGGTCATGGAGGAGGTTTCGGTGCTGGTGGTGGTGTAGGAGGTGGTGCTGGAGGAGGTGTCGGAGGAGGTGGCGGTGCTGGTGGAGGTGGTGGTATTGATGGAGGGTCTGGTCATGGTGGTGGGTTCGGTGTAGGTGGCGGTGTAGGAGGTGGAGCTGGGGGTGGGGGTGGTGTAGGTGGTGGGGCTGGTGGTGGTGGAGGCGTAGGAGGTGGTGCTGGTGGGGGTCATGGAGTTGGCGGAGGATTTGGAATAGGAATTGGGGTGGGTGTTGGAGTCGGAGTTGGTGGTGGGCGTGGAGCTAGTGGTGGAGCCGGTGGCGGTGGCGGTAGCGGCAGTGGCGGCGGACACTAAACCACTTAGTATCCTAATAGTTGAAATTATTATAAATTATTGGATATCTTAAGCTATAAGCCGCTGGGACTATGGGGCAACTTTGTAATGGAGGTTGCTATTGTTATTAGAGTGTAATTCAGTGACTATATGGTTCCCTAATAAAGTAGTGTGTTTGAAATCATAGTTGTAAACTTTATAATAACTGAACGAGTGGGCCGCACTTGTGATGCACGTGAGACAGAGGCAATAGGGAGAGAGAGGACATACCTAGTGACCCAGTGAGGGGGCATTTTGGAAAACAAATTTAAAGAATAGGTTGGGTATAGAAATTTCAGGGATATTTTAAAAAATTGTGAGGGACACATTGGGTAAAGAAACATGACTTTTAATTATTTTGAGAACCAAAAAGTTTTAAGGGCATTTTGGTTATAAAACAATTGAGGGCATAAAAAATTTGTGAGAGACATTTTAGGTATAGAAATTTGACGTAGGGACATTTTGAAAACTGAAATATATTTGAGACATTTTGTCTATAAGAATAAATTTGAGGGGTATTTTGGGTATAAAAATCCGACTTAAGGACATTTTGAGAATAAAAAAATGTATAGACATATTACCAAGAAAATTAAAAAAAATATTTTTTAATAATAAAAGGACATGATCCACCAGACCGGTTGAACCAGAAACTGATCATTCGACTGATTTGATGTAATTTCGGTTATGAAAACATTGCTTTATATATCAATAAATGACAATTTTAGAATTAAATTAAAATAAATTTCACTCAACCCCTATTTTTTTGTGAAAAAAAGTTCCCTATGTTAATAAAAACTAAAATTAATGAAGACAATTTTGGAATAAAACTAAAATTTAATAAAAAAAATTATATATCATTTTTTTATATATTTGTAAAGGATATTTTTGGAATTAAGTAAAATTCAATCAACGTTTTGAACCCATATGTGTAAGGATAGTTGTGAAATTAATTAAAATTCAATCAACCTTTGAACCAATACGTGTAAAAGACAATGTTGGAATAAACTAAAATTCATGCAACATTTTGAATCCATTTGAGTAAAGGATAGTTTGAAATTAAGTAAGTTTCAATTAACGTTCATGCTCATCCTTATTATATTTGTAAAGATGATAGGTTTCGCTTCAACATTTGAACATGCATGGTCTTTAGTTATGTTGCCCAAGGTTTGGATCCTATAAAGGGGGTTGAATAGGGTCAATGGCAAATTAAAATTGTATCTTACTTCCCCTAAGCGGAATTTCAATTTTTAACAAGTTAAAGGGAAAATGTCGTTTAGTAATTCTACCAACCAATGTAAAGCAATGCAAGACAATAAAGTAAAGGGATAGAGAGAAAGAATGCAAACAAATAGACACACGATGTTGTTCACGAGGTTCAGCAACTTGCCTACGTCTCCACCTTAAGCTTTTCCGCTTAAGGATTCACCACGTTTTACTCAAACGCACAACCTTCTTCGACCAAACCTCTATAATTTCTCTTTCGGGTCGAGATCAAACCTTGCAAGGGAACAATCCTCCCTAGACTTAATCCACTTTGCGGGTAATGACCAGACCTTACAAAGCTCCCCGCTTCAAGGATAAGAATCCACCGATTCTTGATTTCACAACACTTGAATGAGAAGTCTTTTGCAAACATAATTTTCTCCTAAAACGAGCTGAATGATCTCTCTAAAGCTCACTGAAAATCTTTCAAATATTGAAGTTTGAATATCTCAATCAATAAAACTGATTTGAAGATTTTTGGTTTAACACAATAGATTTGGAAATCTAAGCTTTGGTGTGGATGATTGAATGAATGAATTTATGTTTCATCAAGTTTCTAAATCATAAATCATCTCTATTTATAACTCTTGCAATATTATAGCCGTTGAAGACACAATGAGAATTCAAAGAGCCGTTTAAATATAGTCGTTACAAAGTTTAACAAACGCTGTCCTGAGCCATTCAGTTGGCTGGATAGGCAAAATTGTCATCCGAATGTATTTTGGCCTAATTGAGCATTTTTGGCCTATTCGGTTGGCTGAATGGCTTCTTCCAATCAATTGGATGATGTAAATTTTGCTCAAACTCAGTTTTTAGAGATCATGAAAATGAGATTTGATTCCAAGGCCTCTACCTCATCTTTAACAAGATAAATACCATCTTTTTAAGTCCTTTAAATGATTTTTTAATTTAGTCTTAAGGTACCTATGATCATTCTAAGTTTTTGAGTTTTTCAACACCAACCATTGAGGACTTTTGTAAAAAGTCCTAAATACTCTTAAAGACTAAAAATTAATTCTAAAACCATTTTTGAGAGTCTTCTAACTTGATTCTTGGATCTTCAATAAGACTTCAACTTTGAGATCTTCCTTCTTCTTCTTTATGACTTGAGCTTGGATATGATCTTCAAATATCTTCATTATGATACAATTTGACTTACTTTGACTTGATGATTAATCTTCCAATAGATGAGTCATTTTCATGTTTTTTCACTGAATAACTTTGCTAATGCTCTTAAATACTATTTTTCATATAAAATCAATAGAAGCATTAGTAACACAAATCTCATTATATTATTTTGTTATCATCAAAATCACCAACGAGACCTATGTTGAACACCTATAGGCTAACAAGTTCCTCCTTCAGATAATGACATACTTAGATATCAATTAAACTAAATTATTTGTGCATCGACGACAAGTGTTGCCAATGCCAGCGTAAGTAGTTAGGTAGCACTGTGGTTGAATGATTTTTTCATGCGCCGCTCATGCCTACGAGGCCCTAGCATAGTATTAGACATTTTGATAGGCTCCCCTCCAATGTTAGGAGCCAAACATGCACCTAGAGATCTTATTTACAGACTTGAACATGATCCAATCCAATCTTTAACCAATGGGGGGTTGGTATGCTGACCAGGACCACACTTAGGGATAGTTATCAAACAAAGGTGCTTGCGACTAACTCGAGCTCGGCTCGTTAAAAACTTGAGCTTGTTTGTTTATTTAGTAAACAAGCCAAGCTCAAGCTTGATTTTCGAGCTCGTTTAGTTAACAAGCCAAGCTTGAACACACCCCTACTCGGTTTGATTATATATATAATTAACCTACTCGCAAACTACTTGAGCTCATTTATTTAATAAACAAGCCAAACTCAAGCTTGATTTCCGAGCTCATTTACTTAATAAACAAGCTTGAACATCCCACTACTCGGGCTCGATAACACCCCTAACCATACCTCAAGAAGCGGAGATTCTGAGTTGATTATCTTTCCCTTTTAGTCACCTTCAGTGATTTATTTTTACTTGGTGTGCTCAAATATAATTAACCTGAACGCACACTTTCTATTATAAGATAGTGGCAAAACATGGTAGATCCATAGAGACTTGTTAAATAGGTACTATGGTTAATTTAAAATTTTTTTCATGGATTTAATAAAAATTGATTTAAAATTTGTTATGATAAGATTATAATTAAAAATAAAATAAAACTAATGGAACAATTGCAAATAAAAGAAGAAAATAAACTTTTTGTTAAAGTTGAAAGAGAATAGGGGATCCAGATTTCACCAAAATTAAAATAAAATAAAATAAATCCTAAAATTAATTTCTAAATTCTCCAATGAAACACCATCCAATAAGCAAGCAAATGCTTTGGATATGAAGATAAATCTTATGAAAACTTTAATTAAAATCCAGATTTAATATTTTCATAACAATATAATATTAGAGCATTTAAAAATCTAAAATAAGGATAAATCTTATTGGATTCTTGGTTTCCTCTTTCGCCCCTTATCACGATTTAGTCTATCATTGTTGCATTCAAAACAATAATGATGAAATAAATCATCCCGCTCTTTATTAATTTTTAATTGACTTTTTACACCACTCAATCTTCCCCTCTTACAAAATAGAAAATTAAAAAAAAATAGTAGAGAGAAAAGAGAACAAGATTTTAAACTAAATAGTGAGAGAAAAAGAGAGAGAGAGAAAATAGCTAAATGACAGAGAGAGAAAGCAAGAGAGAGAGAGAGAGAATATAGAGAATGAGAGAGCTTTCACACGTCCTTAGGGAGAGCTTTTTATATTGTTTTGACTATTCTTCTCCTTTTTTTGAATTTTTGTTTCCTCCTTTTTGGTCTTTAAAGCTCTTTCTTTGTTTGAGGTCTTCTTCTTTATTTGTAAAGTAGAAATATTTTAATTTCCATTTTAGACAAATCCCTACTTTCTAATCAAGAAGAATTTCATCTTGGTCTTTTTGGAAGGAAATCAAAATATGTCATAGGTCTTGTGTCTTTAACTATTTTGACTTGTGGACTTTGAGCCTTGAGCTTTGACGCTTTTAGTTAGGGTGTGTTCTTTTCACAGAACTTTGGGCGGAACTTTTAAAATCCCGGAACTTCAAAAGTGTAAGCTTGTTCTTTTACCTAAAGTCCTGAATCTTTAAAGTTCCGTGAAAGTTAAAAATCCGTGAAAAGCGGAACTTTATAGTTCCATGAAAAAGAGCTGGAACTTTAAAGTTCCATCTAAGTGGAACTTTTAATTGAGCGGGAGCCCGGTAAAAACTGAGCATCTCATTCGAAATACACTACTCCCTTCTCACATACCTCATTGATATCAATGATATTAAGTAGATTATTGTCTTTTATTTAGGTTTGATATAATTTCAAATGACTCGTAGAACATTGTCGAAAGATATGAGAACATTGTGGTATGATGATATGAATATCTCAAATCATCAAAAAAATAATCAATTATATTCACATCGTATATTAAGAAAATAAGAAGAATAAAATTATATTTTATAATATTACAAGTACAATTAAGAAATTAAACATTAATAATTTTTTAATATTAAATTTTCAACCCCTAAAAACATTGGACTTACAAAGTTCTAGAAATTTAGTCATAAGAACCCATGTCGAAAAGGACATAACTACAAATCTTTTAGGAATTTCAAAATCGGATCTTTGATGTTCTAAGAACTTTAAAGTTCTTGGACCTTTTGGAGTTCCATGAAAAGAACACAACCTTATAGAACTTGAACTTGAACTTGGGCTTGGGTCTTTGACCTTTGGAATTTATCTTCTTAGAACTTGGACTTGAGTTTTTCTTCTCTAATCCCTTGATTTAGCCTCATTCTTATGCAATTCACTAACTTCTTATATAACAGAGAAAAACTATTATTAGAAAATTAAGATCAGATAAAGAATTAACACATACAAATAAAAGGGTAGTAATTATCATTATTACATGCACATCACCCAATGCGTGTGGATGAAGGGATTTGCATGTACCTGAGGGATTTGTCGGATGCTCTAAGAGGCTCGGACACCCTCGTTACCAAAAAAAAAAAATCCACTTCATTGATTATAATCAATACCAACAAGAAAAGAAAAATAAAAATGTTAAGAAAACTCAATGTGCTCTGATGAGGAATGTTAATTAACGAGATTGAAATCTTCTTGTAAACCAATTTTGAAAATTTGAGCATAAACCATTTGCATGAGGTTGACGAGGAATTAAGAAGATAAGGGGACTTCTACTAGTAGAGAATAAAGTATAATATAAGTGTGACATTCCTTGGGATATAGATGCTTGGATTTTGCTAGCTCCACTCTTTTTATCGGGGCAAGAAGATAAGGATTTTATAGGCCGCTCTACAAAATCTAGCAACAGTTTTTGTTTCTTCAAGGAAACAAATAAATTTTGTCGTGAGTGAGTCGTTTGGCCATGGATTGGCCGAAATAGGGCTGGGTTGGGATGGGATAAGTTGGCAATTTGAATTTGGTATTGTAAATGAAGACTTGATCGGATATTTAGTGCGTTTGATCATCAATCCAGTTAGATGATCCTAACTGTTAAACATATAGACTTGTTTCCTAAACTTCTCCTGGTCTTGTACTGACACCCAGAAGAATTTCATGGATTGAGTGGTTCATTTTGGGCCTATTTTCCTGTGGGGGAACCCAGAAAAACTGTAGTTCAATCCATGAAGGACAACCCAAACAATTGTTTGAAGAAGGACAAAAGACAAGCTTGCCTGGGTCTTTAGTTAGAGATAATGCGAAGAAGAAGAAGAAATATTGAATACAAAGGACATTATGATTCAATTCTTTTTCTTCTATATATTGAGGTGTACATGTATAAGTTTTAAGATTATGATTTAGTCATGAAATATTGAGGTGTTTGATCATAACCTTCTTAAGTAATTCCTTGTTAATTGGATTTTGATTTCTTATGGTTACAAATAGAATAATTGGCTTGGATCTTTTCTTGTAGATGTTGGTGAGAGAACCGCCACCAACACTTTAAAAGTATTCTTGTGTATTCTACCTAATATCTAAAATATGGTACACAAAAATCAAAACTTTAATTGAGATGCCTAACAATACGAGACACTTTTGAAGTGATTGCTGACAATCTCATTTCCAACGGAGAAGGTTATTATATGTCAAACATCATTATCCTTTGTCATGGCATTGGAATCCTCTTGCCTAAATTTTCTTAGGAAAAGAACAATGCTATGTTCAAAATTTTTTTTTTTTTTTTCTTTCTGTTATCCACTTAAAAATATGGCATTTCTTTCTTTGTTGGGGACACCGCTATATTTATATATCTTTGTCTTAAAAACGGAAGGAAGAGAATGTGAATGACATTAAATAAACCTATCATTGCTCTTCACTTTAGTATCCGACCACAACTCATGAAAATGCATAAAACTGCCACTGTACATGGAGGAAGGCAAGCTAGAAGATTTGTGCTCGCAACCTTACCATAGAGGTAGAGGCACGGGTAGAGCCAGTGCCTCTTTGTGTTCGTTTATAAGGAATATATTTTTTCTCAGAAGTTTAGGGAACTAGAACCCCTTCTCCTGACTATGCCACTCTCCTAGGCTACACCTCTATTAGTAGTATAAGATTTATTTACTTTTTTCAAAATTTTAAGGGAGGCTTCAGCTCCCTGGCCCCATGTGGCTCCGCCCTAGGTAGAGGGCCACTTGGGGTCACAAGTCTTAGAATTAGTATATACCAATCGGAAACGGCATTTGTGCAATTCTCATTGGGATAGGCCCCTTTTTACCACATATCATTAGTGGTTAAAAGAAAACTTTTGTTGGTGTTTTTAAAACAAAAAATAAAATAAATTAAAATCTTAATATTAATTTTCTTAAGCTTAACCATAGTTAAAAAGAGTATTGACACGGGGCCATGGCATTTGATGACATAGTCAAATGCGTGTTTTTGCTGATCACTGCCCCTGTACCAATTACTAGAAGGCAAAGAGAGTGCCTGTCTCGCTCTCACAAAACCTGGCCATTAGCATTTTCGGGGAAGAAGTGAATGTCTGTAGACGGAAAGCCAGAACCAATTGAGAGCGACGTTCAGATCTGGAACGTTAATCAGGTACATGGTCTAATCTCAGTTCCGATCCGAAGAAATATAATCGCATAAACCATTTTCATATATATATATATTTTTTTGGCTTTAGTTATTTATATTTCAAGTAATAACTGATTAGATCAAGCAAAATAAGGTGGAACGCTTGTGTCTGAAATGGTGGACTGCAAGAAGCTAACAATAATCTTGAGGGTCTTGTCTCCGTCTCCGTAGGAACTTGCTGGCCGAACTCAACCCGATAATTGATCGGGTTGAGATAACCCTAATCGAAAAAGGGTGGATTGTTGCAAGTGGGTACTAGGATTGCCAAATCTAAAATAAATACAATCACCGGATAATTGTATGTCTTTTCGCATTGCATGAATGATCATGCTCTCCCTGGCGTGGGAGAATTTTTTTTTTTTTTTTGTTTTTTCTGTAACGGAGGGTTTCCCAAACCCTTCGCGGCAAGGACTAACCCCTTCCGGTGTCCGCACCGACCCACTCGGAATTTTTCCTTCGGACACTAGGAGAAAATGGTGTTTTATGACACTAGTAATAGTAGTAAGCACATGATACCTCACTGTTGCTCCAGTGTAGATGTGTATCCCACATTGGGATACACCATTGTCCATTGGGGTGGGCTTGGTTTTGAGTCTCTTGGGGGTGAGGTGGTTGATATTTCCAAAAAAGGGGGTGATACTATTTACTCTCAAGAATAGAGAGATGATAATTTATTTCCTTCATAAATTTTTTTTTTAAAGATTGAAATAAAAAAGACCAAAAATCCAGTTTGCTTTTTTCCAGAGGAAGTCAAAGAAGAGGAAGAGGAGCCCTAATTTTATTATATTTAACTTTTTGCATTTTCTTTCTTAGATTGACGATTGTAAAAACAAAATGCAAAATTAATCCTTAGTAACCAAAACCGTGCAATACATTTGCACTCGCACTTGGTGACCGCGCTCCTCCTGATAATATGTTACATATGTTACATGACTAGAGTTAGGGTTGGTTAGAGGTAGTAGTCGGTTAGAGTTAAGATTGGTTAAGAGTTTGTGGTTGGTTAAAGTTTGGGTAAGTTAGAGGTAGTGGGTAGTTATGAGGATGAGTTCTCTGTATTTAAACTTCATGTAGTTCTGTAAATGGAATCAATCAAATTGAAATAAAAAAGAGATTTATCTCAAGGAGGCTTGTTACCCTTGAAGTAACTCAAGGAGGATAGAGTTTGGGTTAGTTAGAGGTAGTGGGTAGTTATGAGGATGAGTCTTCTGTATTTAAACTTCATGTAGTTCTGTAAATGAAATCAATCAAAAAGAGATTTATCTCAAGGAGGCTTATTACCCCCGAAGTAACTCAAGGAGGTTGGTCTCCCTCGAAGAAACTAGAAAGTTACGTTAACATTATGCTATATTTAAAATAGATGCTCGCTCGCTATCGCTCCGGTTACTTAGAATTAAATATCTTAAAAAACTTTTTAATATTTTTCTATTAGCTTTTCTTTTGTATTTTTTGTGGTCAGTGAATTCAATAGGGTGGTAATGGTTCGGTCTGGGACTTGATTTTGGGGTTGGATAGGATATTAGGAATATCTCATCTCAAACCAAACATGTTTGTAAATGAGTTAAAATACAAAATCAAACCTAACCTAAAAAGGGATCACTGAACCTGAATTCCTCTACCTAGCTTGTATAAAAAAAATAAATTTCATATATATATATATATATATATGTATATATGTCTATAAAAGTTTATTGTCAATTATAATAACATTATAACTTTAAATATACCTCTCTCTCGTTTTTTTTTTTAATCGGTAAACAAGCAAATGAATTTATTAAAGATCTCTCTCTCGTTATCACTTTTGAACCCAATTTTTCATGGCTTCTAGTTGATGTGTTGGATTGTGGAATGTTTTTGGTGTTTGGTTTTGGCTCTTGGACCCAACATTTCATAATACTTAGTTATTTTGAAGGTCAAATGTTATTAAATATATAATAGATTTAATTTTTAATTTTTAATTTTTATTATTACTTTATATTATACGGGTTAGACAGACAGATTCGGGTTGAGAGGATCTCTTATTAGGTTGGGTACGATTTTGCCTTTAAATTTATAAACGAGTTTGGTTTGGTAAGGTCGTATAACTATTCAAGCCCAAAACCAACCTGCCCCAAACTGAGCATCCATTATCACCCGAGTGGGCTACCTTCACCGAATACAAACAAAAAAAATTGAAAGAAAAGCTAACAAAATATTATTTTTAAACTTTTTAAGATATCTAACTTTGTGTTTACTTTTAAATTATCATTCCCAAACAAAAGAAATGTAAAAAAGTTGAAAATAACTCTCCATTTCTTTTCATCATTGGGACTCTCTTACGTGTGTTGTGAAACGCGGAATTTTTGTAATTTCTTTTTTTATTCTTAGGGATAGAGGGAAGGGAGTTTTTTTAAGCCCTCGCACGTACTTAGCATTGCCCTCTTATGATTTTCTATGTTTTATAGGGCCCACACACTCCTCTAAAGTAATATAATGCTACAGATAAGAGTATGGTCCTCTTTGTCCATTGTAGAACCTGTTTTGATGGGACTCATTTTTTAGATTACTATGTACCATTAGGCATATGCCATTTATCCCTTAATTATGCATCTTTTAGAATCAAACACTCTAAAACCTTGAATTAAGTTGCATCCATGCTAGTTACAAATAGACAAGAATAAGGTTATGACTTTAATGATAAAGTTAGTGTTATCATGAGGATCATATCATTAGCGATTAGGGTGTTTGTTCCTATTCTTGAATGAAGAATATGTGTTATCAAGCAAGCTCTAAAGTGCATAGTAACAAAGCTCTCCGATTTTTCAAAAAGTCCCGAATAATACCCAACAGTTTAGTCACAATTAATTTACAAAGTATTCACGGCTTTTTGAAAAAAATCATGACCTTTTCAAAATGTTGCGAATCTTATGAATTATTCACGACTTTTGTGTGGGTTTACCCTTATGGCACCCTCGCGGTTACCTTAGGTCTGATGTATGTGTTTAGATTACTTCTTTAACAAAAAAAACATGAATTATTCACGACTTTTTGAAAAGCCCTCAAATAAATATCTAATATATGACATATGTGTGCTTATAATTTTCATAATTAGTAATCTTATTTTATATATTTTCATATTTTGTCCAATATTTTTTTGATTTATTTGCAAAACTTCTTAATTTTATCGATTTTGTCTAAAATTCTCTCTAGATGAATAATTCCCGAACACCAACTTGGTAACTATGGTTGGTATCATGTTACTTTCTCTTTATAATTAATTATATTTTTTCTATTCTTTCCTGAAGTTTTTTCGACTTTGCCGAATTTTGCCGATTGTTTCCGAACTGGAACCCTGCCGAATTATTTCCGACCCTGACTTTGTTACTATGCTAAAGTGCATTGTCATATTTGAGAAAAGTGAACAAATTATAAAAGTTTGGAAACTTGTTTTTGATTTTATACATGTTTCTCAAATTAAGGTGATGCACCCATACATGCATGGAAGCTATGTACAAGGTGGGATGCTTATGTCCATTGTTTCTTATTTAATGGTCAAAGAGGGCTATTTCCTTGGTGATAGTTTTAGGATTTCTAAATAGGCCCCTAAAGTTAGCAACTGGGGGATTTGCTTATTATTTACATATCATCTAGTGTTCTTAAACGACTATTAGTTTTAGGGGCTATTTGGGTATTCTTAAAATTTAAGCCAATCGGATTTTAATTCATAGATACACTTTTTAAAGTTTTTTCTTAAAAAGTAAAAGTTGACTTAGAGTTATTATCCTTTTTTGGCAAAGGCTTTGATTAATGGTTAGCATTGTTGGTTAATGAGTGAGCGTGTGGACTATTGGCAAAACACTCTGGATGACTATCTCCAAATCCATTTGGGATGTTA
This sequence comes from Tetracentron sinense, assembly GCA_015143295.1. Taxonomy (NCBI): domain Eukaryota; kingdom Viridiplantae; phylum Streptophyta; class Magnoliopsida; order Trochodendrales; family Trochodendraceae; genus Tetracentron; species Tetracentron sinense. Next base: position 60,184,467 of record CM026551.1, read on the forward strand.
CTCTAGGGCTTGATCCCAAGATCTCTCTATTTTGAGGTAGATGCCTGAATCACCCTTCCAAGTAGGTGTCTGATTGAACTATCGATCAAAAAAAAAGAGGGTGTCTGCTTGAACTTATTGCTAGAGTAGTAGAAAAAAGAGAGAAACTGCGTCATAAAGTATAAACCACATAGAGCTACCAATGTATGTGTGTATAAAGGTGCACACTCACTTTGAAGAAGGAGAGATCTTAAGATCGATAAAGGTGAAACATCCCAAATGGATTTGGAGAGAGTCCTCCAAGGTGATGTGGCATTAGCTCACTCACCCGTTAACGCTAACAACTAACATCATAGTTGGGGGTCTTTGTTGTGCAGAATCTTCTTGAGGAAAAATACATTTAGGAAAACATTGTAAGATGCACAGATGTGAAACTATGTTCCTTCTCATGTGTGGAACAGATTGGGGATTTAGTGTTCACACAATACATGAACATGTATTTTTTGTCCCAGTTAACAAAATGAACCCTTCATCAAATGTAGGTCAATTTTGCTGCTTTCATAGTGGAGAGTGAAGAACTCACTTATGCGTTCTTCTATAAAATGATCAAACTATCTCTGCATTTAATAAGGGGGTCATTCAATAAACAATGACGAAAAAGTCACGTGAACCTCACGTGTAGTGTGGACACTAACATTCCCCATATATGTAGTATTTTATAGATGGGCAGTTCCGGATTTTTCCTCAAGAATCCCTTCACATTTGCTTACCCAAAAAGTCACTTTAGCTGTAATTTTTCCATTTATTAAATCATAGTATCGCTAATTGCATTTTCGAGAGAAATTGGCACTTCCCAGCAAATACATTTGAGAAACAAATAGGATGTAGTTTCTTGGTAAAACTGGCATCTCTTGGAAATGTTGGGGAAACACAAAAGGATTCATAGGGAAAATTTTCGAGACATTTACCAAGGAAATGGCTGGAAAATGTAAAGGAAACTCACTTACCAGTGGATCTAGCACTTTCATGCCTTCCCTTGGCTTTCTCATGTCTCAGATTTCCTGCATTTTGTACAGCTTTGAGGGTTTGTTCAATTCTTATGGAACCTATATCGTTTCTTTTTAATGTCTGTTTTCGTGCACCTATTTTTTTAATTGCAAAGATGCCCTAATCTTTTTTTGTCTCTTTCACGCAAGTTGCACTATGCATATAGTGATCGAAATGTAGGTTTGTCTCGTGCATGTTTTGTGTTGCAATGTGCTACTTGTCTAACATATGTGATTTGTTTTCTAATTTAAAGCCTAATGGCAATAATTATAATTTTTATAATCGCAAAAATTATAATTTCTACGTGTAAGACAAATAATTAAGTGTTTCTACATTGAAAGAGAGTTAATTGAAAGGATTAAAGCTATTGAGTAATCTTAGATATTGTATATCAATCTTTTAGGAAGAAAATATGCATCTAGTGAAAAGTACAATTTAAGAAACATGCTTAATTAGTTTAGAAAGAAGTGTTTTATCTGCTTCTTCATCGGTGCCTTCCCCAACTAGTTGGGGTCAGCAACACGAATCTTTTCCTCCATTCTAGTTTATGATCCTTTGATCAGTTTATAGAGTAATCTTTGATATGCTAAATAACAAATTCACAGTAGGAGTTACTCCCATGAAGCTCATTGATGCAGGATTAAGCAAACTAACCTAGGATGATGCTTTAGAGATCTGAATTTGAAATTGCAGCATTAACAAGACCTATAAATAATAAAGATTCACACTTTTACTCAAAAGAAAATCAAGTAAGAATTACTAAACAACCTAGGTCAATCACAATCCCGCAATATTAAACTTTCAAATTGGATCGAGTGATCATAATGGAAGTAGGAACTTCCACTAGCTTAGGGATTTTAGGCCAATAACCAATAAGATTTCCTTAATCCTTAGAGGATTTCAAGAACAAGTCTAGGCTCAATAGTTGTTATTCAAACAAGTATGCAGATTTTGGTTTCACTCAATATTGATTTCAGTAACACAAAATCCAGCAGCTATATCCCTGGAAAACAAACACAAGTTAAGACTAGGGTTAGGGTTGTAAGGTTAATCGAATGGTAGATGGTTAAGGCAGGGTTTTGGGAACCCTAAATTAGGGTTTAAAGAATAGGGCTGTTTAGGGACTGTAGGCAAGAGGGAAAGGGGCTGTAGGGTGCTGGGTAAGTTGTAGAGACTGGTGGAGGAGAAATTGGGCTGCGGCAGGGGCTGGGGCAGGCTGCAGAGGCTATTAGAAGGCCTGGACAGCAAGGAGAAAGGTTGTGGGAAGGCTGGACAGCAACGTATTGCTGTAGGAATTCTAAGGTTTGCAATAAAACAGAAAATAGATAGAAGAAACACTAGTGAATAGTTGCTGTGAATAGTATTATGAACAATAACTCATGAATAGTGCCCATGAACAGTACCTCATGAATAGTGATTTGAGAGAGAGAGAAGATTACTTTGGAATCACTCCAAGATTGACATCACACCATTCCCATCAGAGAAGATTCTAAAAGCCAAAAAGCTCTCATATTTCATTTATAAAAATTCTGAAAATGTCTAATCTCCAAAGAGAGTTTATAAACAAAAGCATAAAACCTATTTCAAAAAAAATACCAAACTATCCTTATTACGTTCTCTCATAATAAACTAACTACAAGAGATGAAACAAAGTAAAAACAAACTAGATAAAAATAAACAACTAAATAACCAAATGGGTGGACCAGCCACTATTGCTGCTCATGCCCATCTATGGCTTGATCTCAGCCCTCCAATCACCATTTCTCGATCCGACGGTCGATCATCCTCCAATGCGTGGTCCAACGGTGGATCTCCATCATAAAGAAAATCCAACGGTCTGATGGCTGCATCACTCTTACTTTAGCATCTCATGATTTCTACTGTTTGAATGGGAACACTTGTATAACAAAATTTGCAGTAGAGCAGTGGGGGGCTAAGGGAATATTTATGTGTTACAATCTCTCTTCTTTGTCCAAGGCCTATACATATAAAAGTTGAGATTTTTTTTTGTTTAATGTATTTGTATAATACATTTGTCCTTATGCTACCTTTGTCCTCACATAGAAATCAGTGACTTGGACATGGCATAAACTAGTGAGTTGATTAGGCCATTGATCGGCTTATGTTTAGTGGACTGGCCTGGCTCAGGCCCAAAATCTGGGCTGTTTGGGATAGTACATGTTCAAGGTTGAACTGACTTTTCATCTTAAACGGTGCCACAAGGCCCACTTTTTGGGCAAGGCTTTGTTGTTTTTTCCTCCATTTATCACCCAAAATTGAGTTGCTTTTGTTTTTGGAAAGGATGGTCTGACATGATTCCCACCCTGGTTTGTCAGTGCAGAGAACTAGGTAAGGAAAAAGAACCATATACAGAGTGAGCCTCATATCCTTGGAGTGGATTTTGGTTACCCTTTTTCATACTAATCTGATGTGTTAAACCCATTTGCTAGTGCTTCTGTCATTCAGGTTAAAACAGCTAAACAAGCGTGTAATTCCCCTTGCATGCACATTGTCAAAGACACATTGCTTTCATGCATATGCCTGTACATAATCATGTGTGCAGATTATAAAGCATGGGAAGACACTTTTTATGCATGTATATGCATATGCCTGTACATTATCATGTGTGCAGATTATAAAGCATGGGAAGACACTTTTTATGCATGTATATGCATATGCCTGTACATAATCATGTGTGCAGATTATAAAGCATGGGAAGACACTTTTTATGCATGTTCATGTGCACCATATTCACTTGCATGTGCATTTATAGATGCAAACTTTCATGTTGAAGCTTTTGGATTACTTGGGAAGCATTACTTCTTGATTGATATCATAGAAACTGCATACTTGGTCCAGATTGACATTGCCTTGTTGCCAATAAGATTATAAAACCTTCGCACTGTAGGTGATGAAAATACTACCCTTGCTTACCAAAAGAGAGGAAAATACCAGCCATTACACTTCGTTTTGACTACATAAATAGAAATGCTTGATTGATGCAGGCTCTTGAATAGAAAACTTAATATTGATATTAGATGGCAATAATAACAATTGATTGAGCTGTTTGGATGTAGGGACTTTCCATCAATTACTAGGATAGGAAATGAGAATAGTCACGAGTTTATCTCGTTTCATGAACGGTGAATGTGTATATGCAGGCTCCCAGTGATCTCTATACCTATTTTGTGATGTGGATTTCTCTGTCAACAGTCCGCTGTTGCCCCCTAGCTTTCCAAAGGCGATAGCCCCCCGGTTCTACAACAGGTCATGGTGGTATGAGGTCAAATGTTTCTCTCCGAGCTTTCGGAAATTGATCTGTTTCCTGGTTAACATTGAGGCCGAGCTGCTACTTCTCCAGCTTGGACTTTAATTGGTGGTTCATCCTAAGGGAGATGTGCAAAAAACATATCTGAACAGATACTACGAGTTACAAGGAGACACAAGATCTCTTAAAAAGTGCTGTAGCCCATATCCGTGATGTTGAATTTGAATTCACACCACAGTTTATATAAGGAGAAGCGGAATCACGTTCTGCACTTACCTCTTTTGAGTCGGAAATGGTGTGTGATCACCGGAATTTTTATCATGGTACTGATACCATACGATTTCTCTTCTAGGGGCTACAGGGATCATTTGAAAGAAAAGGAGGATGACATTGCTAAACTGATAGATAAAGATTACCTTAAAGTGTGCATAAAATGATACATAAAGATTATGGGGTTTGAAGACCACATTAAACTAAACTGATTAACATGAAGAAGGGATGTGAAGCAATTCATACAAGTGAGAGTCTATTGGAGAAACTTTAATTTAGAACACCAAATCCTCTCACTATATTAAAGACACTGCAGTATAGTCAATTAATGCACTAAGCTTGGTCTAATAGGCTTTTGAGGGCCCGAGGTTTCAACTTATCTGGAGCCTCATCGACCAAGTAAGCTTCACTAACAGCTAGGGCTTACACTTCCTCTCCTTCAAGGGTACTGTCTTCGAACTTTATTTTTTCGCTTCCAACTGTCAGACCCCAGTGACCTGTCCCTTTTCTACCATACATCAACTGTGGTTAACTCCCTAGGGTTAAGCAATCTAACCATAGTTTTTAGAAAAACAAAAAACAAAAATACTAATTTTAATTTAGTTAAGTTTAATCATGGTTAAACATGAGTTAAAAGGGACATAGGGACACTTGGGTCAGGTTAGAAGCGGACCCTAGGGTCCGCTTCTCAGGACTTTTTTTTTTAGCCATACAATGCCATCGGATCTCTTTGAAATCAACCAGCTTCCTTTATTCGTCTTGACTCTTGATATAGGTTTATATAGGCCAATTGCAATTGAATTCAATTGCATGTGGCATAAATGGATTTGAAGAGGGAAATTTTTTAAATTCACATTCCTCGCTTTTTCCCCTCATCCAATCCATTTATGCAGCATATGTAATTGAATTCTCTTGATTTCAATTGCAATTGACTGTGGTTTTACTCTGCAACTCAAACAATAGTTTGCTGGAGTTATTATTTGTTATTTGGTGACAAAAGTAAAATATTTGTCTTAGTGTGGCCCTTGAATTAGATGACTTTCAAAAATTTAGTCCTACCAAATGGCATTGGGGAAGGGTTCCACCAAAAAAAAAAACCTTATTACTTATTTTTTCTTGAAGTTACATAGAAGAAATTCAACGGCTAGCATACGCCTTGTAGGTTTTGCGTCGGGGCAACCATTTGATAATCCGCTTACAATGTTTAGGCTTGATCAAGCTCCAGCTCCATTTGAACTCGAAACTTTAATCAAGCCAAGTTGAGCCAAAGCTTGAGTTCGTTCAAGCTTGATTTACAAAGTTAAAATTTTAATTTAACATGATTTTAATAAAAAAAAACATTTATTATTAAATTATAAAAAAATTAATACATCCATATACATGAATAAGATTTGGGGGATAGTCCTCTTATCCAATGAGTAGAGAGCTAGTGTTTGGGTTTCAATTTTTAACTTCTTGACATTATTATTATCTCTTAAAACTTATTTATTATAAATTAAAAAAATTATTATAATCTATGATAATAAGAAAATTAAAAGTATTATTTTGTATTAATATAAATCCATGTTACTTGGTTTGTCGGTTTGAATTTGGGTTCGCGGTTCACAGTTTGGCACTCTAGAGTGAACCTAGTTCACTAGGGGTAGGATGAGATAATTCGTTTTTCGATTCACTTAGGTTCTTTAGTTTGGTTTGCTACTCAAGCATGTAAAAAAAAATATATTTTATATTATATTATAAATATATATATATTTTAAGCATCTAAGCAATATATTACAAATACTTATTTAAAAAAAAAAATCGTTTTATGAACGGTTTGTGAACTTAAAGTATAAATTTACCGAACTTAAAGAAAAATGTCAATGAATTTAAATAAAAAATTTGACAAATTAAGATTGTTTTGAAACCATTATGTGGTTCGTTCAATTTCACGGACCAATCCGAACCACGAACCAGTTCGCGTTCGCAGTTCGCTATAGCATGTAGCGAACTTGGTAACCCTTATATAAATTTTATTTAAAAATGTGTATATATATAATATTTTAAGCAAAGTTGATCTCAAGCCAAAGTGAGCCCTAAATGAGCCGAGTTGAATAAAACATGGCCTGTTTTTTTTTTTTTGAGGGTAAGCTGGGGTTAGGTAGACTCCTACCAGATATATATAAATCAAAAAGAAAATTACATATGAGGATATTTTCAGATTTATCCATGTCAACTATATAAAAGGGATATCATCCAGAAATAGAAGAGTGGAGGTGTGAGGATTACAAAATTTAGCAAGAAAATCAGCTGTACCATTTGCTTCTCTCCAGATAGAGCTTGACTTGTTTAAACATTAGAGTTAAAATAAAAAGTTGCCTGGATTCGTTTCTAAAATGTCAGCATGAGACTTGAGTCGAACTGAGGAGCTAGATTGGCCTGAGTGCAGCCCTACATTCAATCAAATGAGGCAGAGATGGAGGCCACTACCACTCACTAAGTCACTATTCACTAACGATGTGGTATTCTGTCTGAGAATCACTCTGCCACGAGATCAAATCAGAGCCAATCATTATTGAATTTGGGGAGAATTCAATTCCACCCACAGATCAACACGTCCTTTTTAACTCTTATTAACCATGGTTAAGATTAACTAATTGTAAGAGTTCAACAACCTAACTTTCATTTTTAAAAAATCTTTTTAAAATAAAAATAACCCTAGGGTTAAAATTTCTTAATCTTTAAGGTTACATTTTTTAAAATATTTTTTCTAAGAACAAGGTTAGATTGCTAAACCCTAAGGGTTAATAAATCTTAACCATGGTTAATAGGATTTAAAAAGGACACGTGTTGACCTATGGGTGCAATTGAACTCTCCCCGAATACTATTGCAATTGATTCAATCTCCTCTGCCACCCACTACATACCACCAACAGGAACCATATCTTCCGTGTGTTCTTACCTATGGCCAGGGTGTTTAAAGGTTAAGATTACTTGTGCAGCTATTAAATCCGTACAAGACAAGTGATCTTGGCCTTTCAACACCCGGCCACAGATAAGAACAAAGATGATATGGTTCCCCCACCAACCTTGAGATCGAATTTCAGCCAATCACAAATGAATTGAGGGAGAGTTCAATCACACCTACATGTCAACACGTGTCCTTTGTAACTCTTTTTAACTGTGGTTAATATTCTTAAACCTTTAGGTTCAACAATCTAACCTTGGTTCTTAACAAAAAATTAACTTTAGAGTTAAAAAATTTTAATCCTACGGTTAAAGTTAAAAAAAAAAATTCTAAAAATCTAGGTTAGATCGATGAACCTTAAGCGTAGTAACTCACATGTGGGTGCGATTGAACTCTCCAGGAGTTCAATCACGATTGGCTGTGATTCGATCTCACCAACCCCTCCATTCTGTTTATAATATCTTATCATTATAGATACATATAAATACTTCTCTGCATCAAGTGCATAATGCCCATCTTTCTCTCAGATTTGCTTAGTTTTTGAAGAAGGAGAAGAGAAGCTGTCTCAGTAAGTTTTTCACTCTCTTTAATTGCGTTTCTCTTTTGGGTATTTATAGAACATCTTTGCTTGTGTTGATTTGATCTTTTTTTAGAAATCTGCGTTGTTTTTTTCTTTAAACTTACGATATTAAGGGAGATTTTACTGAGATCCATTTGACTAATCAATATCCATTTCTGTCATTGATTCTCTGTTCTGTTGTCAGTATATCTCTCATATATCTGTGAGAATGCTGTGTTCTTGGCTTCTTAAGGCATTTTGTGATTTCTGGTCTCATACGAGATCTGGGTAAATTTCACAATACCCATTTGAATTCCATTTTCTTCAGTGGTTTCTGAAGAGATTTGCGTCATTGTTTGATATTTTTAAGGGATTCTGGTCTCATTTCTAGATAGTTATTGGCAGATTACTGTCATTTCCATTGTTTGGTTTCTTAAGAGCTATTTGGGATTGTTAAATTTCCTAAAAGATTGTGGTGTATTTTCAGATATCCATCTAGAGATCACTATCCATTTTATTCAGAATTTTTTCTCAATCAATTATTTGATTATTTGAGTTCTTAAGAGGTTCTGGGTAGTGGGTGTATTTCTAGATACCCATTCGGAGATCGCTATCTCTTTCTTGCTGATCCTCTTATTTATCTGATCAGATATTTACCTCTAAGAAGATGAGAGGAGGGGGTCTGTTGCAGCTTAGGCAATCGATCACCCGTCGAATTTCTCAGGGTGATAAGAAAGCTGTGGCGCGTCGTTGCTTTGCCACTGAAGCTGAGCTCAAGAAGACTGTTCTCTATGACTTCCATGTTTCTAATGGCGGGAAGATGGTTCCATTTTCCGGATGGAGCATGCCAATCCAGTACAAGGACTCGATCATGGACTCCACTCTGAATTGCAGGGAGAATGGTGGCCTGTTTGATGTCTCCCATATGTGCGGGCTAAGTCTCAAGGGGAAGGACTGTATCCAATTCCTCGAAAAGCTTGTCATTGCTGATGTTGCTGGGCTTGCTCCTGGAACTGGAACCTTAACCGTCTTTACGAACGAGAAGGGAGGGGCTATTGATGATTCAGTGATCACCAAGGTGAAGGATGATCACATATATCTGGTTGTGAATGCAGGCTGTAGAGATAAGGATCTGGCGCACATTGCGGGGCATATGGATGCGTTCAAGGCTAAGGGTGGGGATGTCTCATGGCACATCCATGATGAGAGATCTCTTCTAGCTCTCCAGGTCAGCCCTCCAATTTATCCCCCCACCCAAAAAAAAATGCTCTTGATTTTTTTTTCAGCTTTCAATTTCCCCTTGATTGTTTTTAGTTTAAATGCCAATGTATTTTTCACTTGCTATAAATTTGAAGTTTTTCTACGTCCCATTTTGGCTTTCAGATTAGGTCCTCTCTATTTGTATGTCTTGGATTTGGTGTATATCTTGGGTTTCTTTCCTCTGTTAATTTCAATGGTGTCTTCGTAGTGAGACTTAGCTATTATCAGAATTTTGTAAATTCTCTTTCTTATGGGTAACGGTTTGAAGATTTTAATGAACTTTTGTTGATTCTGTTATGAATTTCAGTTGTTGGACTTTTTTCTCTGCAAAGAATTGTTTTATTCAATCTTATCCATGTCAGTCTTGTATGGAAGTGGGTGGCTCAAACCTGTATGACAGGTTGTGGAGAAACATCTCTATAGCATTTTAACTGCCATATAATCAAGTGATCCCATGGCTTATGTTTATGATTGCTTCTTCTCTGTTTTGTTCTTCTTCAATCTTTTTTTTTATAAACAACAAAAACCATCTATTCGGAAACGACGCTAAGACACAGATATTGGGGAATAGTTTTTTTTTGTCGTATAAAAGATAATATAGTTTCTTTTATATAATTGAGATCTATTTACACTATTGTTGACCAATAAGTCTGCCATCACATTACCAATGCTATAGTTATGAGAATAATGCAGCTTTGCACTCCTACCTAGGTTGATACAAGCACCTGTTCTTCTCTGTGATATCTATCGAGTGTTTTACGGATGAATCTGGTGCAGGGTCCACTTTCTGCCCCAGTTCTTCAACATTTGACAAAAGATGATTTGAGCAAGATATACTTTGGGGAGTTTCAGATGTTGGATATCAATGGGGCCCACTGTTTTATCACTAGGACTGGGTATGCAGCTTTCTTGGTATCCTCCTTACTAGTTCAAAAATTACAGTTAACCTTACATGGTGAGGGGCCTAAATGACAAATTTGCATTCTGAATTGTGAGCTAATGGCTGTTTTTTCTTTTTTAATTTTGCGCTTTGGTAGAGTTGTAGCTTTTAGTGCTTCTAGCTCTTTCCTATCTATAATGGACCGATCAATTTACTGGGAAAATGATTGAATGATTGGACATGATGTTAGTACAGAACTCCATTTCTTCTATGTCAAGTTTAAGATTAGACACTTCAGTCTCCATAATAGTCACGTAATTAAGCGGATGATTTCTGTTTCATACTTTAGCTCGGAAACAAGGATTTTAATTCAACCCATTTAATTATAGTCAGCTGAGTTGGTTTGCTAATTCTAGAAATAAAGTTGAGAACTGAAGGGACTGAGGGAATCAACCAATACAAGGACTTGATTGTATCGTGCTGAGAAACTCCAATATTGTTGAATTAGAGGGTGTGCATCTATCTCGACTTGCATGAATGACTTAGATTTTTGCAAAGAAGGTTATATTTCCTTCTTCTCTTTTCAGTTTTTCAAGTAGCTGGGTTGGCATTTACTGATACTCTGTTCCAGGCCTCTTCTTTGACCAATGCATAGACATGATTCAGCTCATACTGAGTTATGACTTCTGAGGTTTATTTTCCTTTTCCTTTTTTTTTTTTTCTTGTATCATTTATATTTCCTTTTCTTTTCAGTTACATGCATAGATTACAGAACTGAAATTTACATGTTTGATGCGTTTTTGATCTATGAATGTGCTGAATTATGTTTTACTTTGTTTTTGTTTGTTGCTTAGGTAATAAGCATCCAAAGCACCTATTTATGACTAAATTGTGCTGGGGTTGGGGGTTCCGATGTTTCTTTCTTATCTACGCTACTTTCATTTTTATCTTTCTTCTTTAGCCTTTACTCTTAAGCAGTGGCTCCCAAGTAGTACAGCATATATGACTTAAAGAGTTGATTTGGCTTGGACCTAGTCTGCATCCAATACTTGCACTATTTTATCCTTACTACAACTGTTTGTATAATTAGGAGTTGTATAAATGATTTCTAGGTATGTGGCATGTAATAGAGCTGAAAGTTATGTCAAGCCTTTTGTGTGCTTTACCAGAATAGCAAAACTAATTTACTCACTTTCAATCTTTTCTTTTCTTCCTGTCCTGTATCATCGTAGTTGATGCCATGCATTGGGATGATGAGCAAACCTATCATTATCATCAAGTGGCTGAACCATGCTAGATTTAGTTGGTGTGAAAGAAACTACATTTGATTGTTGTGAAGTAAATTTGTGTAATAGACATGAGAGGATTAGTATCTGTTAGGATCAAATTAGGGATGGCAATGGGTCAGGTTAATTGGATAACTGAACTGTGTTGGTAATGAGTTCAACAGGGTCAGAGGCTTAGAGCGGGTTCAGGTTGAAAAAGAGAAACCAGGTCATGGTTGGGTACACAGAGCCGACCCATCGGGTCGTTTTATCCCTAGTTTTGGATAAAATGAATGTTGTAAATAAATTTAAGCTGTTATATTTAGTCACCTGATGAATCTGGATATGAATCTGGATAGGGAGCCGTATGGTATCCCTCTTTATTCGTCATCATCCTCATCTCTAAAGACTAAACCCTAGATCAAAGCTCAGATCTATTTGTCTTCCTCTTTGTCTACCCTAGATCTTTTTCATTTCCTTCTTAACCTCTATAGACCAGATCCGATAAATATAATTTGATTAGATATGAAAATTTCATTTTCTTAATGTTCTTGCTAGTTGTCTGTGCTAAAAGATGAACAATCCTCCATCAAAGTATATTGTGAATTTTTTCCCCTTATATTGGTAAGTCCAAGAAGGTTTTCTTGTATCTTGTATCTTGTGGTGGAGACATAGAAGAGGAGATTGGGCTCAAACTTAAAAGTCAGGTTGTGTTTAAGAGCACCACATTGCTCAGCTCAAACTTCAAAGTCAGGTTGTGTTTTAAGAGCACCACATTGCTCAATCAAGAATGTTTTTCAGTATCTTGGTTCATATATATATCTATTAACTTATTATAAAAGAGGATTATCACCTAAAGACAAAATAGTTGTTCAACCAAGTTTTTTTTCCCATAATACTCTTCCCCATTAATTTGTTTTCCCATAATACTCCTTCTTACAAGTTTTCCCATACTACCCTTATTAGATTTGTTTTATCCAAAATGTCCCTATTAATTTATTTGCCCATAATACCCTTTCTTACTAATTTTCCCATAATACCCTTAATAGAATTTTTTTAATCTAAAATGTTTCTATTTTATTTGCCCATCATACCCTTTCTACAAGTTTTTATTTCCTATAGTACCCCTGTTGATTTGTTCCCAAAATACCCCTATGATCTATATCTTCTATATTATAAAGGATGACAATCATTTCATATAATACCCTTATTAGATTTATTTTTTTCAGAACATCCCTACTAATTTATTTTCTATAATACCATTTCTTACAAAATTTTGTTTCTCAAAATACCTTATTCACTTGATTTTAGTATTAAATTTGCACGTGCCTTGCACGTGCACACCCAACTAGTATATATATATATATATATTGATAAGTAACAGTGATTTGTATTTATATAATAAATATTTGACATGTCGAAAAGACCAAAAAAATCAGGTTAGTGATATACTAATTGATAGAAGCAAATCATAACTTCTACAATCCGGAAACTCTTTAAGAATAGAAATCCACTGAACAGTATACACCCTATTCCACTTCAAATCTTTCTTATGGATCAGTACTCATCTTCATAAATACTTTGATTCCTCTCTTTGCAAATGCCCCGAGAAACTACATAAGTAACTACTTCAACAGAATTTTCCCCATGTTCCCAAAAGGTTCACTTGGCCATCTAAAGAAAAGATATTTCATGCATGGTTCAAAAACCCGAAAATTCGACTCGACTCGAAAGTTAACCGGGTTGAGTAACTCGGAAAGCTCGAAAAAAACTCGACTCGGTTTAACTCGGAATATATATGTCATAACTTGAAAAAACTGGGTTAAAACAACTCAAAGTACACTAATTTTACAGCCTCAAACCTAAAAAGTAGGATTAATAGAACACATAGAAGGTTGTTTTTGTGGACCCAAAACATATGATGCAAAAACAATGTGACATTCGAGTTTAGGTTTTAAAAAATGATAAAAATACCCTTTTGTGACTCGACCTAGTCTGGCGAGTCGAAAAACTCGGCTTGACTCGTCCGAGTCACTCGAGTAACTCGGCAAATAGTGTCTTCTTCGAGTTTTGAGGTGACTCGACTCGAAATTCAATCGAGTCGAGTAACTCGGTCGAGTTACTCGGGTGACTCGACGAGTTTTCGAACTATGATTTCATGTCCCTATGGCAGGTCCATGAGAAGTCAGAAAGAGAAGAAACGTATTTCCAAATGACGTAAACAAGCTGACAATGAATAAATAATATATTACTTTCCTCCCTCTCGTCCCTGCACATAATATGTTGGGGATTGCCATACCTCGATTTCTAAGGTGATCTATTGTTAAATTCTAATTCAGGAATGCAGTCCAGATGAATGTTTTTACTCTTGGTGAAGCCGAAGGCATTCCTCTCAAGAGACTTGTCATCTTTCTTTATAAAGCTGCAATAAGAAAGATTTGACTTTGAACTCCACTTTTGGGTCCCCTTTCCAAATACAGTTGTCCTCCCTCTCGATCTTGACCTGAGCCTCCTCTAACATTTTCAAAAAAGCCACACTAGTCCTCAATTTGCCAATTTCTATGATTCTTCGAAAAGACGGACACCAAGTTATCTTCCCCTCCTCTAACTTGAAGCACTCACTGACCAAAATGCCCTTTCGGGTAGTAATACTGTATAACCTAAAGCAGGTTTAGCAAAGCTTCCTTGACATACACCACGAATCCTCCCCTGAATGCACTTCGCTTCCCATTCCCCTGCAGATCTCGTATGCTCTAAGATCCCCTCTTGGTCATACAAGATCCCATACCAAACCCATTACCTCCCATAGGAACCTCGACATTCTTTTGAGTCCCAGCTTTCTCTTGGATACCGAATTGGAAAATTCAACTTCAATGACCCTCCTCCAGAGTGCTTTATCTTTCCGGCTGAATCTCCGCATCCATTTTCGTAATAGATCTTTGTTCATGCAGTGTATCTTTTTGAGCCCCAAACCTCCACATTTCTTTGGCCAGAAGACCCGGTCTCATCTGACTAGGTGCACTCTCTGTCTCTTATTCCTTGCCATAAAAAACCTCTCTGCAACTTTTCCCGCCGATTTGCTATCAAGGCCGGCATTTTAAAAGGAGGCATATAGAACACCGTCAGGCTCTAGACAACGCTCTTTAGGAGCATAATCCTCTCCTTGGGATATATATAGGTCTTCTCCCTTCATGCCAACCTCTTCCCCATCCTTTCAATAAATAGGTCCTTAATAATTCTAGAAATCGATCAAGCTCCCAACGATAACCCCAGTTAAACCTGCTGAGACGACACTCCATATTGTGTGCACAATATTGGATCATTTTTCCTCTTTTACATGCTGAGTGGAAAATGAGAAGCAGGACTATATATGAGTGACTTTCTATTGGAAGGGGGAGATAGGCATAAGATGGCATTAATAGTACGAGTTTAATTAATTAATTATAATTTAGCAAGTGCGCACAGGGCTGAGTACATGATGAGGGTGGCGATTAGAATAATTTAAGCGGTGGTTCCAGCAGGATGCGGAGTGTTTTAGGGTTTCAAGTGGGGGAATTTGTACTTCTATAACCAGACAAACTGAGAGAGGCAATTCTATTTTTGCCGACAGTAAGTCAATGGTGGTATTTCTAGTAAACTCATGGACAAATGATATTGATGGAGGGAAACTTTTTGAATGTATTTCAACAGGCTAATAATAAATTATACATTGAGAGTGGTTGGATCTTTCATGGAATTTTTTCATCTCAGGGACATCTAGGGTGGATCTAGATTGTCTACCCCTACAAGGAAGCACACACTAGTTGATATAGTATGGCTAACCAGGGTGTTGAAATGCTCTATTTTGTGGAAATTGGCCAGAGTTTTTAACGTTTGGATATCTTGCTCTTTCTTCTTACTAAATTAAATTACTTAATTATAAAAAATTAAAACATTTTTATTTGGCGAAGAACACTATCCTTGCAAACTTGAGAGGTTTGCAGGATCTAAGGATGGCCAGTCATTCAAAAGTTGCCTGAACAATATTTTGAATACCACCACTGTATTAGTTTTTTCTGAAACTCCTGTTCAATCTGTGAGGAAGTCATCTAATCACATTTTATAGAACTGCAAATTTGAGTTGTTTGAACAGTCAAATGTACCCATCTGCAGCTCAGCATGGCAGTGGGTTGGTTTCCATACTAGAGAAGATTTACTTTGGTTGAATTTTTTTTCTTCCTTTTTGCTTTATCCTTTTTTTTTTGAAAGGCTTTTTGCTTTATCTATTTTATTTTATTGTCATTTGTGGAAGAAAACAGTGAGCAGTGGCTGATGATTTAGATCTTTGCAAGAGCTTTTCAGGTATACTGGTGAAGATGGCTTTGAAATCTCGGTTCCTTCAGAGCATGCAGTAGATCTTACAAAAGCAATCTTGGAGAAATCAGAAGGTAAAATAAGGTTGACAGGGTTGGGTGCTCGAGACAGTCTCCGGCTTGAAGCTGGGTTGTGTTTATATGGTAATGACATGGAACAACACACAACACCTATAGAGGCAGGACTCACATGGGCCATAGGGAAGAGAAGAAGGGCAGAAGGTGGCTTCCTAGGTGATGAGGTAATTCTCAAACAACTTAAAGAGGGTCCACCAGTCAGACGTGTTGGTTTCTTATCTTCAGGCCCACCTCCAAGAAGCCACAGTGAGATTCAGGATGATAAAGGGAAGGGCATTGGGGAGATCACCAGTGGAGGATTTAGTCCCTGCCTCAAGAAGAACATAGCAATGGGGTATGTGAAATCCGGATCCCACAAGGCAGGAACCAATGCTAAGATCGTCGTAAGAGGGAAATCCTATGATGGGGTTGTCACGAAAATGCCGTTTGTTCCTACAAAGTACTACAAGCCGTCCTAGTTCGCGCTGGTCAGCTCCAAGTTTTTGTAATCTTTCTTCCTTGGACATGTCTTTCATGAACTTGAGTGCTGCAATTAACATAAAATCCCTTTATGTGGATAGAATTATAATGTGAAATGGAAATCATTTCTGTTTACTGCACTGCCTAAGCTTGCCTATTAATGAGAACAGGGGATGAGGGGGGAGTGGTTAAGCTCAAATCAAACAAAAGTTGAGACGGTTAAGCACACCCTTAACCATATGAACGGTCTAAAATCGGCGTGGAAGTATGCCTTGTCAAGGTACGATACAGTGGGAATTGAATACCACTACCACTATAGATAGATGATCGTAACTATCCTATCTATCAGCTTTGCTTTTGTAAATTGTCCATTTTTTTTTGACAGTCCAGAAAAATGTGAAGAAGACCCCCTTTCAAGGACAACTTGGTTCCAAGGTTGGTTTATCCTTATCCATTCGGCCAAACACTCGATAAACATTTGTCATGGACTTGGTATATCCAGATAGAGCTAATCTTACACCCAAACACCCGTAATCCCCTCAGTGTGCAGTGTGTGAGCATTATAACAATAACATGCTAATAATGTTCATTCATCCTGCTCATACATGGCTTGTTTAAATATTTGAGTTCAAATAAAAGCTTGGCTTGGTTTATTTGTGCCTGAAAGGCCAGCTTGAGCTTGCCTCAAATGAGCCGAGCTGACGAGCCAGCTTTGCTTGAGTACAGTTCTTGTAGACGAGATGGGAATGGGAAGACTATCGAAGCAAGTGATCCGCCAAACAGGATGGCCCAGTTCAAATTCTTGACCGTGAAGAACACAAGTTGATTAACCTTCCCTAGGCCCCAAAGTAGTGGGAGCCACTCAGAATTTGAATATTGTCTTTGGGGCTGACTGAGGCAGCATAGACAAGAGGAGCACTGGAGCAGTCACTACTTCAATTCAACCAATTTTCCTACATCGTATGAGAGATCAAACAAACCGCAGACGTCTGAAATAGAGAAACGGTCAGCCCATGAGCCCAATCATTCCAAATATTCAAACTCTCTGACGATTACTACAACAAGATGATGCAGACTCCTCGGCTGCTGCTGTGGTGATCGCTGAGCTTTACCCCCTTCCCTTGCTTGGAACAATGCTCGACAAGTTCCCCAAAACTGTAGAGCCTGCTGTGTGGTGGCCAAGAGAAGGGAAACAAGAACAACAAAAAACAGCTTAGTGGGAAGACAGAGAAGAATGGATGGAGTGAGAAGCTGTAAGTGGAAATGAGGCAAATTGTTGAGGTGTTGAAGAGAAAGGATACTGCAGAGACTGAGCAAGTTGGTCTTGAAAATTAACAAGATTTTAGCCATTTCAGGTCCCCTACTGACTGGCATTGCTGCTGCTGGGTCTGCTTTTGTGGGATTTGCTTCTCACGGGTCGTCCGCTGTGTTTGTCAGCGTCGTTGCAGGAGCATTAGCCAGCGTAGTGAACACCTTGGAGCATGTTGGGCAAGTTGGGATGGTATTTGAGATGTATCGGAACTGCGGGGGGGCTTCTTTCGACTCTTGGAGGAGTCAATTGAATCCAGACTTGAAGAAAGGGAAGTGGAGAGAAGAGAGAATGGAGAGTTGTTTGAAATGAAGGTGGCCCTACAGTTGGGAAGAAGCCAATCAGAGCTCAGGGATCTCGCTGCGGCATTGTTGTCTTCTTCTAGAGATTCAAACGCCACTGAAGAATTTGCAAGCAAGCTCTTTTGATTTTTTTTTTCCTTTTGTAAAAATTTTTTTTTGTTATTTTATTTCTATAACTGATGAGAGCCTGTAATTTTAGGCGCATTGGTGTTTGGCTTTAACAATATGAGAGATCAAGAACAGAAGCTTAACTTTCATATTCATTTAAATAAAGTATTTTCATGAACATGCCTCTCTCTCTAGTCCCGACAACATTGAAGACATAGGCACCATTTTGACGAAATGCCTGTATCGGCAGACTGAAGGCGCAGGCACTCTCAAATATCGAAGCTAAACAGTAGCTTCAGTACTGAAGCTACCCCTAGCACTTCCATGCCAAACCAACTTATCGTCAACATCTAAGAACCAGGAGAAACCATCTCCACAGTTGGTCTCAGATCTCAGAAACTTCTATTAGTAACCCTGAACCCTTCCTCTTCAACCCCTTATCATCTACTACTTCACATAATAGTCTCTTGCCAAATCAAGCATTCGTCCAAAATCTTACCTTTTCTCTTCCTACAAGCCAATTCACACGATTAAACATCCCTTTTCGTAACTAAGATATATCTTTCCAATGCTTAAACCTGCCCAGGTTTGCAAAGGCCAAATTATCATATGACGGTTGAAGTACTTTGGAATTTATTTAATTACCCCACATACGAGAGCCTTGAAGCATAAACGAGCACTCTTTCAAAACTTCGATTTATTTCTTACCAAGTGATTGGAATTTTTTTAAAAAAAATTGATCGAATTTTCCATCTCCAATAACCAACACAAGTGATACCTTTCTGAGTTAACTAGAAATTCGGTATCCACAGATCTGAGGCTTCCCCAACATTGATTTTCGTTTGGTATAATGCCTTGAGCTTACCTTCACTGTCTTGCAAGAAATTTATGAAATTTATAACACCAATTCTCATATCCACAATATCGTATTGGCCTCTGATAGGGGGGAAAAGAAGGAAGAAGAAAAAAGCAGCATTATATTTCCAATCCAATCAGGCAATCACATTGAAGTCATTAAAAGCCTTAACTGAGAGCAGCCTTCCCTAATTAAATAGTTAAAACAAACCACCTCCTTTGCAACCATTCTAGAAAATTGCTTTCTTGTCCCCAAATTGATTAAACTGCTTGTAACTAAGCACAATCCATACACAATGGCTTAAAAAAAAAGGATAGTTAACTGTACCTGAACTTAACAAACTTGGAATATTAGGGGCATGACAATAATCAAGTAGGATCACTTATTTTACAACCAGGAGAACAGTCTCATACATATGCTCTTAGATATAATTGGGGAGCTCCACGTCAAAAGGAAATCAAACACATAACAAAAGGAACACCACACGGAAAGTTAGAAAATATAAACCAGGGACATAATCTAATGAGGTCTCTCATTAGAAACTTAATTATGGTGTGCCGCAATTGAAGAACTTGCTATAGGGATGATGAAACAACAGAAGGAACCCTACAAAATTTTAATCTCAGAGTGCAAAGATTTATTCTGGTTCAAAACCACAGTACATCCAAATAAGTATACCAGAAATCACAAAACCAAGCAGTTGCAGCTGGTGTGTTTTCATATATCAAGGAGAAGCCTGCGAGGGTCCTCCACAACATCTTTGATGCGCCGCAAAAAGAAAACTGCCTCTCTTCCATCTATCAGCCTATGGTCATACGTTAGTGCAATGTACATCATTGGCCTTGGAATAACGTTGCCCTCAACAACCATTGGACGGCTCACTATAGAGTGCATACCCAGGATAGCCGACTGCCAATAAGATTTTATTGTGAGATTTTCTTTTTGACAATCGACTGCATATTTTGATAAGGAATACAAATAGAGCATAGAGTCACTTATTTAACCAGTCCCATCCTTGGCTAAGGGAGTTAATCGAACTTTTCATGAGATAATTTGACAAAAATCTAATTATGCACCAGGCAATCCCCAAATTATCAATTGAATCAAAAGAAGTGGCTGTACAGCGCCATACCTGTGGGGGATTGATAATGGGGGTACTCAAAAGGCTTCCATAAACCCCACCATTAGATATTGTGAATGAGCCTCCAGCCATCTCATCAATTGATATGGAGCCATCATTCGCCTTCTTTGCAAGTGTGTTGATCTCCTTCTCTATCTCAGCGAAATTCATTTTATCTGCATTACGGATAACTGGAACGACAAGGCCCTTTTAAAAAAAATGAAAAAAAAAAACTCAGTGGAAGTGACAACTCTAGATAAAAGGCCAAACAAACTTAATCTTAAAAGACTAAAGAGCAAAACAAAATTATCCACAGAGCCAATAATAATAAATAAATAAATACTATGCAGAGGAATAAGCTTGGATAATGTGTCTTGTAGGACAAACTGTAAAATGTATTTGTTTTCTTCCAAAATTGCAGATGGCTAGGAACCATAATATTTTGTTTTTCTTTTTAAAAAAATTGTTTTTTTTTTGCTTCTATTAAGGAAACATACCCAATGATATTAAGTACAATCTTTATTTCATTTTATATGTTTAGTTTGAAAATAATGTCGTACTTTATGTGGGTCCTCAGCCGTTGCCTTTGTCAATAGCGCTTTAGCAGCTTGGAGGAGATACCTAGATGCCACTAGGCAATCGCCTCTTAGCAAGCGCCCACATAAAGCCCAATGCAAGTGCTACGGGTCCCAACTAGGCAACACTTTAGCTCCACTGGTTTGCGGATAATTAGAAATATAGGCAAAATGACATTTGGCAATGAACCATGTACATAAGGGACAATAGAAGAAGTAAAATGTGCACTATTGGAGCTTTTACTAGATTTAGACAATTGTAGCATTTTATTCTCTTTCTTTATGGAATAAATAACATTATTTTACTAAAAAGGAAGAAGGATACAAACTTGAGTCACAACAGAACCTCGGGGATGGAATGGTCAATAAACAGTGATAAATGTTCAAGTGACATACTAAGAAAAGAAAGCATCATGAAAACTGGAGCCCTGTTGAAAAAACAATAATCACATGAGGAGTGCTAGCCGCAGTCGCATTTACTCCAAAAATTTCCATAGACGCAAGATGGGACTAACATGTGGAGATGTTTCATTATTTTAACAGTTTAAAAAGTAGAAATCAAAGAATGTTTGGCATTTGTAGCGCCCCAGTTGCATCTTTGGAAGATTTGTGACTGGGGCTAGCAAAATCCTAATCACATTTGCAAGGGGATCACCAAGGCTGCAGATAGTTATACTGTGTACTAAGTTTACTCAGTAAGCTTAAACTGCCATGTCAAGAGGTTCTAGCTTTTCTTTCTGAAACTTGAAAACACTCCTCCATCTTTCAACACTTTTCGCACTCATTTCTGTAGAAGTCAAAAGTTTTTTAATTCTGAATTTTACTGACACCCTCCATTTTATATTATTCATTTTTTTAAAGTTTCCATGGGCTTTTTTTAACAGGTGAATTGCCCAGTCAATAAATCAAATGAATCAATGGAAATACTGACAGACCTTCGGAGTACCGACCGCAATACTGATATCGACATAGTCTCTATATATGATATCATCCCCATCAATAACCGCATTGATAATTGGTTGGTTCTGGAGCCCACTAACAGCAGCCTGAAACAAATTGAAGTCATGTTTTAAAATAAACACGCACATGTGTTTATGTGTACATGTATATGCATGGTGCAAAATTCATCACAAGACATAATACATACTTTTATAAATCCGGACATAAGTCCCAACTTCACCCCATGCTTTTCAACAAAGGAATCTTTGTAATCAGAACGGAGCTTCATTAAGTTAGTCCTACATTATACAGCACACGAACAAGGGAAAAAAGTGAGTTTAAATAAACCTATCATCTCAAAATTATAAGTGCATGATACAAAACACTTCACAGAAACATAATCTTTCATGTGAAAACATGAATAGGGTGCTGGTTAAAGTTTATATATCCAGATTATATACCCAATGAAGCCTAAATTTGAGTAAAATTGCAAAGACAGGCAAAGGTGATTTCAGGCTAAGGAAAGACTAATTGGCCAGTCCACATTACAAGTGAATAGAAAATTATGAACGCAAACTTACATATCAACTTCATTGAATGTGGTCAGCAACGCAAATGTGTTCTGAGAGTCTTTCAAACGAGTCGCAACTCGTTTCCTAAGCCTCGTCATAGGAACCTGCAATCACGATAACTTCTAAACATATTGAAGCAACATGAAAAAGATTTTCTGGTCAAGTCAGCCCCTCCATCATTAAGGCCTAAGTTTGAGGAAATTCTTACAAATAAATTTTGGTACATAAATAGAATACGATGAGACTTACTCGTCTTTCCCTTTCCTTAGGAGGAAGCTGAGGTTCTGAAGCTGAGGGTTTAGGAGGGGACAGAGAAGGTGCTTTAGGCTTCTCCTTGACAGGTGCAGTTTCTGCTTTAGGCTTTTTGTTGTCCACATTCTCCTTTTCTGCAGGAGGAGATGGCATAGGAGCAGCCTTATCTGACATCTTCTCTGACGGAGCAGCATGTGTTACCCCTTCATCAGACTTTGAAATGACAGCAATCTTGGTTCCTGGTTCCACAGTATCACCTTCCTTGGCTACGAACTAACATTTATTAAATACAAAATCCAACAATACAACATTCAGAAACCTGTCTGCTTAACAAGAGGAAGCATGAGAAATAGTAATGAACTTGCAATTAATTCATAATACAGACTATACAGTTCACTGCTATTTTACCTTTTGGATAACTCCTGCTTCAGGACTAGCAACGTCAATTGTCACCTGATGGTAAACAAACAATCCAATAGCATTAAAAATATTTAATCCCAATCACAATCCTCAGCAATGCTTCAGAACATTTAGATAAATGCCACTTCACAGATAGTACCTTATCAGTTTCGACTTGAGCAATAGGCTCATCAATTTCTACTCGATCACCAGGTTCTGCTTCCAGTGTAATAGAGGAATAAGTCCCAGAAGAGATGTTATGTGTTTGTGTGTATACAAACATACATACACACACACATACATACACAAATTCAATCACATACAAGCAGACAGAATAAAACTTTTAATGAGTAAGAGCATCACAAGACAGCTACTAGGACACATACTCTTCAAGAATTTTGCCAGAGTGCCATCACTAATAGATTCGCCCATGAAGGGAACAACAGCGTCAACCAGGCCACCTTCATCACGCAAATAAAGCACTCAAGGTTACACGGTTTTGAGAGAAAAAAAATACTATGATACGAGAAAGGGGGACCACCCTCTAAGCATGCTGATAACCCCCACTTTCGCTTGTTTATTAAAAAGAAAAATAAGGAGCAGGGAGACCTTTGACCTGGGTGAGCAGTGAGCAATATCACACATTTTTGTAAGTGTGCGTGCGTGTATGGAGAAAGAGAGAGATAGAGAGGTTGGGTAATATGGGCATGATGCATAAGCAAGCTTGCTTATTCATCACGCGCTTGAAGCCATGTGGCATTTTTGGGCCCACCAAAAAGTCCAACGTGCGGTAAGGTTAAGACTTAAGAGCACCACATGGCCAAAAATATCATGATTGAGACCTTTCTGGGACGTCCAATTAGACTACTTTTGACCATGTGTCATCAGGTCTAGCCCAAGTCTGAGAGTCTCACATAGGGCCTGTATTGATGACTATTTTTGGTCACGTGATGTGCATAATCCCACAACATGCTTCTTTTTTTGGGCGGGGGGCTAAAACATGCCACATGGCCTTGAAAGTTGAAGCGCATGACACATATTATGCACATAATAATAATTACAGGAAAGTCATTCAGAGGAGCATGTGAGCATCGCACCATCGTCTGAAGAAAATGACCTACTCCACAATCGGATGGGAGACTCTGTTGGAAGGAATGCAACAACTTCCCTGCATACTAAGAAAAAATTTCAGAGGAAAGACTAGGAAGCAATATACCATGGAAAGATAATAATTCCTAAGCAATTTAATTTTTTCTTCTTTTTTCTCATCCCCCTTTTTTTCAATGAATTGAGATGGATCCTAATTCCCCCTCCATAGACTAGTAAGTGTTAGAGGCAGCAAATAAAGGTTCGCAATTCTCAATATAAACTATTTTAGTATCAAGTCTAACAAATTAATCAGTGCAAAGGTGATAAGATGTCGATAACCTTATTGGCTTTGAATTAACTGGGCTGCCTGTAATGACATAAGTTTGAAGGATCCAGTCAGAAAGAGGACAAACAGTCACATCGATAAATCAGTTTCTACCAAGCAGCAAGGCCAAGTCTATATGATTACCTGGCAAAATGTGGTGACTGAAGTTCCGGACATGTTTAGATCCTCTACCAAGAAGTAATGTCTGTACAAATGATTGTAAAACAAAAGTAAGAGGCTCATCTAATGAATGATGAAAGAAAGAGAGAAAAAGTGCTTTTATGCAGTCCCAATAAAGGAAATATGCTCAGAGCCTCAAACAACGTTGACCAGTTACATGTCACCAATGCGTTATTGAGAAATAAATTTACTATATATCAGAACTAAAAATGCTGACAGTATGTGTGTAAGAAATCCTCAATTGGGTGGTCATACAGGAGAGTTGATATTCATGGAGAACAGTCAAAATTATTGTCAGTTTAATGATACTAATCATCAACCAGCAAATAAAACCATGCATCCTTTTTTCTTCTTCTTTTTTTCTTTTTGATGAATAAACAACAACCATGCATCCTAAAAGTCAAATCCAATATTATTAGCATAATCTAATTCATATTATCCCAGTAGTATTTATTTATTACAGTTGATATTTACTTGATAGACACCATATCCCTTGAAACCCATTCTTTTGCCAAAGAATCGGCCATCTCGGTAGCCAATCTAGGAACCCAAGAGAATGATATTTCTTTTGGCTAACCAAATTCCGAATCTCATTGATGATGAGCAAATCTCCCTAATGATGTCACTGCTTCTCTACCGAGAGCAACCCCATCACAAATTTTATTGATCATAAATGGCACAATAAGCTTCTTCCCCTTAAGAAAAAGATAGTTTCTTTCTTCCCAAATCGACCACGAATGGCATAAATTGTGGTCTTCCGCATGATTCTCTCTCTCTCTCACACCTAAATTGCTAGATCTTCATTGAGATAAGACCTTAATCACATCATTAGGAATGGCCCAAACCTGCTCAGCACAGGACAAAAAGTAAGCACCAAATGCCCCAACCAACTCTACCGTGGAAGAAGAAGCAACTAATGGATATCCCATCACGCACAGACATCATATAAATATCGAGAAAAGGACAAAAAGTAACTCTTTTCTCTTCTCCTTTAAGTAAATAAAAAAGTTTTAATCTTATTGTTGGCAAGAGTCCAAGTGGAGATTTTAACCTTTGAGGAGCTATCGGATTCAACGAGCTCATTCACCATAAAAGGATTTGGTAGAGAATTTGCCGTTTAGTTTAGGGGGGCCAAATACCAGAATCAGGATCCGATGGGATATGTACACGTCTCTAAGATCAATAAGGAGGTCAGAAAGATCCATCTATTTCAACATACGTAAGGGCTCTATGACAATTTAAGTTCCAAGGGACACAAGATAAGAAAGAATTGGCCAAATCAGAAATAACACAAATTTCCATTATACTCAAATTATAGATACAAGGGTAGGACTGACAAAGAGGGAGGTCGCCTCATCATAAGTCTTTCCAAAACCTGATCTTGTTGCCAACCTAACATTTACTCTGATATACTGGGCGAAGGAAAAATTCGTTTGGATATGGATATCCAAGGGCAACAAAGATTGACACAAATACGGCTGCTTTGATCTCATCCTTCTAGATTTATGTCATTATAGTCAAAATGTCGCCTAAGACACCGCTTCACTTTGCCAGTCACAATTTTTAAAGTGCACAAAAAAAGAAATTTTTGGTAGCTTAGGCATTCCCTAAGCAACACCTCGTCTAGGGATCCCCCAATCGCCTGAATGTTTTGATTACATTAATTTATGTTCAAGCTAGTCAACCTTACAATCCGGCAACCGACCTCCCTCTACATTCACATTCACATTCACCTTAGGAGATTTGTATTTAGTGTACAAGTTACCAATATAGTCAATGATATTCTCTTTATTTCTCCTTGATCCTCCACCATGTTACTATCCTAGTATCCTCCACTAATGTGAAAATGAAATTCTTCCTTCTTCTCCCATTAGCTATCCTGTGAAAAAAAAAGTGGTGTTACCATCTCCCACTTTAATTTACTTGTGCCTAGGCTCTTGTCTCCAATGGTTACCCTCCCTTTTAAGGATTTCTTCAGCCTAGCTTGAGTTTGGATCACTCTTGAAGCTCGATTGGCAGGCTTATTATCCATATAAAAGTATAGTCAAAGTGTCATTGCCAGGACCCCTGGTTAAGGTCTAGGTGAGCCCTCATTAAGACATGTCACTTCATGACACCTAGGCATTGTGGCCCATACACTAAAGCAATAGTGATAAAGGCAATTGCCAAATACCCAAATAAAGATAGACTTTATTTAAAAAATAAAATAGTAAATAAATAAATAATTTAAAACAGATTCTACTTAATGTCCAAAAGCATAAATGGATCTTTTAATAAAACCAAAAACAAAAGTTTAGCGAGTTTTGTGGAACTTTGTGTAGGATTTTTGCATCCGGCACTCTATTGAGGAAAGAGGTCAAATCTTTATGTGCATGTTTTTCCATTTTTTGGGAGTGCGCATTTAGATTTTTGTCTTTACATGTTTATTTGGAGCCAGATATCTCACTGCATAATAGTAATCCATACTATCTCCTTTTTGCAGTGACATTCTAGTCTTATCTATGCTTTATTAGTAGTTTCCAATCTTTATTTTCAGTAATATGTGTATCTACAATTATTACAATATTAATAAAATTGGTCACCAGGCGATAATTTGCTAGGGAACCACTCTTGCCTAGGCGCCGCATGGACGTAGCTATACTGCCAGTTAACTACCATTCTAATTAAACTGCAGTCCTCAAAGAAGGTTTTGAGTTTTGACCCCTTAAAGATAAATTTGAAATACGAAGTCAGAAAAAATCTCTCTTTGTAAGGCAGACTCAAAGATCTTCCTCAAAAGAAATATGTTCAAGTGTTCATCAAAAGCAAGGCAGATGAAAATTCCCCTTAGACAAGTAGAAGATTGTGATAATGCGTTAACGAATCTCAACCACCTTCTAGTGGTTCTCTTCAAAATCTCAAACAGGTATTTCTTATAAAACTCCCACTTGCCAATCAATCCCACAAGATACTAAAAATTCAGAAATATGTAAGTTAATCAATCCCTCAACAGGGTATAAATTATAAAACAATCCATAATAATATTGCATAAAAGAGCTCTACTAGATCTCATCATTTTTCAGTAAATTAGAATTAGGACCTAAAGATAAGGATACAAGAGAAACTAATGGAAGCCATCAATACCTCTTTTCCTGCACACGAGTAACTTCTTGGTGCAGATACAGTAGGCCTAATCCTCTGTAATGTCTGCCCTAAAATCTGAGACAAAGACGCCATGAACTTAAGAAATTAATTTAAAAAATTGCGGAAATCATACTAAAAAATCAACTACAATAAGTATGCCTACGTATACATATACATGCATACATATGCATACATTTGCACAAATAATGAACATATAAATGAAAAGTTGGTTCTACCAAAGTAGACGAGTTTCCACAAGTAACTTTTCGCCTTATAATTCCCCACATCATAACTTCAATCCCTCAAGCCTGACCTAATCATTGAAAATAAAAAATCATTGAAAATAAAACTAAGTTCAGAAATTCTGTACACCATATTACATTTTAAAGCAGAAATTTAACAGAAAACTAGCCAACAGGAGCAGAGCCAGGATTTTCTAGTAGGGGGCACGTGATGGTTTATTGAAAATGGTAGTAATTGTTGATGGATTTTTGTGCTGAATATTTAGGCGGGTATGAAATATTAAGGGTCTCGGGGAATGAGGGTTTGGGCCCCTGATTTTTTGTTTTTTTGACGACTAAGTTCTTGGGTCTATACATTTCATGCATATCTTCCAGGTATTGTTTCTCCTTGTTTACGAGGTAGCTGTCCCCTTGCCCCATTACTATGCCCTATTAAATTATTAAATGACATGGTATAAAAGTTATATTTTATTCTTAAAAGGTCAGGGACAGTTGCCCCCCTGGCCTATGACTATGCCCTATTAAATAATATAGTATAGTTTATTTATGACAAAACTGCCCCTTGTCATATGATTATGCTCAATTAAATAATTAAATAACTTAGTATAAAAATACTTGTTTTTTCCAAAAGTTTGGGGCACCTGCCCCCCATTGCCATGGCTATACCCTTTTGAAAAAAAATTATTTTTCAATAGTTGAAGGGGGCACGTGCCCCCCCTGGGTACGCCCCTTCCAGCCAAAGGGTTTCCATATAATATTTAACTAAATTGGATTGACATTCAGTGAGGATTTCGTTTCAACAACCGGTGGCAACCAAGTTTAATTAAAAGCAACAGATCGAAAATATCTACAGATTTTAATAACATAAACAATCTCAACTTTCAGAAACGATCAGGAATTAAGAAAATAGAAGATACAGAGAGTAATTAAACATAAAGAGACAAAAAAATATATAGATTATTGTAGCTATTGAAACAGATCCGAAAGAAAAAATATAGAGAATTAATAACAGATTAAGAGCTTCGACCTGGTTGAAGACGAACAGATTCTTCAAAAGGAGTAGACGCAGATGGAGGGAGGGTATTGAATGGGGGCGAGGAAAAAAAGTAAGAATAAGAAAATGAGTCGAGAGGCGACGCAAAGAGCTTCTAGGACCTTTTCCGAAAAAGAAAATCGATTTCCCTTCCTCTTTGCTTAAATATGACTATCTGTCGTCCTCTAATTTGACGTTGGGGCGCCCCCTCCAAGTGAAAGTACAAATCTCTCCTCGTGAGTCGTGACATCGACTAAACAATGGCTGAAGATGGATATTTTTCTTTACTGCTAATCTGTGAAAGGGCTCTATGTCAATATGTGTCTTTTTATTTTATTTTTGGTGAAATAATATTATGTAACTAACATACACCCCCCTCCCGGCCACTTGCGTAGGGCTGCACAAGGCCCGATAGGTCCGTTGGTGCGGCTCGGGTTAGCCCTGTTCGGCCTGAATTTTAGGCTCAAACGAGCCAGCCAAGCCTTAAAAAAAGCCCGAAAACTCAATCAAGCCGAGCTCGGGCCAACCCCTGTGCGGCTCGGCCCGACTCAATTGAGGTTCGGTTCGGTCTGAACTCGGCTCGACTTGGCTCGAATATTATTAAAAAAATAAAAAATCAATAAAAATATTATTTATATATATATATATATATATATATATATAATATAATATATTATTATTTTTAAAAAAAAAGGAGTCAAGCTGAGCTCAAGCCAAGCCAAGCCTGGCTCGAGCTTCAATCAATTCGGGCTGAGCCGAGCTTTGAGCCATTATTTTGAATTCAGACTGAGCCTCGGGCTACGCTTTCAAGCTCCATTTCGGGCCGAGCCAGGTTTCAGGCCTTGATCAAATCCTTTCAAGTCGAGTCGGGCTTAGCCAAGTCCGGTCAAGCCCGGCCCGAATACAACCCTACTCTTGCGTGAGGGGTAGGGGTGTGACCTTCCATGGTGGAGGTCTAGAGATCTAACCTGTAACGACCCCAAAATCTCATTAAGGCTATAATGGAACCTTGGGCCCATTACACTGCTTATCTTGGATTAACCTGTGAGCAAGTAAGGCAATACTAAAAGAGAACTTGAAAATTTCTTGCAAAACATATAGGTATAAATCAAGTATTTACTATGACAAGTCTATCTCAAAATCTAATTCTAGCATAACCGGATCAATTCACATGATCCCAAAAACTACAAGTCAATACAAGTACCGTCAAAGTAAAACTATAAGTCAACTTAAGTCTCTATTACAATTTTTAATCACCAAAAGTTTAACAACCTAATGATAAGGAAAGCGGTCGAGGTTTCGGGTTCCCTCCTTGGTTATGTCACCCTCTTTCTCTAGTCCGTAATCCTCTTCTAACCAAGGCTCCACTGGTGTCTCGGAAACTGAACCTGCCAACATGAAAACATATCAGCTGAGCAACAAAGCTCGGTGAATATGAACTCCTAACTAGCAATGTCAGAAGCATCAAATAACATAATCATTTAATGATATATAACTGTCGATGAGAATAAGTTTATGATAGCAAACTATATGAGCAAGTTAATCAAGGTAATTGAACAATATACAACATACATAATTCAGAGTATGGAAGCATTATAATTTTTTCATCATTTCTCGGTTCTTATCTTATCTTATTTTTGTCTTATCTTGTCATGCTTTTCTTTCTTTATTTTCAAGAGTTTTCATTAAATTTTCATTTTCCATATAATCATCACAACATGCATAATCATTATTAGTAACTTAAAATAGCTTTTCACTATATAGGTGAAAGAGATTACTATACTCTACTTCCCATATACCAACCTTCGCACTTTCTCCGGTGCTCTTGGATTCACTTATGATTACTTAACTTGACACGTATGCCTTGATTTTAGACTTGTTAGTTCCAGTCAAGTACAAAACTCACATGCAACTCCACATACATTGTTCTTCTTTTCGTGTTCGTGCTTTTATCTTATTCGTGTTTTCATCATAATAATTTGTAAAAAGTGATACGCTTGTTGGTTGAATAATACTTTAGATCACTAATCTAGATACCTTCGGTGATCCATCATGAGTCCATATCATCATAATAAAAGATTAAGACTCTCTAAGTTTAGATCCAAAGACTTATTTGCTCTACAATGCATCCCTTCATGCAATTCCAATAATATTTAACAATCACAACGACATATAAATTCATAATTTCTATTACTAATCATGCATATTCATCGTGCTTTAAGATTAGATTCGTAATATCAATGTCATGCTAAACTCACAATTTCATCATTTGATAAAAATAAATATGACAATTCAACATAGAGGCCTTAACATTTCTATCATGCAAAACCTACATCATTTTTATATATTGTAACATGAAAGAAATATGAGGTTTAATTCATTACTTGCACATAACATTCCAACACTATTCATGCATAATTCTACAATATAATCCATTCATCATAAGTCTCTTCCACCATTTCAAATCCAAACATGTATCTCATCCACCATTTCAAATCCAAATATTTTCATTTACCCATTTCATCAAATACCTTCCTTTTACCATTTCACAATAATAACAACAACAATATTAGAGAGACATTCCTACAATAATCATTACCTAATTACTTTCTAACATAGAAACTTAGTATTTAAACTTTGAAATCTCAATGGTTCATGATATTAATAGTGAGGAGGGCATATTTACCTTGCTAAAGCTTTCCCTTTTGACCCAAATGCTTGGAACCCTTCCTTAGAGAAGTGTTCAAGCTTCAATCTCCTTTTTCTAAGCAAAACCCCCGTTAAAATCTTAACTTTCTTTTTCTTCCCCTTCAAGATTAGGTTTAGAATGATTTAGAATCCAAAAACCCTAAACTTAAAAGCTTATTTATAGGGGAGAGGGTTTAAAACAAACAAAAAAACGCCTTTAACAATGCTGTCCCGCTATTAGCGATCGATCAACCTCTTTGGGCGATTGATCGCCCCACACATGATGTTCTTTATTAGACTCGAGACCGTCTTCGGTATTTTAGTCATAACTTTTGACTCGTTCGTCGGATTTTGACGATTCAACTTGCGGTGGATTCTTCTTTCGAAAGAGAACAACTTTTATGTTTTGCATAACTTCAAATTCTTCTTTATTCTTTGACCATTTTGCCCTTAAAACTTACTGATCTGTAATGGGTTACGACAGTCCAAATTTTCAACAGACTCGACTTTAGAAATCCGTCTTTTAATATGATCCCGATTCAAAACCGAGAAAAATGATAAACATGAACCTTGAAGAGGGTTTCAATACATTTCCGAAAATTCAAGAATTACTCGATTCGGATAAATGGTGACAACATTATAGCTTCTACAAGTTGAGGGCAATATTTAGGACATAACCTCCATTAACATTTAAGAGTATTTTGCACTCTTAATCCTTCATCCCAACACTCATAAACTTAAGAGATACATCTTAAAACATTTAATACACGTCATGCCCAAACTAACTTATGACCTTTTGACTCTACTAATGTAGGTAAATGATATCTCACATCAAAATAAACAAATTAACTAACTAAACTCACACATGTTGCCCCTAAGGTGTCATAAGGTAAATCCAAGCAACGACTCTAAAAAGGTTGACGGTCCATATACACTCGTGCCAAATCTTCTTCCCAACCGAAGTGGGACTAAAACCCACCATGTCTATACGTGTCAAACATGAGATATTCTATAAGGCAAGGGGTGGGTCCCGCATTGTTAGACATGCAAATCGGATTAATACAACGCAATTATAAGGCGATTTTACATGTAAACATTTTCTTTACGGCTTGGAACGCCTAATTTCTGTCGTGAATATACCTTAATGCTGAATTTCTGCAACTAAGTTTTGTTTGGAACATAGCTTATCAAGCTAGCTTAAATAAACTTAACAGGTAAAAGCTAAGTCTGTGCTTAATTAAGTGATAGCTAAATAAAATTTTACATTAAGCTACTTTTGATCGTTATTGGATTAAAAATTTACTAAAAAGTCTGACAATTATATTACCAAAAGGTTTCAACTGGACAATGGTAAAATATAGGTATTACAAAACTTATTAGCAACTTATAGAAACAAATCTCCTTGGGCGTGGCTATCATGAGTATGAGTGTTTGACGGTCATGATCAAATTGTTTAACAGTTGTAGCTGTAAACAGTTGTACTAGAGATTTGGTCTTCAAACAATCATGTCATAGATATGAACCTAGTGAAGAACACATACGAATTGGTTCCGAAACTTATTTAGCTGTCCTCCTAATGCGCGACACAACATTAATAAGGTATTATGAAATTGGCCAATTACATATTTGTAAAACTACCACTTTTCTAGAGTTCATGATCTTCTTAAACACTGAACAAGAAAATAACTCCACTTTCCTGTTTTCTGGTTAATCCATGTTCTAATGCAATAGCCCGGCTCACATACATATGGGCCTAATAAATCAAGTCCGACCTTAGCCCTAGCAGTAAGGTTTAAAATATGGGTAATAGATGAGCTTTTTTTGGACCGGGCTGGGCCACTGATCCAACCCGGCCCATTGACCCACTCCTAACAGTGTTTTTTCAATTTTTGTTATTTTATCATTTCTTAAGTAATTAAATCAAGTCAAATAGAGAGAGCGGAAGAGGTAAGTATAGAAAATTCTAATAATCATTGCATACTAAAATACAATTGTAAGCGTGTACACTCTTAAATTAATGGCTCTCAATTTTTATTAGCCAATGTCATAGATAGACAAAAAATAGAAGATGGAAGTTGAATTCCAAATTTAACGCACACATTAAAAAGTAGGATTTTGCTAGTGAGACCGCAAAAGGGCCGAGATTACCGAGACCGTGCATCCCTGCACGGGATTTCAGGTGGGGCTCACGTTCACATGGTAGGCCCCACCTGAAATCCCGTGCAGAGATGCACGGTCTTGGTGGTCTCGGCCCTTATGCGGTCTCAAAAGCATTTCCCTAAAAAGTATATACGTTCCTCACCATATGCGTAGCTAAAAAGTCAACATCCCCGGATGATCGCAGCCGTTGGATGGAGACCCTCGTTTTACGTATTTCATTTATTTCTTAATCGGCGAATGATATTGAGAAACACTGAACTTTCTTTCTTTTTTTGTTGAATGAAAGAATGTAGACAAGTATGAGGTTTTGAGGATCAACAATGTTACTATGTTACATAATTATACAAATAAAATAACAAAAATATTTTTTTTTACGAAAGGAAAAAAAATATTCAGAAGAGCTTGCTTGCAAATTCTTCAGTGGCGTTTGAATCTCTAGAAGAAGAAGACGACGCCGCTGCGAGATCCCTGAGCTCTGACAGGCTTCTTCCCAATTGTAGAGCCACCTTCATTTCAAACAATTCTCCATTCTCTCTTCTCTCCATTTCTCTTTCTTCAAGTGTGGATTCAATTGACTCCTCCAAGAGTCGAAAGAAGCCCCCGCAGTTTCGATACATCTCGAATACCATCCCAACTTGCCCACCATGCTCCAAGGTGTTCATTACGCTAGCTAATGCTCCGGCAACGACGCCGACCAACACAGCCGACGAACCATGAGAAGGAGAGCCCACAAAAGCAGACCCAGCAGCAGCAATGCCAGTCAGTAGGGGACCTGAGATGGCTAAGATCTTGTTAATTTTCAAGACCAACTTGCTCAGTTTCACATATTCTGCAGTATCCTTTCTTTTCAACACCTCAACAATCTGCCTCATTTCCACTTCCAGCTTCTCACTCCATCCATTCCTCTCCGTCGTCCCACTTATAAGCTGTTGTTGTTGTTGTTGTTTTTTCCCTCCTCTTGGCCACCACACAGCAGGCTCTACAGTCTCCGGGAATTTGTCGAGCATTGTTCCAATCAAGGGAAGGGGGTAGGCCTTGTCGAGCGCCAAAACCTTGGCCATCGCGTCCTTGACATCCATATGAGTTGGAGTGGAAAGAGCAAGTGTGGTTTGGATTTGAGCATGGAGTTGCTTAAACAACCTTGCAGCGTTTCGTTGTTCTTCTGCAAGTTGGGAGGGCTGGATCTTGTTCATCACTAACAACATCCCTGTGGCAGCTGAATACAAGAGAGTGGACGATAGCTTTAGAGCCAAAAGAGGTAATCCCATGCCGCCGGTCGCTGCTACTCCAGCCATTGTAGCGGCGGTAAGGGTGATTGTGTTAATTGAAGTGAGGAGGAGAGTATTCCAATTGTTCCGCTGCTCTCCGATATTGGCATGCATCTCCGCTCTGTCGGCCACTGCTTCAGCGATCTCGTAAAGCTCAGCGATCACCACAGCAGCGGCCGAAGAGTCTGCATCGTCTCGTGTCGTAGTAATCGTCTTCCTTTCTCTCAAGGTTGTGGTTGTGGTTGTGCATCCTCCTCTCATGTTCAGTTCTTCCCCCATGTTTCTGGTGGGTAGTTTGGGAAAAGATATGCTAACTGTCCCAAGTTCTGGGGCATGGACTTGGAGGGTAGCTTTGATTCTCTTTGGACAACATGAAGAAGAAGAAGAAGAGAGGAGAGTGGAAGCTCTTAAGGTAGCCATTTTTATGAGTTATCTGTTTGGTTTGGTAATATTAGGAGAGCAAATGGTTAGATGGATGTAGAGGTAGCGTTCAAAGTTATTTATATAAGCAACATACGCCAGGGTGGGGAATGAAGAGGGTCAGAGGGTTTGAATAATATGACTGACTTGGCTCATGGCCATGGGTTGACCTTTTCTCTGTCTCTGCTTTGGTTTGTTTTGAGGTTTATTTGGTCTCTCATACGACAAAGTAAAACGGTTGGAATTGAAACGGGTCGGGGACTTGTTCTCTTGTTTAGGCCGCCTCCTTCATGTGTGATGTCAGGCACAAAGGCTAAAAATATATCGGTAATACTAGCGCTACTTTCTTTCACTTTTAGTTTCATAAAGGAAAGTCATAGCATGATTTATACAACCACCACAAGATATTTTTTACCCTGCATTAATTATTAAAATCTACTAAAAGTTGGAGTACTTTATGTTAGAGTTTTTTTTATATTAAATAAAGTCTATGTGGTTTGACGCAATTTTTAGATTTTTAAAACTCGGATTATATTACTGTCAATAGAGAATAATAAAGTTAATAGATCTTACTAAAGAAACGTGATCATACAGGAACTCATAAGTGTTATTAAAACTAACAAAGATGATCAGTGTTGATGACTATTAGATCTTTGATGTGATTTCTCTTAGCTCTTGGATCTTATAATGGGTAAGGTTACTAGGGTATAAAAAAAAATGGGAAGTCGTCCCTCCTTTTTCTTACGTTATTTAGAAGTCTCATTGAATTAGACCTAAGGAGAAAATGGAAGACTCCTCTCAGACTCTTATCAAGCATAGAAAAGGTTCAGCATCACACTGAGAAGGGAATAGAGAAATTCCAACGATTTGGCATGTGATTATCTTTTTCAATTTCTCAATCTCTTTTGATTATGATAATGGAAAATCTAATTGTATGGTCTAGATCTTGGATTAAATAATATTGTTTAGGTTTAACATGTTTATTATTAAAAGAGTGCTATCCCCAGTCGCACTCACTGCAAAAACTTTCACAGACGCAATATTAGCCATATCACGTGGAGTTGTTGGATTCTTTAAAACATTAAAAAAAATGAAAAACAGAATATGTTAGACATTTGTAGCCCCAGACTTGCGTCTATGGAAGTTTTGCGACTGGGGCTAGCAAAATCCTTATTATTATTTGATCCTAACACTTAGTCTTTTCATAGGATACCAGTCATTACATGCAGAAAATAATAAATACAGTTTGACTTTTTTTGTACTTCTTCTTTCTACTATTTAATATTTAATTAATTGTTCCCTATAAAAATACCAAAATACTCTTACATTTAATAGAACAGTTTAAATATCATGCGGAGCTCTGCATGTGCGGAGCTCCCTTTTTACACATTTGCCCCTGGACAGTGTAAAAAGAGAGCTTTGCATGTGTGGAGCTCTACATGAAAATTAATCTCTTAATAGAATGGTATTCAATATATAGGGGTAAAAAGTCTTGTGAAGAATAATAATTTCACACATTGAGTGAAGTATAACATTCCTGGCATCAAATCATAATTTTTTGTCATTAAATTTTTTTTATTTATTGGAATGAACCAATTAGTTGCTTGTGCGTGTCGGCCTACCGAATGTGTGTTTAACCCTTAATCAAAAAAACTAAGCGAGTTATACTTAGTTGGTTGGATTGTATCCAACTTAGTCTCATATCCAAAGTCAATGTAGACTACCCTTGGCTCATTAGGTTCCATCCTCTCTACCAACCCTCAGGTGCGAAGTTAGGATTATCTTGCCGGGAGGGGGGGCATAGTCCCTAATTTTTTTTTGCGGGCGGGCCAAGTTCATGGGCTATCGCGTTTCTTTGTAAATAATTTTTTTTGTAAGTTTAGCAGGGGCTAGAGCCCCCATGTACCTTGAATCTGCCCCTCCATAGGATACACCCCTACGAATGCAATAAGTTTTTTTTTTTGTTTGCAAAATTTTAGGGGGTTTCAACCCCCAGAGCCCATGTAGCTCCACCCTTGCCCCACCCCACCCCCCACCCACCCACCCACCCAAAATAAAAAACCCACTAGACTGCTTACTGTAGCAAAGGTTCAATATCCCACGATAAGGTATTCCATATATATATATATATATATATACTTTTTTTGGTCAAGAGGTTTATTTGGTTGGAAGGATATCAAATAACAGACACTAACCACACGACACATTGTTAGACCTAAGGGTACCACTCAGATGCCATAGAAGTAAACCACGCACTCACTCCAAAAGGCCTAACTAATGGAGGAGTTGTGGACCCTTGTAGATCCCATGCAAAGTCGAGACATCAGACCCAGCCGATGTGGGTCAAGAAGAGAGGTTAGGTATCTAAAATGTGAGATGTGGTCTTCTCTATATGATTCTATCCCTGGGGTAAGGTATCTAAAGCCCTGCCTTTCTCATCCTCCATTTGGAAATTTGGAACCCAAGTGCCAAATACCACCTTAGGTTATCTCCACATAACTGCCAAACCATAGCTCTATACGGACAGTTAAAAGGCAAAAAAAAAACAGGAGCCCCTCTAAACAGGAGCCCCTTTGTGTCACACATAAATGGGTCCATCTTTTTTTTTTTATTCCCAGGCTACCCCTATTGAATGTGGGGCACTACTTTGTGAGACACAAATGCTGTTGCCCATCCGAACTCTCTAAACTATGGTTATCACCGTGGGCCTGCCACTGGAAAATAACTGCTGGTACAGAAATAAACGACCACCGGGAGAAAGGGAATATGCGTGGTAAATGGTAATGGTAACGGTAATTAATCGGGTCTAAGATACTCTTCGCAATGATTGATCCCCCGGCCGTACGATGTTCATATAGCAGTGGAAGGGGAAGAAGAGAACTAAAGAAAGAGAGAGTGAGAACTGAGAAGGAGAAGAAGAAAAAGAAAAAGAAGAAGAAAGCATGGGAGCAATAGCGAAGGGATGGCAACAGTACATGTTGCAGCTTCAGCTTCATCCCTTGAGAACTAAGGTTGGCTTTTTTTCTTTTCTGGGTTTCGTCAATTTCGATTCAATTTCGAAAAGGGTTTCTTTTGTTTTCTGTGATGGGGTTTTGTTCTCTTTGAATGGGTTTCCTTCCTTTTTTCTTTGGGGTGTTAATGTTGTTGGGAAACAGGCGATTACCGCCGGTGTGTTGACGGGAATCAGTGATTCGGTTGCTCAGAAGCTCTCCGGTATACAGAGACTTCAACTGAGACGCCTTCTTCTTAAAGTGGTAATTTCCCAATTTTCTATTAATGCTCCGTTTGTTTTGAGGTAAAATAGGGGAAAACAAATGAATTCCACGTAAAATATCATTTTCCAAGTGTATTTTCTTTAGGACAACGGATATTTTCCGTGAAATTCATTTGTTTTTCTCTATTTTACTTTGAAACAAACGGAGCATAAGCTGTCTTTATGTACCAATTTTATGTAAATTCTGGACGTAGAAATCGATTAATTTTCCGTTATCATCACCGAATATCATCACTCATTGGTTCCATCTTCATTGCTGAATTGAGTGGTCGAGCCCAAGCTCAGTCTGATGCTCTGTGTTCCAACATTGAGGTGAAAAATCTAGGGACAGAATATTAACCCTTTGTGGTCCTTTCTTCAGAAATCTATATGGTCTATGGGATTTAAATTAGCAAATTGTTCCTCACAATCCTCCAATGAATTATCACATGTTCGTTCTCTCATGTGGATGAGAGTTCTATGTTTTGGGCTCTTGAAACAATTGGTTTTTGGGGACAAAAGAAGAGATTATATAGGATACCATCTTTCCCCTTGTCCACGTGATTGCAATGTTTTGCTCTGCCACCAGAAATTCGGGATCGGATATTGGTACTCTTGAACCATCGGAAAATGAGCCTATATAGGATTGGGTAAATGAACATGAATTTGTGGTTAGGGAAAAAAATTGATGGCAAGACTGGGTAAGATGAAGTAAAAAGAAATATGGGTTCTTGGGACTAACTGGATATCTTTGGAAATTTATGCAATGGGCATGGGTTGCACTCCATCTACATGTTTCTCATTACTTCTCTTCCACTCATTTTCCATGATCTGCACAACTCCTGTTAATGTGCCTTTGATCACTCATCTCAGGTTTGACGATGATACGGTTTTCTTTTGTTAGGTAAGCCGCTATAATCTGAGATACCTGAGGTGCACCATTTGTTCCTTTGAGTTGGTCTATGGTATTTGAATCAATTTCCGAAAAAGCGAAGTCTTTGTGGTTGGTGAAGTGGATAACTTAGGAAAGCTGTTTGGTGTTTTTGAACTCCAAAGTGGGTTCTTTTAACTACCTATTACCTTAGTATTTGAGATCTAGTAGTGGAATGATTTGATATAGTACTTGCCATGTGTAAGCGAGGTTACTTATCCAATGGCGGGTAACGTACCATAATCCAATACTCTTTCTAGTCACCCAACATATTTGTCTCCTAATTATCATCCCATCTTCTGTGGCAGCGTATCTCAAAGGCTTGAAATGGATATAATATGGGATGAAGAGCAGGATGTCAAGTTGTAACATCTGTTTGAATGAAAACTGGTTAGTAAATCCAAAAGCTGGCGGTGTAGGCTTAAGACCTTTTAAGCTTATGAATGAAGATCTATTAGGGATATGAGACTTGAAACTTTGTTTGCGATATGAATGAAGTCCCCGTATTAGCGTGTGGAGGCATATCACCAACCTTTACACACTGACTTTCTAATAGGTATCCTATACAAGGTAGATATGGTAGGATTTTGGGACGATGTTTGGTTTAGTGATAGGCCACTTGGTCAAGCCTTTTCAGGACTGCTTGTGATATCGAATCCAAGAGAGTTGTTGGTTGCTAATAACTTTGAGATATTCCCAGGTATGATTGTTTGGTGCTCTCAGACATGATTGTTTCGTGTCCCAAGTTCAGAAGCAACTTAAATTATTTGAGAGTTTAAAATGCTAGTGAGCCTTCTCCCACATAGAAGAAGCTCACTCTCCTCATCAATATGAAGATAAATGGGTGTGGACGTTGGATCCTTATGGCGCTTTAATGGTGTGTTCATTCTTCTCATCCTTTTTGGGGTATTTCTGTTCTGTGTAAGGTTGCCTTCTTTGTCTAACGGACACTTTGGAGAAGACTCTCACCATAGACCACTTGATCAATCAAAAAAAGGTTATGCCAAATATATGCTTCCTTTGCAGATTGAGTGAATATACTTTTGATTATTCCCTGGTTCACTTTGAGTTGTTTCATCATGTTTGGGAATCTCATGGTCTGCAGAGTTGGACAAAATCTTTTGATAACAGGGGAAAGAGAAGGGAGAGTAAAAATTGTTACTATATCTATACTTGTCGAATTTACTTTTCACATGTTTGTCTGCTTGCATGGATGCATCTGCTGCTACATATATTTGTTTTCATTATGTAGCCTAACATAGCTAAATCCAGCTTTTTGGCGTCGCTTATTTGGGACCATTTGGGCATTTCCTGCATAAATTACTCAATCATATTTTCAAGGGGAAGAAGGATTCAAGAACAGTAGCCAAGAAGGTACTCTACTCACCCGTAATGCATCTCAAATTATGTATTTTGACTCACTTGAATGAATTATCTTAAATTGAAGGGATACTAAAATGTTGATGAAGTACTATTAACACTTAAATGTTAATTGTTGAAGGAATACTATAAGTTGAAGGAATAATCAAAGATCAATTAAGTACCATTGACAATTTAATTGATCAAGTCACTCAACATTGCCTGATTATATATATTCTTTCAGGTGGTGCTGGAACAGTTGACATCTTCCCCTTGGAACAATATGCTTTTCCTGATATACTATGGGCTTGTAGTAGAGGGTGAGTACATTTCACAACATATAAAACCCCAAAGAAATGTTGCATGCCTGAGAAAGGAGTGTTACATCAAAGATATTAAATGTAAAATATTTCTCTGA
This sequence comes from Tetracentron sinense, assembly GCA_015143295.1. NCBI lineage: Eukaryota > Viridiplantae > Streptophyta > Magnoliopsida > Trochodendrales > Trochodendraceae > Tetracentron > Tetracentron sinense. The sequence continues at coordinate 60,225,752 of CM026551.1, forward strand.
TCAATCTATAAATCTCATCATACGCTTAGTGTATGAAATCCTGTCCACTATTTTTAAGAGCTAATATATCTCAACCTTTCAACCAAAGTCAACCTGAAAAAACCCACAAGGAAAACAATATTAGAGAAAAAAAATGAAGTGTCACTAATCTTTGGCAGATAAACCATTGATTTGCTAAAAAAAAAATTGCATTGCTTTATAGCGTTCTGGCTATTCGTGAACATTTTACTCAACAAAGTGCTATGAAAGAAAGTTCTTTATGAGGTCGCGCTCCCTGTAGTTAGACATGGAGAGCTTTGTCTTAATATAATCTTCTGAAATGCAGGAAGACCCTGGATGCAGGTTAAGACTAAAATCAAGAACGATTATCCGTCAATGCAGTTGACATCATGGACGGTATGTATGCATTTTGTTGTCTTTGCATTATAAATTATGGTATTATATATTTATATTGTTTCGAAACATGGAGTTCACATGAGCTGATAATCTTAAATGGATGAACGTGCAGTTTTGGCCGATAGTCGGGTGGGTAAACCACCAGTACATGCCACTGCAATTCCGCGTCATCTTCCATAGTGTTGTTGCATGTTGCTGGTAATTGTTCTATCCCTTGCTCCAACTTCCTTCTAAGGCATATCAATTTTTGGCTTTCATTATGTTCCTAACAATAAAACGGGTTGGTCATTTTCACTGTTTAGGGGAATATTTCTGAATCTACGAGCAAGGTCTACGGCATTAACAAAGGGATAGTTGAATTCTGCAAGGAAATGATACCATCTGCCGCAGATGATGGTTCATGCTCACAATTAGATTCTTGCTTGTTGCTTATCTCAAGAATGTTGAGCAGTGTTAACTTCTATTTGAGCCAGAAGCCCACATAAACTCATTTTATAGTCCACTATCTTTTTAATATGTAAATTGGATCTTCTGGAAATGATGAAAATGAAATTCTCTGATGACATTTTTCTCCACTTTAAGCTTTGCTTAGCGGGTTTTTTTTTTTGGAGTAGATACAATACAACACACACACACACACCCGCACAACACAGAAGGAATCAACCCATGAGTCACCTCAAAGCTTAGTGTTTTTTTTGTTAATTATATTGGTTTCTATTGTTGCCCAATAAATGGACCCTAGAGAGGGAGGGGGGGGGGGGGGGGGGGGGGGGGGGGATTAGGGTCAATGACAAATTTAAATTTCTACATTAGCCAATTATTGCGAAATTTAAGATAAAGCTAATTTATTAAGATATAGAATCTAGTAATGGAAAGATGAAAGAGAGATAAGAGATAAGGAAAACAAACACCAAGAATTGATATCGAGGTTCGTCAATTCTAGCCTATGTCCCCGTCTCAAGCTCTCCAGCTCACAAGTTTCAACACGATCCACTATCGCATAAGCTTCTTCCCGGGTGAAGCTCAAACTTTTACAATCGTTTTCCAAGCGAGGATTATCACCTTCAATGCAAGAGAACACCCTCTCTTGTCTTTACAAAGTTTTCCCACTTCTTGGACAAGAATCCTCGATTTTTGATTTTTTTTAATACAAATGAGTGTTTGGATTTGAATCTAGATAAAATGCTCATTAATGAGCCGAATAAGATTGGAATCAATACTCTAAAAATCTCTCAAAAAAATCAGAGTTGAAAGCTCTTATAATGAGAGTTTGAGATTTCTAGGTTTTCAATGAAGGTTTGATAAGAATTGAATGCAACTTAAAGATATGATCAATAATTGTTCAATTAATGTTTGATGTTCATAAATGAACTCAATTTATAATTGTCGATTCAATATAGCCGTTGGCAACTCATTTAATGCAGTTTTAGCCATTAAAAAACTAGTCGTTGGAGTGTTTCCTCAAGCAGTCGCCGATGAGTGCATTGGTGCACTCTCCAGTCGTCAACGAGTGAAACTGCTTAATTGAAATTCAACTATTGTTTATTCCACTCGTCGACGAGTGTTGAGACCACTATCTCACTCGTCGATGAATCTTTTGGTTTTCAATAGAAAACTCATAGTTTTAAGACCAATGAGATGACAATGAATTCTTAAGTCTTTTAGTATCATTTTAACATGATTTTAATAATATTTTAATATGTCATAGGGTCTTGGAATGATTTGCAATTTAGTCATGGCTTCCTAAGATCAATCTAGGTTTTGAGCATTTCAACTTTTCAAACCATTGAAGATTTTTTACATAAGTTTTAGACTCTTTCAAATAAATAAAAATTACTTAGAATCTTCTTGAAAGATAGTCTTCAACTTGATCTTGGATCTTCCAACTTAAATAGGTCTTCATGATCTTTGTTGTTGTTGATGATCCAACTTGAACTTTGGGATTGATCTTGACTTTAACTTTGAATATGAATAATTCTTCTTGATTGGTTCATCTTGGATATGTGGATTTTTTTTCCATACATCGTGCTTTGAGTGTTAGGCTAACGTTCTTATAATCTGAATTTTACATAAACTCCATAGAACCATTAGTACAAAAATGATCATTTCATTATTATGTTATCATCAAAATTATTAGGGGTACACAGGTTTGTAACCTTTAGGCTAACATTTATTTTATGTTCCAATTAGACAATGGTGCTTCATGGACATGTTGCCATGCACAGAATCTAATGGTTGTGTGGGGATGCTCTATTTTTAAGTCATAGAAGAGGTGCAATAGTGACAGATCACTACTGCCTCACAACATGCTGCAATTCACACGGAGATACCGGAGGAAGGTTGCTATGCCTGAAGGGTATCCCATGTTCAGTGGGTGTGGCCAACATGCCCATGCCTGTAGGGCAATTCCGCCTCACACGGACAGCTTGTGGCAATAATGTGCTACCCACATGCAAGGGCCACAAAACAGAGTTGGGCCCTTGCATAGCCGCCGTGAATTGGCTTCTTTTTGTGGTGCGATTGCACCAACCATTCGTCCCAGGAATCTGGACATGATTCATAAATGATGGCCGACCCCACTGCTCATACAGCCAAAAGAATTGAACATGCCAATAAACAACTAACCAAGGACTGCTTAGACATGGCCAAAAAGAGGCCAAATTGCTTGGCAAACTGAAACTACCAAACTGTCAAATTGGCCTGTTTTGATTTTAAACCAGTCACTAATCTGCATATAATAGCAATTACGGTTGAGCCAATCAAAGGTCAAGGAACGACAGAGGACCCAAACCAGATACCACCATGTCGGGTCTACCGGGTATTTGGGTACTGAGTAGAAAACTTGATTACTTATCAAGATATCCGAACCCGAATGTTCTGGTCGGGGTACATTGCGTAATACAGTGCGCATTGACATACCTCAAAATGTTTGAAGATTATACTAAAGAGTGATGTAGAATAGGCAGTGTTAACTGATTTGGTAAGCTTCTACTTCCATTGGGGGTATAATAAACCGTACACAAACGACCAAGGCAAACCAAAGTCCTTGCTCGTTTCAAGGTTTTACCGGTTATTCCCGTTGAAAGTCAATGTAGGATCGCAGACAAGAAATAGTCCAACCCTTTGCCAATTCAAAACGTTGAAGTAGACACTTCCAGTCTTTCTCCAATCCTTATATAAACCCAATTAGATCATCCCCATTTCATTACTCAAACCAAAACCTTTCAAAACTCATATACAACAACACCACTCTTACCCCCATTTCACTTCTCTTCAAATCAAAACCTTTCAAACCCATTATTTACAAGAAAAGAAGAAGAAAAGATGACAACCCTTCAATCTTCTACTCTCGTGTGTTCATCGGCTTCGAGAGGAATCAGAGCTACTCTCCAAGCCCCGAAACTCCGACATCTCTCCATGCCGAAGCTCCCTATGAGGGACTTGGTGGAGGAATTGAACATGAGAATTGGATACACAACCACTACCCAGATAGAAATGAAGCCTCAAACTACTACTACTACTTCTACAAGAGATGATGATGGTCCATCCAGTTCCACGGTGATCAGCGAGCTTTATGCGATCATGGAGAGTGTTGCGGACAGAGTGGAGATGCACACCAACATCGGGGAGCAGCGGGACAACTGGAACCACCTCCTTCTCACATCCATCAATGCAATCACTGTCGCTGCTGCAACCATGGCTGGCATCGCAGCAAGCGGTGGAATGGGAGCACCCCTTGTAGCCCTCAAGCTCTCATCTACACTATTGTATTCGGCAGCTACGGGGATGTTGTTGGTCATGAACAAGATCCAACCATCCCAACTTGCCGAAGAACAACGAAATGCCTCGAGGTTGTTCAAGCAGCTTCATGGAAAGATTCAAACTACGCTTGCTCTTCGAACTCCTACTCCCATGGATGTGAAAGACGCGATGGCGAAGGTGTTAGCACTTGACAAAGCCTACCCGCTTCCCTTGCTCGGAACAATGCTCAACAAATTCCCTGCAACAGTAGAGCCTGCTGTGTGGTGGCCACAACTACGTGGACCTGCAGAACAAGAAGGACTTGGTGGGAAGACAGAGAGAAATGGGTGGAGTGGAAAGCTTGAAGAGGAAATGAGAGATATTGTTGGGGTGTTGAAGAGGAAGGACACCCAAGAGTACGTGAGATTGAGCAAGATAGTCTTGAAAATTAACAAGATCTTAGCCATTTCTGGCCCTTTACTCACCGGACTCGCCGCCGTGGGTTCTGCTTTTGTGGGATCTCCTCATGGGTCCTGGGCCGTATTTTTGGGTGTCGTTGCCGGAGCATTGGCAAGTGTGGTAAACACCTTGGAACATGGTGGGCAAGTTGGAATGGTGTTCGAGATGTATCGAAGCTCTGCGGGATTCTTTCGACTCATGGAAGAGCAAATAGAGTCAAATTTGAAGGAAACAGAAGTGGAGAGAAGAGAAAATGGGAAGTTGTTGGAAATGAAGGTGGCTCTCCAGCTTGGAAGGAGCCTTTCAGAGCTCAAGGATCTCGCTGCATCTTCTTCAAGGAATGGGAAGACCACAGAAGAGTTTGGGAGCAAGCTCTTCTGATTTCTTTAATGACTCATCTTTAATTTTGTCACTAACTTAATTTGTGAGATATTCTTGTATACTTGTAAGATTTGTTGATACAGTCACCCATATAACCTCATTCAATTAATTTCATTCATTTGTTCCTTATAAAATCAAATCATTCATTTGAAATGTTATTATTTATTAGAAAGCCAAAGCCTCCTAAAAAATTATTTTTTCAATAATTAAAATCACATATTAGTGAGGAAATGAGGGTAATTACGGGGTTGGTGCAACCGGTTAAAGGGCAAGCACTCCTCTCACATTAAAAGTGTGTGCTTTAACTTATAGCTTTTTGCTAAAAGTGGAGACTGTGGTTGGCTGAGGTTGAAAGTAAGAAAGGCATGAGAGGTATCTGCTTGGCTTTTAATTAGACTAATGAGGGTGTGGAATAGAACTCCAAGAACATAGTTTCAACTTAAGCTGAGATTTGTTGATACAGTCACCCATATAACCTCATTCAATTAATTTCATTCATTTGTTCCTTGTAAAATGAAATCATTCATTTGAAATGTTATTATTTATTAGAAAGCCAAAGCCTCCTAAAAAATTATTTTTTCAATAATTAAAATCACATATTAGTGAGGAAATGAGGGTAATTATGGGGTTGGTGCAACCGGTTAAAGGGCAAGCACTCCTCTCACATTAAAAGTGTGTGCTTTAACTTATTGCTTTTTGCTAAAAGTGGAGACTGTGGTTGGCTGAGGTTGAAAGTAAGAAAGGCATGAGAGGTATCTGCTTGGCTTTTAATTAGACTAATGAGGGTGTGGAATAGAACTCCAAGAACATAGTTTCAACTTAAGCTGCTCCAATCCAGCCCTCGTGTGAGGCTACTTGGTCCGGCCCAACACTCAAATGCCCGCAAAATCAAGGGTTTTTTCCATCTCTAAAGCCCACATGTCCAGGTGGGCCCAAGAAACTTGGGTCGTTGACATGATGGCGGAGCTTGGGCAACACCCATCACTACAAGAAATCTACTTATTAGCAATGAAAATTTAGAGACAGATTTATTTTTGTCGCTAATACGTACTTATAGAGACAGAAATAAATATGTCCCTAATGTTCCGTCTCTAATGCATTTTTTGAGATTCAATACACTTTTTTGAAAATAAATTTACAAATAGAGACAAAAATATTCCGTTGCTAATATGAATAAATATAGAGATGGAACAATTCCATCACTATCACTAATTCATATAGTGACGGGAGAGTACCTATAGTGATGAATTTATTTCCGTCTTTAATGTTAAAAGACCAATTGTGACGGAATAGTTTCGTCTTTAATGCATATTTTGATATTTAATACATTAAAAAAAATTAACTATAGCGACAAATTAATTATTGTCGTCTCTAATATTAGAAGACCAATTGTAACGGAATAGTTCCGTCTCTAATACTTTTTTTAACCTTTAGCAAACAATTTATTTATGTCTCTAAACATGTGAATTTAACAGCTTAGGGTTCATTCTTTTTAAAAGACCATCTCTCTCTCTCTCTCTCTCTCTCTCCTCTCTCTCTCTCTCTCTCAACTCTATCTATCTCTTCAGCTTATTCTCTCTTATTTTTCCTCTTTTAATCTCCTATTATTTAGTTTGTTTTGATTTTTTTAGATGACTCTTGCTTGAATCGCAATATTGCTTGAAATCATAAAAAATGGTTCGATGACCAATTTTATACTGTAATTTTTTTTACTCGCTTTTAGTTCTTTTCGTCTGTGTTGCAAAGACATTTCAACACCTACTCTAATTTGCAGTTCTAGAATTAGATGATTATTGTTATTCATTTCAACAATTTTTTCATTAGTTAGTATTATTCATTTCGGTAATTTGAATGTCTCAATGACTATAGGATAGTAGATGTATCTATTAACTGAATCAAACACGATAGAAGGTGTATTTGTCAACTGAATCAAACACGATAGAAGATGTATTTATCAACTTAATCAAACACACTGCAAACAAAATGGTTACCCAAAGGAGGTAACTCGTCCAGAAGCAGTGCGTGTTCTTACAATTTTTTTTAAAAAAAATCAATATTAGCGACGATAATATTTCCATCTTTAAAGTAAATTAACTTTTAGCGACGGAAATATTTTTGTCACAAATTCGAATTCTATCACTAGTTCTCCTTTTTTAAGCGATCGAAATCATCCCATTAGCGATGAAAAATTATTACCGTTTCTAAAACTCATTGTGGGCACAGATTCCGGTTATCCACATTTTGGCGGTGATTATGTTAAGTTTAGAGTCGCCACATATTAATTCAGTAGGGATGAGTCCCGAGTAATGGATAAGGTCTTGGTCTGCTTAGAGTTCTAGGTAAGATTTTCGGTTAAGCTCGGGGAAGGTGTTAGGCACCCCAATACTTCCGTTTTGCAACGGTTCCTTACTTACTAAGTATAAACCAAGTTAATGTCAAGATTAGTCAAATGCCTTAGTTTTAGTGTATACTAATCAAATAAAGGAAAAGTTAGACTAGGGTCGAACCCGAGTTGGGTTGCCTACGTACTCACATTGGGGTGAGATCAGACCGAGCGTAGTTCTGACACATGAGCCCGTGCCGAGGCTAAGGGAGTGTTGTGTGTGCACCAAGGATGACTTAGGGTCTAGCCGAGAGGCTAGGGGTGGTTAACCGGGTTGGTCAAGTGCATGGTCATGTTGATCGGGCCTGGTAGGCCAAAAAGGTAGTCTGGTAGACTAGGATGTGGGCCCGATAGGCCAAGACTAGGCATGATAGGCCAAGGGTAAGCCCGGTAGGCTTGGGTTTAGTCCGGTAGACTAAGATTAGGCTCAGTAGGCCTTGAGTAAGCCCGGTAGGCTTAGAGTTGGGCCCGGTAGATCAAGGGTAAGCCCGGTAGGCTAAGTTGGGCCCGGTAGGCCAAGGGTAAGCCCGGTAGGCATAGGGTTAGGCCCGGTTGGCCAAAAGTTAGGCCCAGTAGGCCATGGGTTTAACCATGACTAGGATTGCTAACCGTGATTGGGTAAGGTTCAAGGTGTGTTTATGGTCCTTAAGAATTGTTTAACATTTTTGGGGATTTTTTCTAAATTTTTCTAAGTTAAATGGGTTAACCATGGTTAAGACATGAGTTTAACCATGGTTAGTCCTGATTAACCAAGGTTGGGTAATGTATGGAGCATGTTTTGAACATTTTATTGCCCTTTTGAACTTCCCATGATTTTTTTGGGATTTTAACCAAGGCTTAAATGAGTTTAACCATGGTTAAACCAAATGTTAACCGTGGTTAAATTCATCTAACCATGGTTAGGCATGAGCAAATAGTCTGAAATGACATTTTCTCAGGTTTTGGAATATTTTGGATTTTTAGAATTTTTTCAGATTTTTCCAAGTTGGTTTGGCCAATTAACCATGGTTAACTCTTGATCATGGTTGAGTTAACCTTGGCTAAGGCAAGGGCAGGGGTTGGGTAAGCTTGGGAAGGCCCTATGGGCCATGACAGGTCAGTAGAAGGGCCCCTATGGGCTGTGGGCTCACTGTAGAGCCCAAAAAAAACTAGAAACCCATACTGTCGGTAAATGGATTATCGACAGTTTAGCTTTTTTTTAACCAACTTTACACCCCTGTAACTATGGTTAGGAGGTGATTTAAGAAGAGTTTTGAATAGGGGAATCTCAAGATAAAACTGAGCCTGGAATGGGCCCCACTGGTGGCCTATAGTGGGCCCCAAAGTGAGCCAAAGGTGGCCTGCCACCATTCACATAAAATGATGAATGTCAGCGGTCTAATTGCCGACATTCTGGGAGTTTCTGGTTGTTTGAAAATTAACCATGGTTAGGCTTAACCATGGTTCTCGAGGTCTTCAGGTAAAGTTTAGGGGAGACCCAAGAGGTCCTAACCCTAGCCTTGGATTGGCCCAAACAGTCCTCAGGTGGGGCCCATAGGCTCTAAAACAGAAGGCTCAGGGGTGTCGGTACAGAGATTACCGACACCTTGGATTTTTTTTAGAAATGAAACAATCCCCACGGGGCTGTTGTGAGGTTGGAACCAGGGGTTTCCTCATGGTGTGAGGGACCCCCAAAGTCCATTGGAGCCACCTGAGGTGGTGCTATACCCTTAGGGAGTTCCCCACACCTATGATGAAAGTGGGGGAGCCCCTTTAAAGGTTTTTCTACAAAAAAAACGGAAAGATACTCCTCTGGAATGGGCCAGGGGCACACATAGGATGTACAACACTAAATATAAATGGGTAGGGGGAAGCCTTACCCTGCAGTTGCTTCTCTTTGCTGAGATGGGAGCTGCGGTGGTAGTGGGTGGTGGCTCACGGTGGTGGTGCACGCTTAGGAGAACAGGGAATGTTCCTGAAGCTCAAAGGGGAGGCTGGACATTTGCTTGGAATGGGCTTGGAGCTTTAGGGGTCGAACAGAGGTTCGGAGTGGGGATTTTTGGAATGAATTTTTGGCCATGGGGGGTTCTGTATTTATAGGGAAGCCATGGGGGATACCCATGTCAATTCTACAGGGGTGGGTCGAGCTACAGTGGCCGGAGAGGGGGTGTGCAGGCCGGAGAGAGGTGGTTGCACACATACCTGATCCCGTAGGGGGGTGGCATGTTGCGAAAACTGAAATCCAGTGGTGTCGGTAATGAGATTATTGACACCCCCAAACCTTTGAAAAACAAGATTGTCGGTAATCCTATTACTGACACCAAAAGGTTTTTGCCCACAGGGCCTAGTCCAGGCTATGCATGCGATACGACTGGGTTTGAATTTGAATTCTGGGCCTTGGCTTGGGCCCAGGCAGAGATCTCGACATCTTATGGGTTTTTAGGGTGTGAGCCCTAAGGGTTTGGGTTTGGACCTTATAGGGCTATATGGACCTAGGGTTTAAGCTCTAAGGGCTTTGGGTGAGATTTGGGCTAGGCTAGGGCTAGGTTTTGCTAAGGTTTTAACTAGGGTTGAGTCCTAGGGTTAGACTAGGGTCTACTTAGGGTTAACTAGTGGTCTAGTCCTAGGGTTAGGCTAGGATTTACCTAGAGTTTAGGTTTAACTAGGGTTATTCCTAGGGTTTCCTAGGGCTATAGCTAGGGTTTGCCTGGAGTGTTCCTTAGGTCTACTAGGGTTTGTCCTAGGGTTAGGGGACTTGACTGAGGATTGCCAGGATTAAGGGACTTAACCATAGTTACCTAGGGGTGTAAAAATTGGGTGCTTACACTCATTAACCACGGTCACATTAGCAATGGAACAACGATGGACAAAATTTCGTCGGTAATGCCATTAGCGACATAAAACTAATTTTTAGAGACGGAAATCGCTCGTCATTGATCGGTAGATTTGTTGTAGTGTATTAAAGCCCGTTGTGGCCCTCGTTATCTATATATATATATATATATATATACTAACATATATTATATTATATTTATTTTAAGTTTTATCTTAAAATGACCTATATAACCCTCTTTAAAAAAATATTTATCGGGGGTGCATATGGTAGTGATTTCATTCCAATACCCCTACTTACCATCACCATCAATTGACTTCTAAATATTTAATCTATCTCCCTCTCTGTATTTCTCTCTCATCTCAATCTCCGGCTTTTGCCCATTGCCAAAAACCCTCTCGTCTATAGTTTCCTCTTACTTGGGTTTTGGAGCTCTATCTCATTCACAATTTTCTCTGTTACTATCCAAAATTATCTATTACGCTCTATTGTTCATTATCTATAGTTCACATTCTCCCTCTCTCATCTTTGGCTGACATACCCTCTACCGTCAGTTGGTTTGGTTTGAACGTGGTTAGTCCACTGATAAAAAAAATCCCCTTCATGTTGTTTTTTGGGTTGCATTGTGAGTCTCATGTTTGGATAAAGGAGGAGGATTGATGTTAGGTTGGCAACCGGTGGTCATTTATTTTATTTTATTTTTTTGATAAATATCATGACGATGTTTTTTTTCATTATCATCTTTTCAAGCACATGCCCAGCTATGACCCTGAGGGTAGGCCTAGACAGTTTAGGCCTTACGAGGACTTGGGCCTAACCCCTACAAGTGAGGGTTGGGCCTGGATAGAACCTGGCTTAGCCTAGGCTCAGTCCATTGACAACCTTAATAATATCAAATGATTTCATCCCTGCAAACAAAGTCCCCCATATGGAATTAGAAGAACCTGAGCTAAAATTAACAGAAAAATTCGATTTGATAAATGTTACAAGATATCCTAATAACCTCTTGTCACATTCATCCTTATCCCATTACTTTATCTACCTTTCATTTCCTACTTAATCACAATTGCTTAGGGCTACCTTTGAATGAAAGTTCTTATTTTTGTTTTAATTGCAAATTAAATATGTACTCATCTACATGAAAAGGTTTAAAACACCTTGGTCGCCACAGTGATCTTCAACATCAAAATCATTAACAATAGTCATCCAAATAATCCATTATACCCTATTAATTATATTAATACTTTTGGCTTTGAGATGCTTAACAAATTCAATCAATTCTACCATAAAGGAAACTTCAACATACAAGAAACAAGTATTCTTACCGTCCAAAAAAAAAAAAAGAAACAAGTATTCCTTGAATCTAGGTTCCTGTCTTCTCGAAAGTTAGGCACCACCTTACGCATTATGTATGTTATTGAGTTCATGATCCGGATATATAAATGAATTACGATTTAGAAGTTTAAGTGTAAATCAGGGTCTTGACAGTATCCCAATCCTCTTCATCTCATTCATTGTGATATTTGGGTGCTTGCTCCAATGATTATCCAGCATAAAATATTGTTATTTTTATTGATGATTTTAATCGCTATGCATGATTGTACCTAGGCAAAAGATTAGCTTGGTCAGATGCCCGAGCACTTAGCTTGGGCATCCATAAAACATGCGGCACCTGGTGATAATTTGGGGAAGAAGTCATTTAACTTTCTCCCCATGGTTTTGATTTCTCCCTAATTGAATACTCTCTCCATTAAAACGCCACACGCTGCATGTTTCATGGATGCCCGAGCTAAGCGCTCGGGCATCTGACTGAGCTAATCTTTGTTGTATTTTGTGTGTGGGGTTCTTTGGTGTTGTTGGTGTTGTGGGTGTGTTGTGTACAAAAAATGTAAAACTTAATTTTGCCTTGTGTTTTTAGTCCCACATCGGAAAGAGAGAAAGTTGTGAAAGAGTTTATAAACTCTAACACTTTCATACTTGGGTAATAATAAAGGAGTGGGCTAGGCCCTCGCGCATGTGTGAGGCCCAAGGGGAGGCCAAAGTGGTTTCAATGGGAATTTGGCGAGCCGGGCCGGAAACCCTTCATGCGCGACGCGTTGCGGGTCGCGCCGGTGCGCAAACATCAAAGACACACACACACACGCGCGGCCGGCCGAGCCGGGCTGGGCTGGGCCGCGCGCGTGGGGTCTTGAATGGTTTTTTATTTTTTGTTTTTTATCTTACTTCTCCTTGGCTTTTGGGTTACTAAAAGTTACCGTTTTATTACCGTTTTATTACTGTTATAAAATATTTAATCACTCTATTAAAAACGGTATTAAAGAATTTAATTCCTATTTCGGTTTCAGATCTAAAAGAATTTCCTTTTGATTTTTAGAAATTCTATATAAGTGTATTAGTTTCTGTAAACAATACACAACAAAAAACACGAATTTCAGAGTTCTCTCAAAAAGCTTTCTTTTGTGATCTTCCGAATTTTCTTTTACGGTTGAGTTCGCTGTGACCAGAGACAGGAGAGTGCTCCCTTATCTCTGGAATAGATCGTTGTATCCTGGGGGTGCCTGCATTTATCCTACGAGCATCACAGGTTGAGAAGAACCTGTAGGGGCGGATTTCACCTTAAGGTCAGCGTGTCATAACACGTGCCTCGATCTTCTCCACTGACGAGTTGCTGGTGATCTACAGATTTTTTTTGTTGCTGTTCTCAAACATACAGATTCTGAAATTCTTATCTACGGGTCTACTGCTACATACGAATTGGTGATCGGTAAACTCTGCCTTTTAGCATACAGATTAATAACAATCTTAAGGTGAAATTCTTTTCAATTCAAATTATCTGTACGCTAGCATGATGTCCAACTCTGAAAAACCAATTCATTTTGATGGAAACAATTTCAAAAGATGGCAACAAAAGATGATGTTCTACCTTAACACCCTGAATGTTGCATATGTTATTACTGATCCAAAATCTTATGAGAATGAATTAGAACCTGCTAGAACACTGGTTAAGGATAAATGGGATCATGCAGATTACATGTGTAGGAATTACATACTTAATGGCTTAATTCCTCCTATTTATGATGTGTACTGTAAGGTGAAAACTGCTAAAGATCTATGGGAAATGCTAGAGAAAAAGTACATAACAGAAGATGCAGGAACTAAAAAATTTGTAGTTGGTAGGTACTTTGACTACAAAATGGTGGATGATAAATCTGTTATATCTCAAGTACATGATTTACAGATCATTGTACATGAGATTCTGGAAGAAGGTATGACCATTAGTGATGGTTTTCAAGTAGCTGCAGTGATAGAAAAATTGCCTCCCTCGTGGAAGGAATTCAAAAATTTGTTATAACATAAAAGGAAAGAGATGACACTCGAAGACCTTATTGTTCGCCTCCGGATAGAGGAAAACAACAGAATTTTAGAGAACAAAGAAAAAATTGCAGAATTAAATTCAAAGGCGAATTTAATTGAAGGGATGTCAAAGAAAAAATATGATAATAAAGCAAAGGGTAAATCTGATTTTTACAAGAAGCGAAGTGAGAAAACCAAATTCCAAAAACCGGTTTTTAAGAAAACAACAGGGGATTGTTTTATTTGTGGGAAGCCGGGACATCATGCAAGGAGCTGTAGATTCCGAAAATTTGGTCATCCTGACAAGAAAAATCCAAGATCTGCTCAAGCCAATGTTGCAGAGACGGAGAATTTTTCTGCAGTAATATCTGAAGTTAATTTTGTGGACAATATGAAGGACTGGTGGGTGGACACAGGGGCCACCAAGCATATCTGTGGTGACAGGAATGCTTTTTCCTCCTATGAAATAGTAGGAAATGAAGAAAAACTCTTTATGGGTAATTCTTCAACTTCAGCAATTGCAGGAAAAGGATCAGTGAACTTGAAATTCACTTCTGGGAAAATCCTTAATCTGAAGGAAGTCCTTCATGTTCCAGATATAAGGAAAAGTTTAGTCTCTGGTTCTCTCTTGAGCAATAAGGGATTTAAGTTGGTGTTTGAAGCAGATAAATTTGTACTTACAAAAAATGGAATTTTTGTTGGGAAGGGTTATGCTAGTGAAGGTCTTTTTAAGCTGAATGTAATCGTTGAGAAAATGAATAAGACATCTACTTCTTCTGATTATTTGATTGACTCTCTTAATGTGTGGCATGATAGATTAGGACATATAAATGTTAAATCTATAAACAAGTTGATGCTATTAGGATTAATTCCTAAAATATCTACCGCCCATGAACAAAAATGTGAAATTTGTGTAGAATCTAAATTTTCTAAGAAACCATTTAAATCTATAGAAAGAAATTTTGAACATCTAGGATTAATTCATAGTGACTTATGTGATTTAAAATCTACAGTCACTAGAGGTGGTAAAAAATATTTCATAACATTCATTGATGACTATAGTAGATTTTGTTATGTTTATTTATTAAAAAGCAAAGATGAAGCTCTAGAAAAATTTAAAATATGGAAATTAGAAGTAGAAAAACAGATAGGAAAATCTGTTAAAATTCTAAGATCCGACAGGGGTGGTGAATATGATTCACACTTATTTTCTGAATTTTGTGAAAACAATGGAATAATACACCAAACTACAGCTCCATATTCTCCTCAGTCTAATGGAATAGCTGAAAGAAAAAATAGGACTTTAAAAGAAATGATGAATGCCATGCTTATTAGTTCTGGTTTACCTTATAATTTGTGGGGGGAAGCAATTCTCTCTGCTTGTTACATTTTAAATAAAATACCTCATAAAAATTGTGATAAAACTCCTTATGAGTTATGGCATAAAAGGTGTCCATCCTTTAAATATCTCAGAGTGTGGGGGTGTTTAGCAAAGGTTGCTTTACCTACCCCAAAGAGAACTAGAATAGGTCCTAAAACTGTTGACTGTGTATTTTTAGGCTATTCTCAAAATAGTAGTGCTTACAGATTTCTAATAATTAAATCAGAAAATAATGGAGTAGATTCAAACTCAATTATTGAGTCTAGAGATGCAGAGTTCTTTGAGAACTGTTTTCCTTTTAAGGAAAACTCTAAAGGTAGAAATCCTTTGTTATCAACTCGTTCATCAACAATAAATCAATATGTACCTTTAGAAAATTCAATAGAACCTGTACGTATTTCTAATAATTCTTTAGAAGAATTAGAACTCAGAAAAAGTAAAAGAGCAAGGAAGGACATAAACTTTGGTCCTGACTTTATTACTTTTTTTATTAGAAAATGATCCTAATTCCTTTAGAGAGGCTATGTCTTCTCATGAAGCATCATATTGGAAAGAAGCTGTTAATGCTGAAATGGACTCCATTATGGCTAATAAAACATGTGAATTAGTAGATCTTCCTCCTGGAAGTAAAACAATTGGATGTAAATGGATATTTAAAAGAAAGCTAAAAACTGATGGATCCATAGATAAATTTAAAGCCCGGTTAGTTGCTAAGGGTTTTAGACAAAAAAAGGAATAGATTTCTTTGATACTTACTCACCTGTAACTAAAATTACTTCCATTCGAGTATTGATGTCACTTGCATGTATTTTTAACCTTGAAATACATCAGATGGATGTTAAGACTGCATTTTTAAATGGAGATCTTGAAGAAGAAATCTACATGGATCAACCTGAGGGGTTTGTAATTCAAGGTCTAGAACATAAAGTTTGTAGATTGAAAAAATCTCTTTATGGTCTTAAACAAGCACCTAAACAATGGCACCAAAAATTTGATAATGTGTTAATATCAAATGGCTTTAAAATAAATGAAGCAGACAAGTGTTTGTACTCTAAATCTTTTGGCAAAGATTGTGTAATCATCTGTTTATATGTAGATGATATGCTAATTATAGGAACGAATAAAGAAATCATAATTAGCACTAAGAAATTCTTAAACAAGAATTTTGACATGAAAGATTTAGGAACAGCAGATGTAATTCTTGGAATTAAAATTCTAAAAAATTTTGAAGGGATAACTTTATCTCAGTCTCACTATATTGAAAAGGTGTTGAAGAAATTTGAGCAATATGAGTGTAAACCTGTTAAAACACCTTTTGATCATAATTGTATGTTGAAAAAACATACAGGAGAGGGTGTATCTCAACTAGAATACTCAAGGGTAATAGGTAGTCTCATGTACATAATGAACTGTACAAGACCAGATATAGCTTATGTTGTAGGGAGACTTAGTAGATATACTTGTAACCCAAGTCAAACTCATTGGGATGCTTTGATCAGAGTATTGAGATATCTGAGACACACATTAGATTATGGTCTAAATTATAAAAGGTATCCCGCTGTATTAGAAGGATACAGTGATGCAAATTGGATTTCAGATTCAGATGAATCTAAATCTACGAGTGGATATGTATTCACTCTTGGAGGAGGTGCAGTGTCATGGAAGTCTACAAAACAGACCTGCATAGCCCGATCTACTATGGAATCGGAATTTATAGCTTTGGACAAAGCTGGTGAGGAAGCAGAATGGTTGAGAACATTGTTGGTTGATATACCACTTTGGAGAAAACCAATGCCTGCGATTCTAATACATTGTGATAGCCAAGCTGCTATAGCTAGAGCTAAGAATGTATCCTACAATGGGAAATCCCGACATATTCGTCGAAGGCATAATTCAGTTAAAGAGTTACTAAATAACGGAATTATTGCACTTGATTTTGTAAGGTCAAAAGAAAATTTGGCGGATCCGTTGACCAAAGGGCTAGCTAGAGAGCTAGTAATCTGTACATCGAGGGGGATGGGGCTAAAGCCTATTGATAAATAATCACCTACAACAGTAACCCAACCTACTTGATTGGAGATCCCATGAACTAGGTTCAAAGGGAAAACAAGTTGTTGAGTGATTGTGTGAGAGCACTAATCTGGAGAATTCTCCTCTCTCATCCCTATGGTGTAGTAGTGCTAATTGTAACGAGATGAGGATGAGTCTTTGACTCTTAATGCCTTCTATAGCTGATTTTCAGTGGGATGTTATGTTACAAGACATTCTTGATAGAGGTACCTATATGAGTGTGGAAGTGGGGCAGCTTCCTATGAGAATTGAGGCTGATTCTCTAGAGCGCTCATGAAAACCGGGATATTGCACATGGCCGATAACGTGCACAACCGTTAGAACTTAACTGTAAAATGTTTTTTATTTTGTGTTATTGTGCGTGTAATATATTATTAATTTATGAACCAAAGAGCTTGGTTCAAGACTCAGTTCACCAATCTCTTCGTAGATTTAATATATTAACACTAAGTCAAGGTTCAAGTCCAAAAGACACCTTGTCTTAATCACAGTAACTTCGCTTCTCTTTTTATCCACTTTCTTAAATGCTTCAAAATTATGTTTTATGTGGGGGATTGTTGTATTTTGTGTGGGGGTTCTTTGGTGTTGTTGGTGTTGTGGGTGTGTTGTGTACAAAAAATGTAAAACTTAATTTTGCCTTGTGTTTTTAGTCCCACATCGGAAAGAGAGAAAGTTGTGAAAGAGTTTATAAACTCTAACACTTTCATACTTGGGTAATAATAAAGGAGTGGGCTAGGCCCTCGCGCATGTGTGAGGCCCAAGGGGAGGCCAAAGTGGTTTCAATGGGAATTTGGCAAGCCGGGCCGGAAACCCTTCATGCGCGACGCGTTGCGGGTCGCGCCGGTGCGCAAACATCAAAGACACACACACGCGCGGCCGGCCGGGCCGGGCTGGGCCGCGCGCGTGGGGTCTTGAATGGTTTTTTATTTTTTGTTTTTTATCTTACTTCTCCTTGGCTTTTGGGTTACTAAAAGTTACCGTTTTATTACTGTTATAAAATATTTAATCACTCTATTAAAAACGGTATTAAAGAATTTAATTCCTATTTCGGTTTCAGATCTAAAAGAATTTCCTTTTGGTTTTTAGAAATTCTATATAAGTGTATTAGTTTCTGTAAACAATACACAACAAAAAACACGAATTTCAGAGTTCTCTCAAAAAGCTTTCTTTTGTGATCTTCCGAATTTTCTTTTACGGTTGAGTTCGCTGTGACCAGAGACAGGAGAGTGCTCCCTTATCTCTGGAATAGATCGTTGTATCCTGGGGGTGCCCGCATTTATCCTACGAGCATCACAGGTTGAGAAGAACCTGTAGGGGCGGATTTCACCTTAAGGTCAGCGTGTCATAACACATGCCTCGATCTTCTCCACTGACGAGTTGCTGGTGATCTACAGATTTTTTTTGTTGCTGTTCTCAAACATACAGATTCTGAAATTCTTATCTACGGGTCTACTGCTACATACGAATTGGTGATCGGTAAACTCTGCCTTTTAGCATACAGATTAATAACAATCTTTTCCCTTCTACCTAATGCCGATTAATTACAATAATACTTTGGATTTGAGATGTTTAATAATTTCAATTAATTCTACACTATTAAAGGAAACTTTGTTGGATAAAATTGACCAAATAAGGGATTTACCATGTGTTGGTGAATGAGAAATTGACCCAACAAAGAAACCCGGAGTGTGACCCACTTGACCCGAAAAATAGGCAATGTGTGGGGTTTGGACGATCGATCACAAATCGTGTCCGTTGGTGTTTCAAACCTCCAAAAAACTATTTTTTCAGTCCGTTTTTGTGCCTCTTCCGAACAGCCACCTTAGTTGGAATTAGACACAAGGAAGTCTAATAATTAGACATCCATTCCTCCATCGAAATAGCTTTAAAATTTCTCTCTCTTTTTCCTTGCATTGATGATCGAGTACAAGCATTGGTCGAGTTCGCTGAGTTTTGAAGATTGGAGTACTACTTCTTCTTAACTGTAATCCGTTCTATCTTGGGAGATGATTACTCATCAACCTTTAGTACCGAGAGGGAGTAAATTAGTCTTAAGGAAACTGTGATACACAGGACTCGGATTTTCCATTCTTTCTCATTATTTTGTTGTTCTACAAATTCCGTGAGTTCATTATTGTTTTAGTTTTCTTAATACCACTAATTATAATCTGGATAATTTAGAACTACAAACTTCAACATACAGGAAACAAGTTTTCCTTGAATTTAGGTTCCTATCTTCTTGAAAGTTAGGCACCACATGCACCTAATGCATTATGTATGTTATTGAGTTCACAATCTGGATGTATAAATGAATTTCGATTTAGAAATTTAAGTGTAAATCAGGGTCTTGACAATATCCCAATCTTTTTCATCCCATTCATTGTGATATTTGGGAGCCTGCTCTAGTAATTATCCACCGTAAAATATTATTATTTTTATTGATGATTTTAATTGCTATACATGATTGTACCAAATGCCAAGGATATTGGGTACAATTACTTATTTGGAAATTTTTTTTCCGAAGTAGAGAAAATTTAAGGATAAAAGAATAAAATTCTTTCAATACGATGGAGAAGGCAAATTTGTTAGCAACACTTTCACTCACTTGTTTAGTATGTATGATATCGTTCATTCTCCCTCTATCATCTTTGACTGACAGGACTCTTATGCCCTCACACGTGCGCCCCCAACAAAATGGACTTGGGAGAGGAAACATTCTTATTTAAGATTCAAGAATATACTACTGGGACGAAGCATAGGCAGTGTTAACTGATTTGGTAAAGCTAATACGCCCTTGGGGTATAATAAACCGTACACAAACGACCAAGGCAAACCAAAGTCCTTGCTCGTTTCAAGGTTTTACCGGTTATTCCCGTTGAAAGTCAATGTAGGATCGCAGACAAGAAATAGTCCAACCCTTTGCCAATTCAAAACGTTGAAGTAGACACTTCCAGTCTTTCTCCAATCCTTATATAAACCCAATTAGATCATCCCCATTTCATTACTCAAACCAAAACCTTTCAAAACTCATATACAACAACACCACTCTTACCCCCATTTCACTTCTCTTCAAATCAAAACCTTTCAAACCCATTATTTACAAGAAAAGAAGAAGAAAAGATGACAACCCTTCAATCTTCTACTCTCGTGTGTTCATCGGCTTCGAGAGGAATCAGAGCTACTCTCCAAGCCCCGAAACTCCGACATCTCTCCATGCCGAAGCTCCCTATGAGGGACTTGGTGGAGGAATTGAACATGAGAATTGGATACACAACCACTACCCAGATAGAAATGAAGCCTCAAACTACTACTACTACTTCTACAAGAGATGATGATGGTACATCCAGTTCCACGGTGATCAGCGAGCTTTATGCGATCATGGAGAGTGTTGCGGACAGAGTGGAGATGCACACCAACATCGGGGAGCAGCGGGACAACTGGAACCACCTCCTTCTCACATCCATTAATGCAATCACTGTCGCTGCTGCAACCATGGCTGGCATCGCAGCAAGCGGTGGAATGGGAGCACCCCTTGTAGCCCTCAAGCTCTCATCTACACTATTGTATTCGGCAGCTACGGGGATGTTGTTGGTCATGAACAAGATCCAACCATCCCAACTTGCCGAAGAACAACGAAATGCCTCGAGGTTGTTCAAGCAGCTTCATGGAAAGATTCAAACTACGCTTGCTCTTCGAACTCCTACTCCCATGGATGTGAAAGACGCGATGGCGAAGGTGTTAGCACTTGACAAAGCCTACCCGCTTCCCTTGCTCGGAACAATGCTCAACAAATTCTCTGCAACAGTAGAGCCTGCTGTGTGGTGGCCACAACTACGTGGACCTGCAGAACAAGAAGGACTTGGTGGGAAGACAGAGAGAAATGGGTGGAGTGAAAAGCTTGAAGAGGAAATGAGAGATATTGTTGGGGTGTTGAAGAGGAAGGACACCCAAGAGTACGTGAGATTGAGCAAGATAGTCTTGAAAATTAACAAGATCTTAGCCATTTCTGGCCCTTTACTCACCGGACTCGCCGCCGTGGGTTCTGCTTTTGTGGGATCTCCTCATGGGTCCTGGGCCGTATTTTTGGGTGTCGTTGCCGGAGCATTGGCAAGTGTGGTAAACACCTTGGAACATGGTGGGCAAGTTGGAATGGTGTTCGAGATGTATCGAAGCTCTGCGGGATTCTTTCGACTCATGGAAGAGCAAATAGAGTCAAATTTGAAGGAAACAGAAGTGGAGAGAAGAGAAAATGGGAAGTTGTTGGAAATGAAGGTGGCTCTCCAGCTTGGAAGGAGCCTTTCAGAGCTCAAGGATCTCGCTGCATCTTCTTCAAGGAATGGGAAGGCCACAGAAGAGTTTGGGAGCAAGCTCTTCTGATTTCTTCCATGACTCATCTTTAATTTTGTCACTAACTTAATTTGTGAGATATTCATGTATATTTGTAAGATTTGTTGATACAGTCACCCACAAAACCTCATTCAATTAATTTCAATCATTTGTTCCGTATAAAATCAAATCGTTCATTTGAAATGTTATTTTCTTTACTATTATAATGCGAGAGGCAGCCCTAGATGATTTTTCCGAAATTCCCATAATACCCTTATATGAAACAAAATTTTGATTTAATATTTGCTTTAATTCCCGAACTATCCCTTGCCAATGATTTAATTTCGAAACTACCCTTACTCATCTATCTATTTTGAATCACATCCAATTGCGATTGAACTTAGGGAGAGTTCAATCGCACCCACGGGTTAACACGTGACCCTTACTCCTAGTGATTGTGGTTAACTCCTTCCCTTCGCTCTTACGTGCATTGCATGTGCCACTAGCAAGTTCAATCACACCCATGGGTTAATATGTGTCCCTTTTAACTCTTATTAACTATGGTTAACTCCTTCCCCTCGCTCTCACGTGCCACCAGCTAGTTTATTAGAAAGCCAAAGCCTCCTAAATAATTATTTTTAAATAATTAAAACCACATATTCGTGAGGAAATGAGGGTAATTACGGGGTTGGTTTCAACCGGTTAAAGGGCAAACACTCTCACATTAAAAGTGTGTGCTTTAACCGGTTGTTTTTTGGGAGGTTGAAAGTAAGAATGGCATGGGAGTAGGACTAGAATTCCTCTTCTATCCTTTTTTTTTTTTTGGAGGGCCCCACTGTGACCAGATATCATTTACCTACGTCAGTAAGTAGTGTCAGCCAGTCAGAAGTTAGCTAGGGCAATGGAGCTTTTGCAACTCTCCCCCTTGGGTGGATTAGATCCCCAGACGTGCACCCTTGGAAGGCCACACCCCTACCGCTCACGCAGGAGGTGGGGGTTTTAGAATTCCTCATGTCCAAATGGAGATATTGCACCCCCAAGAGGTATCTACTTGGCTCTTAATTGGACGTGTGGATTAGACAAGAACAAAGTTTCCACTTACGATGCTTCAATCCGGCCCTCGTGTGAGGCTACTTGGTCCGGCCCAACACTTAAATGCCCGTAAAATCAAGGGGGGTTTTTTTTTTTTATTCTCTAAAGCCCATAGGTCCAGGTGGGCCCAAAAAACTTGGTTCAACATGGTGGGGGGGCTTGGGCAACACCCATCACTACAAGAAATCTACCGATTAGCAACAAAAATTTAGAGACGAATTTATTTCTGTCGCTAATACGTACTTATAGAGACAGAAATAAATCCATCACTAATGTTCCGTCTCTAAGGCATTTTTTGAGATTTAATACATTTTTTTGAAAATAAATTTACATATAGAGATAGAAATATTCCGTCGCTAATATGAATAAATATAGAGACAGAACAATTCCATCGCTAATTCATATCGTGGCGGGAGAATACCTACAGCTACGGATTTATGTCCGTCTCTAATGTTAAAAGATCAATTGTGACGAAATAGTTCATTCTCTAATGCATATTCTGATATTTAATACATTAAAAAAAATTACCCATAGCGATGGAATTATTTCCATCTCTAATATTAAAAGACCAATTATGATAGAATAGTTTCATCTCTAATTCTTTTTTTAACCTTTAGTGACAGATTTATTTCCGTTTCTAAATATGCGAATTTAACAGCTTAGGGTTCATTCTTTTTACATTTTATGAATTTTGGAGGGGTTTTTTCCCACTGGAACCCCTCCATCTCTCTCTTTCAGCGCTCCGCTCTCTCTCTCTCTCAACGCTCTCTCTACTCTATCTCTCTCTTAAGCTTATTTTATCTCTTTTAATCTCCTATTATTTAGTTTGTTTCGATTTTTTTTAGATGACTCTCGCTTGAATTGCAATACTACTTCAAATCATCAAAAATGATTCGATCGATGAGCAATTTTATATGGTAAATTTTTTTGCTCACTTTTAGTTATTTTTGTCTGTGTTGCAAAGACAACACTTTCTCTGATTTCCAGTTCTAGAATTATATGATTATTGTTATTCATTTCAGCCTTTTTTCATTGCTTGGTATTATTCATTTATGTAATTTGAAGACTGTAGGATAGTAGATGTATTTGTTAACTAAATCAAAGACGACTGAAGATGTATTTGTCAATTGAATCAAACACATTACAAATAGGATGGTTACTCGAAGGAGGTAACTGGTCCAAAAGCAGTGTGTGTTCTTACAATTTTTTTAAAAAATCAATATTAGCAACGATAATATTTCCATCTATAAAGTAAATTAACTTTTAGTGACGGAAATATTTTCGTCACAAATTTGAATTCCATCACTAATTCTCCTTTTTTAGGCGACCAAACTCAACCCATTAGCGACGAAAAATTATTATCGTCGTTAACTCATTAGCCACGGTCACATTAGCAATGGAACAACGACGAACAAAAGTTCCATCGCTAATGCCATTAGCAACACAAAACAAATTTTTAGATACGGAAATTGCTCGTCGCTAATCTGTAAATTTGTTGTAGTGCATTAAAGCCCATTGTGGCCCTCATTATCTATATATATGCTAACATATTGTAGGCCGTGAAATTTTCACACCTAATTCTATTGGAGTGTATCAATTTTTGTGTTCCCACATCACATCCAAAGAAAAATTGATGTGGTGCATAACTCTTAGTATGCTTACCTTATACCAATCAATTGAGTTATAGATGTAGGAATCACCCACCTTGGCAGCAAGGAACACCCTTGCTGCCCAAAATTGAAATAAAATTAAGTGGGATCTTTAATAGACCCCGTCATGGCAGGAAGGATAGGAGTACCCTTGCTGCCCCAAAGTAAAATCAAATCAAGTGGGGTCTTTAATAGACTCCACCATGGCAACAAGGAGTACCCTTGCTGCCCCAAATTGAAATCAAATCAAATGGGGTCTATAATAGACCCCATCATGGCAGCAAGGAATACCTTTGTTGTCCCAAAATAAATTAAATTAAATGAGTCTCTAATAGACCCCACCATGACAGCAGGGAACACCCTTACTATCCCAAATTAAAATCTAGTCAAATGAGGTCTTTAATAGACCTCACCTTTCCAGCAAGGAGCACACTTGTTAAATTATCTCATGAAAAGTTCGATTAACTCCCTTAGCCAAGGATGGGACTGATTAAATAAGTGACTCTATGCTCTATTTGTATTCCTTATTATAATATGCAGTCAATTGTCAAAAAGAAAATCTCACAATAAAATCTTATTGGCAGTCGGCTATCCTGGGTGCACTCTATAGTGAGCCATCTTGAGCGCAACGTTATTCCAAGCCCAATGATGTACATTGCACTAACGTATGACCATAGGCTGATAGATGGAAGAGGAGTTCGGATGGGCAACAGGGCTTGCTGTTGCGCTGTTGCCCCATTTTGTCTGAAAAAATGAGGGCCCACTCATGTTTGATGTGGTGGTCACCCTTATTGAATGCATGACCTCATTTTTTTCAGACAAAAGCTAGCGCTGTTGCCCATCCGAAGTCGATGGTAGAGAGGCAGTTTTCTTTTTGCGGCGCATCAAAGATGTTGTGGAGGACCCTCGCAGGCTTCTCCTTGATATATGAAAACACACCAGCTGCAACTGCTTGGTTTCGTGATTTCTGGTATACTTATTTGGATGTACTGTGGTTTTGAACCAGAATAAATCTTTGTACTCTGAGATTAAAATTTTGTAGGGTTCCTTCTGTTGTTTCATCATCCCTATA
Organism: Tetracentron sinense; assembly: GCA_015143295.1. Taxonomy (NCBI): domain Eukaryota; kingdom Viridiplantae; phylum Streptophyta; class Magnoliopsida; order Trochodendrales; family Trochodendraceae; genus Tetracentron; species Tetracentron sinense. The sequence continues at coordinate 60,250,868 of CM026551.1, forward strand.
GCAAGTTCTTCAATTGCGGCACACCATAATTAAGTTTCTAATGAGAGATCTCCTTAGATTTTGTCCCTGGTTTATATTTTCTGACCCACTTTCCGTGTGGTGTTCCTTTTGTTATGTGTTTGATTTCCTTTCGACGTAGAGCTCCCTAATTATACCAAGAGCATATGTATGAGACTGTTCTCCTGGTTGTAAAATAAGTGATCCTACTTGATTAATGCCATGCCCCTAATATTCCAAGTTTGTTAAGTTCAGGTGCAGTTAACTATATATATATTTTTTCAAGGCCATTGTGTGTGGATTGTGCTTAGTTACAAGTAGTACAAGAAACAATTTTCTAGCATAATTGCAAAGGAGGTGGTTTGTTTTAACTATTTAATTAGGGAAGGCTGCTCTCAGTTAAGGCTTTTAATGACTTCAATGTGATTGCCTGATTGGATTGGAAATATAATGCTGCTTTTTTCTTCTTCCTTCTTTTCCCCCCTATCAGAGGCCAATACGATGTTGTGGATATGAGAATTGGTGTTATAAATTTCATAAATTTCTTACGAGACAGTGAAGGCAAGCTCAGGGCATTATACCAAATGAAAATCAATGTTGGGGAAGCCTCAGATCTGTGGATACCGAATTTCTAGTTAACTCAGAAAGGTATCACTTGTGTTGGTTATTGGAGATGGAAAATTCAATCAAATTTGTTTTTTAAAATTCCAATCACTTGGTAAGAAATAAATCGAAGTTTTGAAAGAGTGCTTGTTTATGCTTCAAGGCTCTCGTATGTGGAGTAATTAAATAAATTCCAAAGTATTTCAACTGTCATATGATTATTTGGCCTTTGCAAACCTGGGCAGGTTTAAGCATTGGAAAGATATATCTTAGTTACGAAAAGGGATGTTTAATCGTGTGAATTGGCTTGTAGGAAGAGAAAAGGTAAGATTTTGGACGAATGCTTGATTTGGCAAGAGACTATTATGTGAAGTAGTAGATGATAAGGGGTTGAAGAGGAAGGGTTCAGGGTTACTAATAGAAGTTTCTGAGATCTGAGACCAACTGTGGAGATGGTTTCTCCTGGTTCTTAGATATTGACGATAAGTTGGTTTGGCATGGAAGTGCTAGGGGTAGCTTCAGTACAGAAGCTACTGTTTGGCTTCGATATTTGGGAGTGCCTGTGCTTCCAGTCTGCCGATACAGGCATTTCATCAAAATGGTGCCTATGTCTTCAACGTGGTCGGGACTAGAGAGAGGCATGTTCATGAAAATACTTTATTTAAATGAATATGAAATTTAAGCTTCTGTTCATGATCTCTCATATTGTTAAAGCCAAACGCCAATGCGCCTAAAATTACAGGCTCTCATCAGTTAAGTCTTTTACGTGCTGGTTAAAACCTGGTTGTCCGGTGGGGAAGAACAAGCCGGGTGGGAAAGCAGATATGGGCAGGCTTTGCTTCAATCCAATAGGAAGGCGAGGGAGAGCTTCTTTCTCGCGATTAAGGCATATGCTATGATGTTCTTTCTTCCCCCGCCGCGGTCCTTATTTGAAATATGAGCCGCTAGGGCCAAGAACTGAAATAGGGAAACATGAGATCGGGGCTGAACCCCCGGTAAACAGGGAAGAGGCCGAAGTGTCATCTGCGGTTTTATTTACTTTTCTGTCGCCACTTCGAATATCATTGTGGAAGGTGGAGCTGAGTAAGATGGTCTCAGACTGCAGAGTATTTGGACTTTAAAGAGAGTGATCCTCAAAGTCATTGTGCATATGGTTTTATCTGTTTGTCAACCTTTTTGGTCCCTTTGGTACTGAATATAGTCCTCAATACAATTTTCCGCGAAAATAAGGAGGCAGCACCACGACAGATAGCGAATTATGGATGCGATTATTTCAGTGATCCAATCTTTTTGTCTATTTTGACATCATTGTTTCTGGATAAACAAGGCAATTGGCTTCAAATGTTCTTTAATTTTTCCAGGGGTAATGCTTTTTGTTCCTTCCCATCTACATTGTAACTCTTTCTTACCCCTCCTGTGTCCTTTTTAGGAAAGTTTAAAATCCAATTGCTGTGACTGTGATGGCCAATCCAATTCCAATCAACCTTTCATCCCAATTAGTCTTTTTTACAAAGATTGATGGCTATTCAATATTTAAAATTTCAAAAGTGAACTCTCTCTTGGATATTTGCAGAGGTATTTAGAGTTTTTATTCCTCCTACCCACTTGCATAAAAATCTAACACTGAAAATGAAGAATACTGGTCCATTTTCAACCCCATTATAGTTTAGAACTCAATCAGAATCTTCTCAGTTTTTTTCTTAATGGAAAATAACTGTGCAATAAAATGAATTTCCCAAAAAGAATGTACAAAGAAGTTCTGTAAATTTTTTAAAAAAAATGTCTTCACATATATAATAAATCAAAAGAGTTTGCTTGCGAATTCCTCAGCGGCATTTGAAGCTCTTGACGAAGAAGAGGCCGCGATTGAAGTCTCCCGAGTTGATTGAATATGATCCCAACTCAGGTATTTTAGCTCGAAAGTCAACCTCCCTGATGATCACAGGCATTCGATGGAGACTTTTTTCTTAATGGGCGAGGGATATTGAGAAACACTGAACTTTCCTTTTTGTTGAATGAAAAAATGTAGACTAGAATGAGGTTTTAAGGATCAACGCAATATTGTTACATAATTATACAAATAAAATGACAAAAATATTTTTTTTACAAAAGGAAAAAAAAAGGTTCAGAAGAGCTTGCTTGCAAATTCGTCAGTGGTGTTTGAATCTCTTGAAGAAGAGGACGATGCTGCAGCAAGATCCCTGAGCCACTACAAGAAATCCATAGGATAGAAATGGAATTTTAGACACGGAAATTTCCGTGTCTAATACCTATTTATAGACACAAACAAATCCGTATTTAATATTCCATATCCAATTCCCATTTCAAGATTTAAATAAATGCCGGAGTACCAAGATTTATATAAATTTATTAGAGACCGGATATTTTCCGTCTCTAATAGTATTAGACATGGATGTTGATGTTAGAGACGGAAATTTTTCCGTGTTTAAATTTAATGATCATTAGACACGGAAATATATTTCCGTGTCTAATATTGTTGATGTTATTTGTGTTGGGCCAGAAACAAGGTCTATGTGTGAATTAAAGTAACTAATCAAATAGTACTAGATGCAATTACCTAGTTGTTAGAGCACTCAATATATAATGAAGGAAACCTCTCAGAGATAATAAAGCAAACACATAAAGAGCAATAATGCAAGAACACAAAGATGTACGTGGAAAACCCTCTAATGAAGAGGGAAAAACCATGGGGCAAATCCGAGTAATCCACTATAAGACAAAATGGAAATACAAAGATCTCTCTCAAGTTTTTGCCCAAAACTTGAGGTATTACAACTTTTTGGAGAAATACAAAAGGTTACCTCATTTAGCTTTTACAAACTAATCTCACACCACAAATCACTTCCAAGCTATTGAGTTGGAGAAATACCGATCTTAAGGACACCCGCTACAAGGGATTGAAGAAAGTGGTTGAAATCAAGCTTGAAGAAAAACCCTAACCCCCTTTGAAGAAAACTCCAAGAAACCCCTTTTGCTGGAAGTTTTTTTTTCTTCTCTCTTGTGTTATGTCTCTCACTCATCACATGAGAAATATAAGGCTTATAAAGCCTCTCACGTGAGTTCCTCATGGGCTGGACCCATGGTAAAAGCCCATTAAACATAACAATTTGCACTATCCCTAACCCGCGAAATCCCTTATTTTTCTCTCCTTTTATCTTCTCTACCGCGCTTCTCTCTCTCGCTCCTTCTCCTTCCAGCTCGAATGACACCCGCCGGCCAACGCTGATCACTGCCACCGCCAAGCTCCGATCACCGTCGCCACCAAGCTCCGACCCCCACTGTAAAGGTACGTACAATGAGGGATGTTTTCTTTTCAAAAACTATATACTTTTATTTATTTTAATGTCAAGATTCATAAACATACATGTTTATGAATCAGGGCATGTTTTCTTTTAAAAAATTTCTGTATGTTTTTTTTTTTTTTTGATTTCAAGATTCATAAACATGCATTTGACAGTTCATCTTGGATATGTGGAGTCCTTTAATTTCCATACATCATGCTTTGAGTGTTTGGACTAATGTTCTTGTAATCTGAATTTTATATAAACTTCATAGAACCATTAGTACAAAAATAATAATTTCATTATTATGAATCATCAAAATTATTAGGGGTAAAAAGAATTATAAACTTTAGGCTAACATCTATTTTATGTTCCAGTTAGACAATGGTGCTTCATGGACATGTTGCCATGCACAGAATCTAATGGTTGTGTTGGGGATGCTCTATTTTTAAGTCATAGAAGAGGTGCAATAGTGACAGATCACTACTGCCTCACAACATGCTGCAATTCATGTCGACCTGTTACAACACGGAGATACCAGAGGAAGGTTGCTATGCCTGAAGGGTATCCCATGTTCAGTGGGTGTGGCCAACATGCCCAAGCCTGTAAGGCAATTCCGCCTCACACGGACAGCTTGTGGCAGTAATGTGCTACCCACATGCAAGGGCCACAAAACAGAGTTGGGCCCTTGCATAGCCCCCGTGAATTGGCTTCTTTTTGTGGTGCGCTTGCACCCACCATTCGTCCCAGGAATCTGGACATGATTCATAAGTGATGGCCGACCCCACTGCTCATACAGCCTAAAGAATTGAACATGCCAATAAACAACTAACCCAGGACTGCTTAGACATGGCCAAAAAAGAGGCCAAATTGCTTGGCAAACTGAAACTACCAAACTGTCAAATTGGCCTGTTTTGATTTTAAACCAGTCACTAATCTGCATATAATAGCAATTACGGTTGAGCCAATCAAAGGTCAAGGAAGGACAGAGGACCCAAACCAGATGCCACCGTGTCGGGTCTACCGGGTATTTGGGTATCATGCCGGATACTGAATAGAAAACTTGATTACTTATCAAGATATCCGAACCCGAATGTTCTGGTCGTGGTACATTGCGTAATACAGGGCGCATTAACATACCTCAAAATGTTTGAAGATTATACTAAAGAGTGATGTAGAATAGGCAGTGTTGATTTGGTAAGCTTATACTTCCATTGGGGGTATAAATAAACTGTACACAAACGGCCAAGGCAAACCCGACCAAAGTCCTAGCTAGTTTCAAGGTTTTACCGGTTATTCCCGTTGAAAGTCAATGTAGGATCGCAGAAATAGTCCAACCCTTTGCCAATTCAAAACGTTGAAGTAGACACTTCCAGTGTTTCACCAATCCTTATATAAACCCAATTTGATCATCCCCATTTCATTACTCAAACCAAAACCTTTCAAAACTCATATACAACAACACCACTCTTACCCCCATTTCACTTCTCTTCAAATCAAAACCTTTCAAACCCATTATTTACAAGAAAAGAAGAAGAAAAGATGACAACCCTTCAATCTTCTACTCTCGTGTGTTCATCGGCTTCGAGAGAAATCAGAGCTACTCTCCAAGCCCCTAAACTCCGACATCTCTCCATGCCGAAGCTCCCTATGAGGGACTTGGTGGAGGAATTGAACATGAGAAGTGGATACACAACCACTACCCAGATAGAAATGAAGCCTCAAACTACTACTACTACTTCTACAAGAGATGATGATGGTACATCCAGTTCCACGGTGATCAGCGAGCTTTATGCGATCATGGAGAGTGTTGCGGACAGAGTGGAGATGCACACCAACATCGGGGAGCAGCGGGACAACTGGAACCACCTCCTTCTCACATCCATTAATGCAATCACTGTCGCTGCTGCAACCATGGCTGGCATCGCAGCAAGCGGTGGAATGGGAGCACCCCTTGTAGCCCTCAAGCTCTCATCTACACTATTGTATTCGGCAGCTACGGGGATGTTGTTGGTCATGAACAAGATCCAACCATCCCAACTTGCCGAAGAACAACGAAATGCCTCGAGGTTGTTCAAGCAGCTTCATGGAAAGATTCAAACTACGCTTGCTCTTCGAACTCCTACTCCCATGGATGTGAAAGACGCGATGGCGAAGGTGTTAGCACTTGACAAAGCCTACCCGCTTCCCTTGCTCGGAACAATGCTCGACAAATTCCCTACAACAGTAAAGCCTGCTGTGTGGTGGCCACAACTACGTGGACCTGCAGAACCAGAAGGACTTGGTGGGAAGACAGAGAGAAATGGGTGGAGTGGAAAGCTTGAAGAGGAAATGAGAGAGATTGTTGGGGTGTTGAAGAGGAAGGACACCGAAGAGTACGTGAGGCTGAGCAAGATAGTCTTGAAAGTTAACAGGATCTTAGCCATTTCTGGCCCTTTACTCACCGGACTAGCTGCCGTGGGTTCTGCTTTTGTAGGATCTCCTCATGGGTCATGGGCTGTATTTTTGGGTGTCGTTGCCGGAGCATTGGCAAGTGTGGTAAACACCTTGGAACATGGTGGGCAAGTTGGAATGGTGTTCGAGATGTATCGAAGCTCTGCGGGATTCTTTCGACTCATGGAAGAGCAAATAGAGTCAAATTTGAAGGAAACAGAAGTGGAGAGAAGAGAAAATGGGAAGTTGTTGGGAATGAAGGTGGCCCTCCAGCTGGGAAGGAGCCTTTCAGAGCTCAAGGATCTCGCTGCATCTTCTTCAAGGAATGGGAAGACCACAGAAGAGTTTGGGAGCAAGCTCTTCTGATTTCTTTAATGACTCATCTTTAATTTTGTCACTAACTTAATTTGTGAGATATTCTTGTATACTTGTAAGATTTGTTGATTCACTCACCCATATAACCTCATCCAATTAATTTCATTCATTTGTTCCTTGTAAAATGAAATCATTCATTTGAAATGTTATTATTTATTAGAAAGCCAAAGCCTCCTAAAAAATTATTTTTTCAATAATTAAAATCACGTATTAGTGAGGAAATGAGGGTAATTACGGGGTTGGTACAACCTGTTAAAGGGCAAGCACTCCTCTCACATTAAAATTGTGTGCTTTAACTTATTGCTTTTTGCTAAAAGTGGAGACTGGGGTTGGCTGAGGTTGAAAGTATGAAAGGCATGAGAGTAGGACTAGCATTCCTCTTCTATCCAAATGGAGATACTGCACCACCCAAGAGGTATCTGCTTGGCTTTTAATTAGACTAATGAGGGTGTGGAATGATAGGAAGTGTGGAGCCAGCCTCGACTGAACATCCTACCTCTGTTTTCGAGGGGTACTTTGGTATTTTCACATTTGTTATGTAGCCCTAATACTGTTAAGAATAGGGGAGAGTGGCTACTGTAATTCTAGATCGCAACTCTGTAATTCCTTTGGCTTCTGAACATAGTGAAATCTCGGCGACTCCGTAGACGTACCTCAACTTGAGGGAACCACGTAAATCTGGTGTTCTTGTGTATTTATTCTTGTTCACTTTTTCTATCTATATTTCGTGTCTCACAGATCCTGTTGTAGGGTTGATTCCCTAACATGGAAAAGAACTCCAAGAACATAGTTTCAACTTAAGCTGCTTCAATCCGGCCCTCATGTGAGGGTACTTGGTCTAGCCCAACCCCACAAAATCAAGGGTTTTTTTCCATCTCTAAAGCCCACAGATCCAGGTGGGCCCAAGAGACTTGGATCGTTGACATGATGGCGGTGCTTAGGCAACACCCATAACACTACAAGAAATCTACCGATTAGCGACGAAAATTTAGAGACAGATTTATTTCTGTCGCTAATACTTATAGATATAGAAATAAATATGTTGCTAATGTTCCGTCTCTAATGCATTTTTTGAGATTCAATACATTTTTTGAATATAATTTACAAATAGAGACAAAAATATTCCGTCGCTAATATGAATAAATATAGAGACGGAACAATTTCATCACTATCACTAATTCATATAGTGACAGGAGAGTACCTATAGGGATGGATTTATTTCTGTCTCTAATGTTAAAAGACCAATTGTGACGGAATAGTTTCGTCTCTAACACATATTTTGATATTTAATACATTAAAAAAAATTACCTATAGCGACAGATTAATTATTGTCGTCTCTAATATTAAAAGACCAATTGTAAATGAATAGTTCCGTCTCTAATACTTTTTTTAACCTTTAGCAACGGATTTATTTATGTCTCTAAACATGCGAATTTAACAGGTTAGGGTTCATTCTCTCTCTCTCTCTCTCTCTATGCGCTCTGTCTACTCTATCTCACTCTTAAGCTTATTTTCTCTCTTATTTTTCCTCTTTTAATATCCTATTATTTAGTTTATTTTGATTTTTTTTAGATGACTCTTGCTTGAATCGCAATACTGCTTCAAATCATCATAAATAGTTCAATGACCAATTTTATATTGTAATTTTTTTACTCCCTTTTAGTTCTTTTCGTCTGTGTTGCAAAGACAATTCAACACTTACTCTGATTTCCAGTTCTAGAATTATATGATTAGTGTTATTCATTTCAACCTTTTTTCATTGGTCAATATTTTTCATTTCAATAATTTGAATGTGTCAATGACTATATATAGGTTAGTAGATGTATCTATTAACTGAATCAAACATGATAGAAGGTATATCTGTCAACTGAATCAAACACGAAAGAAGATGTATCTATCAACTGAATCAAACACACTGCAAACAAGATGGCTACCCAAAGGAGGTAACTGGTCTAGTAGCAGTGCCTGTTCTTACAATTTTTTTTAAAAAAAACTCAATATTAGCGACGATAATATTTCCATCTTTAAAGTAAATTAACTTTTAGCAACGGAAATATTTCCGTCACAAATTTGAATTCCATCCCTAGTTCTCCTTTTTTAAGCGATCGAAATCAACCCATTAGCGATGGAAAATTATTACCGCCTCTAAAACTCACTAACCACTGTCACATTAGCAATGGAACAATGATGGACAAAATTTCCGTTGCTAATGCCATTAGCGACATAAAACGAATTTTTAGAGACGGAAATCGCTCGTCGTTGATCGGTAGATTTGTTGTAGTGCATTAAAGCCCGATGTGGCCCTTGTTATCTATATATATATATATATGCTAACATATATTATATTATATTTATTTTAAGTTTTATGTTAAAATGACCTATATAACCCTCTTTAACAAAATATTTATCGGGATTGCATGTTTTAGTAATTTTATTCTACTTACCACAACCATCAAGTGACTTCTAAATATTTAATCTATCTCCCTCTCTCTATTTCTCTCTCATCTCTGTCTCCGGCTTTCGCCCATCGCCATCAACCCTCTCATCTATAGTTTTCTCTTGGGTTTTGGAGCTCTATCTCATTCACAATTTTCTCTGTTACTATCCAAGATTATCTATAATGCTGTATCGTTCATTATCTATAGTTCACACTCTCCCTCTCTCATCTTTGGCTGACATACCCTCTACCGTCAGTTGGTTTGGTTTGAACGCGGTTAGTCCATTGATAAAAAGAATCCCCTTCATGTTGTTTTTTGGGTTGCATTGTGGGTCTCAAGTTTGGATAAAGGAGGGAGATTGCTGTTAGGCAGGCAACCAGTGGTCGTTTATTTTATTTGTTTGATAAATATCATGACAATGTTTTTCTTCATTATCATCTTTTCAAGCACATGCCCAGCTATGACCCTAAGGGTAGAGCTTAGGCCTAGACAGTTTAGGCCTTGCGAGGACTTGGGCCTAACCCCTACAAGTGAGGGTTGGGCCTGGATAGAACCTGGTTGGACAGCTTTATTAATATCAAATGATTTCATCCCTGCAACCAAAGTCCCCCATATTGAATTAGAAGAACCTAAGCTAAAAAGAATAGAAAAATTCAATTTGATGAATATTACAAGATATCCTAATAACCTCTCGTGATATTCATCCTTATCCCATTACTTTTAGCTACCTTTCATTTTCTACTTAATCACAATTGCTTAGGGTTACTTTGAATAAAAGCTCTTATTTTTGTTTTGATTGCAAATTAAATATGTACTCATTACATGAAAAAGTTTAAAACACCTTGGTCGCCACAGTGATACTCAACAACAAAATCATTAACAATAGTCATCCAAATAATCTATTATACCTGATTAATTATATTAATACTTTTGGCTTTAAGATGTTTAACAAATTCAATCAACTCTACCATAAAGGAAATTTCAACATACAAGAAACAAGTATTTTTACCGTCCAAAAAAATAGAAACAAGTATTCCTTGAATCTAGGTTCCTATCTTCTCGAAAGTTAGGCACCTTACGCATTATGTATGTTATTGAGTTCCCGATCCAGATATATAAATGAATTAAGATTTAGAAGTTTAAGTGTAAATCAGGGTCTTGACATTATCCCAATCCTCTTCATCTCATTCATTGTGATATTTGGGAGCTTGCTCCAGTGATTATCCCAGCATAAAATATTATTAATTTTATTGATGATTTTAATCGCTATACATGATTGTACCTAGGCAAAAAGATTAGCTCGGTCAGATGCTTGAGCGCTCAGCTTGGGCATCTATAAAACATGCGGCACCTGGCGATAATTTGGAAGGAGAAGTCATTTCACTTTCTCCCCATGATTTGAACTTCACCCCAATTGATTACTCACTCCTTTAAAAGCCACACGCTGCATGTTTCATGGGGCTTTGGATTGTCTCTAGCAAAGCCAAAAAGGCTTTGTCTCAAGTTTCCATAGAATATGGGACAAGTGGCGAAGAAGTCAAAATCATGGGGCCCATGATTTTGACTTCCCCACACATAATAAGACATGTGGCGTTAAGTGTGTAAGAATAAGAGGGAGAGATATCAAATGTGGAGAAGCCAAAATCATGGGAAGAAAATAAAATGACTTCTCCCCATTTTTACGCCAACTGTCGCACAATGTATGAACCCTAAGAGAGGTTTCTGACTTCGCCAGAGACAATTTGAGGCCGTTTCATGGATGCCCCAGCTGTAAGAGAATTAATCCCATATCGACTAAATAGAGAAATAGTTGTGGCCTTATATACATGTAAGGCCTCTCTACTCATTGCCAATTGGTTTTGAGTTGGACTCTTTCACATGGTATCAGAGCCCAAAAGGCCCAACGGCCAGATTATGCTCACACTCACGATGACAGACCCAAACAGAAAGGCTGCATGATTGACGATCCAAAAAGAGGCACACGTGACAGACCTAAAATTAGGGCTGCACGTGAGGAGGCATATAAGAGAATTAATCCCACATCGACTAAATAGAGAAATAGTTGTGGCCTTAGATACATGTAAAGCCTCTCCACTCATTGTCAATTGGTTTTGAGTTGGACGCTTTCACACCAACTAATCTTTTGCCTTCCGACCAAATGCCAATTAGGATATCAGGTACCATTACTTATTTGGACTTTTTTGTTTCTCAGTACTGAAATTTAAGGATAAACGAATAAAATTCTTTCAATACGATGGAGAAGGCAAATTTGTTAGCAACTCTTTCACCTACTTGCCTAGTATGCATGATATCCTACAGGGCCTCTCATGCCCTCACACGCGTGCCCCCAACAAAATGGACTCCGGAGAGGAAACATTCTTCTTTAAGATTCATGAATATACTAAGGGGACGAACCATAGGCAGTGTTAACTGATTTGGTAAAGCTAATACGCCCTGGGGTATAAGAAACTGTACACAAACGACCCAGGCAAACCAAAGTCCTTGCTCGTTTCAAGGTTTTACCTTGAAAGTCAATGTATGATCGCAGACAAGAAATAGTCCAACTCTTTGCCAATTCAAAACGTTGAAGTAGACACTTCCAGTCTTTCACCAATCCTTATATAAACCCAATTAGATCATCCCCATTTCATTACTCAAACCAAAACCTTTCAAAACTCATATACAACAACACCACTCTTACCCCCATTTCACTTCTCTTCAAATCAAAACCTTTCAAACCCATTATTTACAAGAAAAGAAGAAGAAAAGATGACAACCCTTCAATCTTCTACTCTCGTGTGTTCATCGGCTTCGAGAGAAATCAGAGCTACTCTCCAAGCCCCTAAACTCCGACATCTCTCCATGCCGAAGCTCCCTATGAGGGACTTGGTGGAGGAATTGAACATGAGAAGTGGATACACAACCACTACCCAGATAGAAATGAAGCCTCAAACTACTACTACTACTTCTACAAGAGATGATGATGGTACATCCAGTTCCACGGTGATCAGCGAGCTTTATGCGATCATGGAGAGTGTTGCGGACAGAGTGGAGATGCACACCAACATCGGGGAGCAGCGGGACAACTGGAACCACCTCCTTCTCACATCCATTAATGCAATCACTGTCGCTGCTGCAACCATGGCTGGCATCGCAGCAAGCGGTGGAATGGGAGCACCCCTTGTAGCCCTCAAGCTCTCATCTACACTATTGTATTCGGCAGCTACGGGGATGTTGTTGGTCATGAACAAGATCCAACCATCCCAACTTGCCGAAGAACAACGAAATGCCTCGAGGTTGTTCAAGCAGCTTCATGGAAAGATTCAAACTACGCTTGCTCTTCGAACTCCTACTCCCATGGATGTGAAAGACGCGATGGCGAAGGTGTTAGCACTTGACAAAGCCTACCCGCTTCCCTTGCTCGGAACAATGCTCAACAAATTCCCTGCAACAGTAGAGCCTGCTGTGTGGTGGCCACAACTACGTGGACCTGCAGAACAAGAAGGACTTGGTGGGAAGACAGAGAGAAATGGGTGGAGTGGAAAGCTTGAAGAGGAAATGAGAGATATTGTTGGGGTGTTGAAGAGGAAGGACACCCAAGAGTACGTGAGATTGAGCAAGATAGTCTTGAAAATTAACAAGATCTTAGCCATTTCTGGCCCTTTACTCACCGGACTTGCTGCCGTGGGTTCTGCTTTTGTGGGATCTCCTCATGGGTCATGGGCTGTATTTTTGGGTGTCGTTGCCGGAGCATTGGCAAGTGTGGTGAACACCTTGGAGCATGGTGGGCAAGTTGGAATGGTGTTTGAGATGTATCGAAGCTCTGCCGGATTCTTCCGACTCATGGAAGAGCAAATAGAGTCAAATTTGAAGGAAAGAGAAGTGGAGAGAAGAGAAAATGGGAAGTTGTTTGAAATGAAGGTGGCTCTCCAGCTGGGAAGGAGCCTTTCAGAGCTCAAGGATTTCGCTGCATCTTCTTCAAGAAATGGGAAGGCCACAGAAGAGTTTGGGAGCAAGCTCTTCTGATTTCTTTAATGACTCATCTTTAATTTTGTCACTAACTTAATTTGTGAGATATTCTTGTACACTTGTAAGATTTGTTGATACAATCACCTATATAACCTCATTCAATTAATTTCAATCATTTGTTCCTTGTAAATTCAAATCATTCATTTGAAATGTTATTTTCTTTACTATTATAATGCGAGAGGCAGCCCTAGATGATTTTTCCGAAATTCCCATAATACCCTTATATGAAACAAAATTTTGATTTAATATTTGCTTTAATTCCCGAACTATCCCTTGCCAATGATTTAATTTCGAAACTACCCTTACTCATCTATCTATTTGAATCACATCCAATTGCGATTGAACTTAGGGAGAGTTCAATCGCACCCACGGGTTAACACGTGACCCTTACTCCTAGTGATTGTGGTTAACTCCTTCCCTTCGCTCTTACGTGCATTGCATGTGCCACTAGCAAGTTCAATCACACCCATGGGTTAATATGTGTCCCTTTTAACTCTTATTAACTATGGTTAACTCCTTCCCCTCGCTCTCACGTGCCACCAGCTAGTTTATTAGAAAGCCAAAGCCTCCTAAATAATTATTTTTAAATAATTAAAACCACATATTCGTGAGGAAATGAGGGTAATTACGGGGTTGGTTTCAACCGGTTAAAGGGCAAACACTCTCACATTAAAAGTGTGTGCTTTAACCGGTTGTTTTTTGGGAGGTTGAAAGTAAGAATGGCATGGGAGTAGGACTAGAATTCCTCTTCTATCCTTTTTTTTTTTTTGGAGGGCCCCACTGTGACCAGATATCATTTACCTACGTCAGTAAGTAGTGTCAGCCAGTCAGAAGTTAGCTAGGGCAATGGAGCTTTTGCAACTCTCCCCCTTGGGTGGATTAGATCCCCAGACGTGCACCCTTGGAAGGCCACACCCCTACCGCTCACGCAGGAGGTGGGGGTTTTAGAATTCCTCATGTCCAAATGGAGATATTGCACCCCCAAGAGGTATCTACTTGGCTCTTAATTGGACGTGTGGATTAGACAAGAACAAAGTTTCCACTTACGATGCTTCAATCCGGCCCTCGTGTGAGGCTACTTGGTCCGGCCCAACACTTAAATGCCCGTAAAATCAAGGGGGGTTTTTTTTTTTTATTCTCTAAAGCCCATAGGTCCAGGTGGGCCCAAAAAACTTGGTTCAACATGGTGGGGGGGCTTGGGCAACACCCATCACTACAAGAAATCTACCGATTAGCAACAAAATTTAGAGACGAATTTATTTCTGTCGCTAATACGTACTTATAGAGACAGAAATAAATCCATCACTAATGTTCCGTCTCTAAGGCATTTTTTGAGATTTAATACATTTTTTTGAAAATAAATTACATATAGAGATAGAAATATTCCGTCGCTAATATGAATAAATATAGAGACAGAACAATTCCATCGCTAATTCATATCGTGGCGGGAGAATACCTACAGCTACGGATTTATGTCCGTCTCTAATGTTAAAAGATCAATTGTGACGAAATAGTTCATTCTCTAATGCATATTCTGATATTTAATACATTAAAAAAAATTACCCATAGCGATGGAATTATTTCCATCTCTAATATTAAAAGACCAATTATGATAGAATAGTTTCATCTCTAATTCTTTTTTTAACCTTTAGTGACAGATTTATTTCCGTTTCTAAATATGCGAATTTAACAGCTTAGGGTTCATTCTTTTTACATTTTATGAATTTTGGAGGGGTTTTTTCCCACTGGAACCCCTCCATCTCTCTCTTTCAGCGCTCCGCTCTCTCTCTCTCTCAACGCTCTCTCTACTCTATCTCTCTCTTAAGCTTATTTTATCTCTTTAATCTCCTATTATTTAGTTTGTTTCGATTTTTTTTAGATGACTCTCGCTTGAATTGCAATACTACTTCAAATCATCAAAATGATTCGATCGATGAGCAATTTTATATGGTAAATTTTTTGCTCACTTTTAGTTATTTTTGTCTGTGTTGCAAAGACAACACTTTCTCTGATTTCCAGTTCTAGAATTATATGATTATTGTTATTCATTTCAGCCTTTTTTCATTGCTTGGTATTATTCATTTATGTAATTTGAAGACTGTAGGATAGTAGATGTATCTGTTAACTAAATCAAAGACGACTGAAGATGTATTTGTCAATTGAATCAAACACATTACAAATAGGATGGTTACTCGAAGGAGGTAACTGGTCCAAAAGCAGTGTGTGTTCTTACAATTTTTTTAAAAAATCAATATTAGCAACGATAATATTTCCATCTATAAAGTAAATTAACTTTTAGTGACGGAAATATTTTCGTCACAAATTTGAATTCCATCACTAATTCTCCTTTTTTAGGCGACCAAACTCAACCCATTAGCGACGAAAAATTATTATCGTCGTTAACTCATTAGCCACGGTCACATTAGCAATGGAACAACGACGAACAAAAGTTCCATCGCTAATGCCATTAGCAACACAAAACAAATTTTAGATACGGAAATTGCTCGTCGCTAATCTGTAATTTGTTGTAGTGCATTAAAGCCCATTGTGGCCCTCATTATCTATATATATGCTAACATATTGTAGGCCGTGAAATTTTCACACCTAATTCTATTGGAGTGTATCAATTTTTGTGTTCCCACATCACATCCAAAGAAAAATTGATGTGGTGCATAACTCTTAGTATGCTTACCTTATACCAATCAATTGAGTTATAGATGTAGGAATCACCCACCTTGGCAGCAAGGAACACCCTTGCTGCCCAAAATTGAAATAAAATTAAGTGGGATCTTTAATAGACCCCGTCATGGCAGGAAGGATAGGAGTACCCTTGCTGCCCCAAAGTAAAATCAAATCAAGTGGGGTCTTTAATAGACTCCACCATGGCAACAAGGAGTACCCTTGCTGCCCCAAATTGAAATCAAATCAAATGGGGTCTATAATAGACCCCATCATGGCAGCAAGGAATACCTTTGTTGTCCCAAAATAAATTAAATTAATGAGTCTCTAATAGACCCCACCATGGCAACAAGGAATACCCTTGCTGTCCCAAATTGAAATCAAATCAAATGGGGTCTATAATAGACCTCACCTTTCCAGCAAGGAGCACACTTGTTAAATTATCTCATGAAAAGTTCGATTAACTCCCTTAGCCAAGGATGGGACTGATTAAATAAGTGACTCTATGCTCTATTTGTATTCCTTATTATAATATGCAGTCAATTGTCAAAAAGAAAATCTCACAATAAAATCTTATTGGCAGTCGGCTATCCTGGGTGCACTCTATAGTGAGCCATCTTGAGCGCAACGTTATTCCAAGCCCAATGATGTACATTGCACTAACGTATGACCATAGGCTGATAGATGGAAGAGGAGTTCGGATGGGCAACAGGGCTTGCTGTTGCGCTGTTGCCCCATTTTGTCTGAAAAAATGAGGGCCCACTCATGTTTGATGTGGTGGTCACCCTTATTGAATGCATGACCTCATTTTTTCAGACAAAAGCTAGCGCTGTTGCCCATCCGAAGTCGATGGTAGAGAGGCAGTTTTCTTTTTGCGGCGCATCAAAGATGTTGTGGAGGACCCTCGCAGGCTTCTCCTTGATATATGAAAACACACCAGCTGCAACTGCTTGGTTTCGTGATTTCTGGTATACTTATTTGGATGTACTGTGGTTTTGAACCAGAATAAATCTTTGTACTCTGAGATTAAAATTTTGTAGGGTTCCTTCTGTTGTTTCATCATCCCTATAGCAAGTTCTTCAATTGCGGCACACCATAATTAAGTTTCTAATGAGAGATCTCCTTAGATTTTGTCCCTGGTTTATATTTTCTGACCCACTTTCCGTGTGGTGTTCCTTTTGTTATGTGTTTGATTTCCTTTCGACGTAGAGCTCCCTAATTATACCAAGAGCATATGTATGAGACTGTTCTCCTGGTTGTAAAATAAGTGATCCTACTTGATAAATGCCATGCCCCTAATATTCCAAGTTTGTTAAGTTCAGGTGCAGTTAACTATATATATATTTTTCAAGGCCATTGTGTGTGGATTGTGCTTAGTTACAAGTAGTACAAGAAACAATTTTCTAGCATAATTGCAAAGGAGGTGGTTTGTTTTAACTATTTAATTAGGGAAGGCTGCTCTCAGTTAAGGCTTTTAATGACTTCAATGTGATTGCCTGATTGGATTGGAAATATAATGCTGCTTTTTTCTTCTTCCTTCTTTTCCCCCCTATCAGAGGCCAATACGATGTTGTGGATATGAGAATTGGTGTTATAAATTTCATAAATTTCTTACGAGACAGTGAAGGCAAGCTCAGGGCATTATACCAAATGAAAATCAATGTTGGGGAAGCCTCAGATCTGTGGATACCGAATTTCTAGTTAACTCAGAAAGGTATCACTTGTGTTGGTTATTGGAGATGGAAAATTCAATCAAATTTGTTTTTTAAAATTCCAATCACTTGGTAAGAAATAAATCGAAGTTTTGAAAGAGTGCTTGTTTATGCTTCAAGGCTCTCGTATGTGGAGTAATTAAATAATTCCAAAGTATTTCAACTGTCATATGATTATTTGGCCTTTGCAAACCTGGGCAGGTTTAAGCATTGGAAAGATATATCTTAGTTACGAAAAGGGATGTTTAATCGTGTGAATTGGCTTGTAGGAAGAGAAAAGGTAAGATTTTGGACGAATGCTTGATTTGGCAAGAGACTATTATGTGAAGTAGTAGATGATAAGGGGTTGAAGAGGAAGGGTTCAGGGTTACTAATAGAAGTTTCTGAGATCTGAGACCAACTGTGGAGATGGTTTCTCCTGGTTCTTAGATATTGACGATAAGTTGGTTTGGCATGGAAGTGCTAGGGGTAGCTTCAGTACAGAAGCTACTGTTTGGCTTCGATATTTGGGAGTGCCTGTGCTTCCAGTCTGCCGATACAGGCATTTCATCAAAATGGTGCCTATGTCTTCAACGTGGTCGGGACTAGAGAGAGGCATGTTCATGAAAATACTTTATTTAAATGAATATGAAATTTAAGCTTCTGTTCATGATCTCTCATATTGTTAAAGCCAAACGCCAATGCGCCTAAATTACAGGCTCTCATCAGTTAAGTCTTTTAACGTGCTGGTTAAAACCTGGTTGTCCGGTGGGGAAGAACAAGCCGGGTGGGAAAGCAGATATGGGCAGGCTTTGCTTCAATCCAATAGGAAGGCGAGGGAGAGCTTCTTCTCGCGATTAAGGCATATGCTATGATGTTCTTTCTTCCCCCGCCGCGGTCCTTATTTGAAATATGAGCCGCTAGGGCCAAGAACTGAAATAGGGAAACATGAGATCGGGGCTGAACCCCCGGTAAACAGGGAAGAGGCCGAAGTGTCATCTGCGGTTTTATTTACTTTTCTGTCGCCACTTCGAATATCATTGTGGAAGGTGGAGCTGAGTAAGATGGTCTCAGACTGCAGAGTATTTGGACTTTAAAGAGAGTGATCCTCAAAGTCATTGTGCATATGGTTTTATCTGTTTGTCAACCTTTTTGGTCCCTTTGGTACTGAATATAGTCCTCAATACAATTTTCCGCGAAAATAAGGAGGCAGCACCACGACAGATAGCGAATTATGGATGCGATTATTTCAGTGATCCAATCTTTTTGTCTATTTTGACATCATTGTTTCTGGATAAACAAGGCAATTGGCTTCAAATGTCTTTAATTTTTCCAGGGGTAATGCTTTTTGTTCCTTCCCATCTACATTGTAACTCTTTCTTACCCCTCCTGTGTCCTTTTTAGGAAAGTTTAAAATCCAATTGCTGTGACTGTGATGGCCAATCCAATTCCAATCAACCTTTCATCCCAATTAGTCTTTTTTACAAAGATTGATGGCTATTCAATATTTAAAATTTCAAAAGTGAACTCTCTCTTGGATATTTGCAGAGGTATTTAGAGTTTTTATTCCTCCTACCCACTTGCATAAAAATCTAACACTGAAAATGAAGAATACTGGTCCATTTTCAACCCCATTATAGTTTAGAACTCAATCAGAATCTTCTCAGTTTTTTTCTTAATGGAAAATAACTGTGCAATAAAATGAATTTCCCAAAAAGAATGTACAAAGAAGTTCTGTAAATTTTTAAAAAAAATGTCTTCACATATATAATAATCAAAAGAGTTTGCTTGCGAATTCCTCAGCGGCATTTGAAGCTCTTGACGAAGAAGAGGCCGCGATTGAAGTCTCCCGAGGTTGATTGAATATGATCCCAACTCAGGTATTTTAGCTCGAAAGTCAACCTCCCTGATGATCACAGGCATTCGATGGAGACTTTTTTCTTAATGGGCGAGGGATATTGAGAAACACTGAACTTTCCTTTTTGTTGAATGAAAAAATGTAGACTAGAATGAGGTTTTAAGGATCAACGCATATTGTTACATAATTATACAAATAAAATGACAAAAATATTTTTTTTACAAAAGGAAAAAAAAAGGTTCAGAAGAGCTTGCTTGCAAATTCGTCAGTGGTGTTTGAATCTCTTGAAGAAGAGGACGATGCTGCAGCAAGATCCCTGAGCCACTACAAGAAATCCATAGGATAGAAATGGAATTTTAGACACGGAAATTTCCGTGTCTAATACCTATTTATAGACACAACAAATCCGTATTTAATATTCCATATCCAATTCCCATTTCAAGATTTAAATAAATGCCGGAGTACCAAGATTTATATAAATTTATTAGAGGACCGGATATTTTCCGTCTCTAATAGTATTAGACATGGATGTTGATGTTAGAGACGGAAATTTTTCCGTGTTTAAATTTAATGATCATTAGACACGGAAATATATTTCCGTGTCTAATATTGTGATGTTATTTGTGTTGGGCCAGAAACAAGGTCTATGTGTGAATTAAAGTAACTAATCAAATAGTACTAGATGCAATTACCTAGTTGTTAGAGCACTCAATATATAATGAAGGAAACCTCTCAGAGATAATAAAGCAAACACATAAAGAGCAATAATGCAAGAACACAAAGATGTACGTGGAAAACCCTCTAATGAGAGGGAAAAACCATGGGGCAAATCCGAGTAATTCCACTATAAGACAAAATGGAAATACAAAGATCTCTCTCAAGTTTTTGCCCAAAACTTGAGGTATTACAACTTTTTGGAGAAATACAAAAGGTTACCTCATTTAGCTTTTACAAACTAATCTCACACCACAAATCACTTCCAAGCTATTGAGTTGGAGAAATACCGATCTTAAGGACACCCGCTACAAGGGATTGAAGAAAGTGGTTGAAATCAAGCTTGAAGAAAAACCCTAACCCCCTTTGAAGAAACTCCAAGAAACCCCTTTTGCTGGAAGTTTTTTTTTCTTCTCTCTTGTGTTATGTCTCTCACTCATCACATGAGAAATATAAGGCTTATAAAGCCTCTCACGTGAGTTCCTCATGGGCTGGACCCATGTAAAAGCCCATTAAACTAACAATTTGCACTATCCCTAACCCGCGAAATCCCTTATTTTTCTCTCCTTTTATCTTCTCTACCGCGCTTCTCTCTCTCGCTCCTTCTCCTTCCAGCTCGAATGACACCCGCCGGCCAACGCTGATCACTGCCACCGCCAAGCTCCGATCACCGTCGCCACCAAGCTCCGACCCCCACTGTAAAGGTACGTACAATGAGGGATGTTTTCTTTTCAAAAACTATATACTTTTATTTATTTTAATGTCAAGATTCATAAACATACATGTTTATGAATCATGGCATGTTTTCTTTTAAAAAATTTCTGTATGTTTTTTTTTTTTTTGATTTCAAGATTCATAAACATGCATTTGACAGTTCATCTGGGATATGTGGAGTCCTTTAATTTCCATACATCATGCTTTGAGTGTTTGGACTAATGTTCTTGTAATCTGAATTTTATATAAACTTCATAGAACCATTAGTACAAAAATAATAATTTCATTATTATGAATCATCAAAATTATTAGGGGTAAAAAGAATTATAAACTTTAGGCTAACATCTATTTTATGTTCCAGTTAGACAATGGTGCTTCATGGACATGTTGCCATGCACAGAATCTAATGGTTGTGTTGGGGATGCTCTATTTTTAAGTCATAGAAGAGGTGCAATAGTGACAGATCACTACTGCCTCACAACATGCTGCAATTCATGTCGACCTGTTCCAACACGGAGATACCAGAGGAAGGTTGCTATGCCTGAAGGGTATCCCATGTTCAGTGGGTGTGGCCAACATGCCCAAGCCTGTAAGGCAATTCCGCCTCACACGGACGCTTGTGGCAGAAGTGCTAACCCCATGCAAGGGCCACAAAACAGAGTTGGGCCCTTGCATAGCCCCCGTGAATTGGCTCTTTTTGTGGTGCGGCTTGCACCCACCATTCGTCCCCCAGGAATCTGGACATGATTCTAGTGATGGCCGACCCATGCTCATACAGCCTAAAGAATTGAACATGCCAATAAACAACTAACCCAGGACTGCGTAGACAGGGCCCAAAAAGATGGCCAAATTGCTTGGCAAACTGAAACTACCAAACTGTCAATTGCCTGTTGTGATTTTAAACCAGTCCACTAATCTGCATTAATATCAATTACGGTTGAGCCAATCAAGGTCAAGAGGACAGAGGACCCAAACCAATGCCACCGTGTCGGGTCTACCTGTATTTGGGTATCATGCCGGATACTGACTAGAAAACTTGAATTACTATCAGATATCCGAACCCGAATGTTCTGGTCTTGGTACATTGCGTAATACAGGGCGCATTAAACATACTCAAAATGTTTGAAGATTATACTAAAGAGTGATGTAGAATAGGCATTGTTGAATTTTGGTTTTAAGCTTATACTTCCATTGGGGGTATAAATAAACTGTACACAAACGGCCAAGGCAAACCCGACCAAAGTCCTAGCCTAGTTTCGAAGGTTTACCGGTTATTCGTTGAAAGTCATGTAGGATCGCAGAAATAGTCCAACCCCCTTGCCATTCAAAACGTTGAAGTAGACACTTCCAGTGTTTCTTCACCAATCCTTATATAACCCAATTTTGATCATCTCCCCATTTCATGTCATACTCAACCAAAACCTTTCAAACTCAGTTATACACCACAACACCACTCTTACCCCCATTTCACATTCTCTTCAAATCAAACCTTTTCAAACCATTATTTCAAGAAAAGAAGAAAAAGATGACAACCCTTCAATCTTCTACTCTCGTGTGTTCATCGGCTTCGAGAGAAATCAGAGCTACTCTCCAAGCCCCTAAACTCCGACATCTCTCCATGCCGAGTCTCCCTATGAGGGACTTCTTGGTGGAGGAATTGAACAGGAGATCAGTGGATACACAACCACTACCCCAGATAGAAATGAAGCTCAAACTACTACTACTAACTTCTACAGAGAATGATGGTACATCCAGTTCCACTGTGATCAGCGAGCTTTATGCGCATCATGGAGAGTTTTGCGACAGAGTGGAGATGCAACACCAAAAATCGGGGATCAGGCGGGACAACTGGAACCCAACCTCCTTCTCACATCCATTAATGCAATCACGGGTCGCTGCTGCAACCATGGCTGCATCGCAGCAAGCGGTGGAATGGGTTAGCACCCCTGGCCCTCAGCTAGCTCTCATCTACCTAAAGTGTTAGCGCAGCTACTGGGATGTATTTGTTTGGTCATGAAAAGATCCAACCATCCCAATTGGCCCCGAAGAACAACGAAATGCCTCCGCGAGGTTGTTCAAGCACTTCATGGAAGATTCAAACTACGCTTGCCCCCTCTTCGAACTCCTACTCCCATGGCTTTGAAAGACGCGATGGCGAAGGTGTTAGCACTTGACAAAGCCTACCCGCTTCCCTTGCTCGGAACATGTCTGACAAATTCCCTACAACGTAAAGCTGCTGTGTGGTGGCCAAAACTACGTGAACCTGCAGAACCAGAAGGACTTGGTGGTAAGACGAGAGAAATGGGTGGAGTGGAAAGCTTGAAGAGGAAATGAGAGAGATTGTTGGGGTGTTGAAGAGGAAGGACACCGAAGAGTACATGAGGCTGAGCAAGATAGTCTTGAACATTAACAAGATCTTAGCCATTTCTGGCCCTTTACTCACCGGCTAGCTGTCGGTGGGTTCTTCTTTGTAGGATCTCCTCATGGGTCATGGCTGTATTTTGGGTTTCGTTGCCGAGCATTGGCAATTGTGTAAACACCTTGAACATGGGGCAAGTTGGCATGGTGTTCGCGATGTCATCGAAGCTCTGGCGTGATTCTTCGACTCATGGGAAGAGGAAATAGAGTCAAATTTGAAGGAAAGAGAAGTGGAGAGAAGAGAAAATGGGAAGTTGTTTGAAATGAAGGTGGCTCTCCAGCTTGGAAGGAGCCTGTCGGAGCTCAAGGATCTCGCTGCATCTTCTTCAAGAAATGGGAAGGCCACAAAAGAGTTTGGGAGCAAGCTCTTCTGATTTCTTTAAATGACTCATCTTCATCTTCATTTTGTCACTAACGAATTTGTGAGATATTCTTGTATACTGTAAAGATTTTTTGATTCCTCACCCGATATAACCTCATCCAATAATTTCATCATTCATTTGTTCCTTGTAAAATGAATCATTCATTTGAAATGTATATTTATTAGAAAGGCCAAAGCCTCCTAAAAATTATTTTTTCAATAATTAAAAAATCACGTATTCGTGAGGAAATGAGGGTAATTAACGGGGTTGGTACACACCTGTTTAAAGGCAAGC
>CM026551.1:60274874-60327531 GCA_015143295.1 Tetracentron sinense
TCGATCGGTGCTTCGCATTTTTTGTATGGAGATTTTTTTCAGAACCCCCTAAACTTTTCGGTCGACCGAGTTGGGCCCTTTTGTGTTGTAGCCAACCTTGGGATATATTTTTAAGGGTTTTTTGGGGTTTTGGCAACCCCAATACCCTATATAAACCCCATTTCCTAGGGAGAGGGTTACACAAACCCTAAGAGACTTGAGAAAAGGTATTTTTGAGAGAGAATAAGAGGAAGAAAGCTAGGGTTTCTTGGCTTGATTTTGTGTTGGTGTTTTGATCAAAAGCAAAGCTTGGTTTTGCGTTCTCGGAGTCGAATCTTCACTTCCTCGGTGTTTCTCAAGCGCTAAACCAAAGGGATTGGTTTGAGAAAAGTAGATACATTCTATTAATGGCTTGGCTATGAATTTTCAATGCATAGTAGGAATTGTTTTATGTTTTGATGGAACTTGGGTTGATAAACCATGTTTTGAATGTTATGGGGATTTCCATGATACTTGGGGATTGTTCTTGTTTATTGAATTGCTCACAATGATAAATGAACTCAAAGAATAGTTTTGGCTTAAAATATTGTTTTGATTAAACTATGAATTTTTCTAAAAACGATGGTTTTGGCTCCAAGAAAGATTTTGTTTAAAGCATGAGTTTTTCCCCCCTCGATGTATGTTTTGATCAAAAGGGTATGCTCAAAGTATTGTTTTGCTCAAAATAGAATTTCTCAAAGTTGCTTTGCTTAAAGAATGATTTTGGGGATTCAAGAGCTTAGGGCCTTGCCTGTAAAGTTTTGAAATGGAAATTGATTCAAGAGTGTTCACCATCTTGCTTGTAAAGTATCTGTTTGTTTCGGATTCAATGGTGTTTAGGCCCCTTGCTTGTAAAGTATTGTTTTTGCTCAAAAGTTTCGGATTCAAGGGTGTTTATGACTTTGCTTGTAAAGTATTGTTCAAAGACTCAAGGGTGTTTACCACCTTGCTTGTAAAGTGTTATTTTTGCTCAAAGTTTCGGATTCAATGGTGTTTACTACATTGCTTGTAAAATATCGCTTTGTTTTTAAACTCAAGGGTGCTTACCACCTTGTTTGTAAAGTATTATTTTTGCTCAAAGTTTCGGATTCAAGAGTGTTTACCACTTTGCTTTTAAAGTATCACTTTGTTTTGACTCAATGGTGTTTACCACCTTGCTTGTAAAGTATTATTTTGCTCAAAGTTTCGGATTCAATGGTGTTTATCACCTTGTGTTAAATTGTGATGGGATTTCTCAGATTGTCCATGCGTCACTTACTCCTTGAATTCAGGTTGACTGGTAGAATGAAAAAGGTAGGTTCACTGCTCGTCTTTGTTGATGCAGTGAAGTCCTCCAACGATCAAGTCAATGTACGTTGAAGATGAAGTGCAAAGAACAAACTTTTAGAGATAGAATGCTAAGGACTTTGAGCTTTCAAGTGTGGTTTTCTCAGGGATGGGAGGTTCAAATAGTCGAGATTCAATAATCTTTACCTTATGGGAGGTCTGGGGTATTTGTAGGCTTGAGTTCGGATGTCTCTTCATGCCCATCTATGCCCATGCATGGTCATGCAACTTGCTTTATGATCATTACCAAATATGTTAGATAGATCTTCATGCATACGTGTCACATGTGTGAGCCTACTATTTATAAGGTCAGTCTTAGGTCGAAAGCAAGCTGAGATAACCAGCATTAAATGCTAAGACAGTGCTTTTCATCTAACAATAGAGTAAATAGATCGCCTCCTGATTATTTCGTCCTACAAGGCGGTTCCATTCTCAATGTGAGCATGAGCTCGTCCTTATCATGAGCACGATACTTGAAATCATCATGTTAAAGACGACATCTGAAATCGTCTTTCAGACAACGATATTTGAAATCGTCATTCAGACGACAATATCTGAAATCATCCTTCAGACGACGATATCTGAAATCGTCCTGAGGAGCACGAGCTCATACAATAAATAGAGTACAGAAACCTCATTCGTCATTTCTAAGGACGAGGATTCTACTCGCCCTTGCAACACTTGCTCATTTACGAATTTTATCTATTACGTAAAATATTGTTCAAAGACTGAAGGGTGTTTACCACATTGCTTGTAAAGTATTGTTTTTACTCAAACTTCGATTCAAAGGTATTGAAGTACCTTGCTTATAAAGTATTGTTTTTGCTCAAAGTTCAATTCAAGGGTATTTAGTAGTTTGTATACGCTGAGTATTCCATACTCAGCCGAACTATTATATTCGGCAAGTCCTATTCACACCTACGCTTAGGAACCTTGGGTTGAGGAAATGTACGTTGAGGAAGTATCCACTTTGAGTGAACTGCAGGAGCAGAGGGCACTTGATAAGTAGCTCTATCTTTGAGTGATGAGAGGGAGTGTCTGTACACACATTTTGTAGGTGAGCATGTCAACTTATTATTTTAGTTGCTTGTGTAAAGCTTGGAGTACAGTGATATTATAAAGAAAATTTCAGCTTCCGCTTTTAGTATGCTTGTATGTCATTACAGGATGGTTTGATATGATAAGTCACGAGCCAAAGTTTCCTAACTCCTATGAGGTATTTTGGATCGTGACAACGCCAATAGAGGAAACCACCACCCACCACCAATGTCACGCCCCAAAATATCCCCTAGGAGAAAGTGGAACTTTAACACGTGACTTTCTTATTTTAACCCATTTAAAGAGCATTAAAAGCATGTTAAAATGTGGACCTGAAAATTTCTTCATTAACAATAACCATTGATACTTCATGTAATCATAATTCAATTCCACAACTAAGTAAACATAATCCAAACTAAAATATAAATAATTCATGATCATCCATAATGAAATTATGTTACAAATCCATTTAAAAGATTAGATAAACATTCTATCCTGAAATCAATAGTATGGATAACGGTCTAAATCCATTTACTCTTCATGATGATCATATTTTGGTTCTTTAACATACTCTTCATCTTACCACGATCCAAGTACACATATATCCAATCTTGAACCTACCGATAATAAAATTAACGACTGAGTAACACAGTTACTCCGCATATATAATAACTCATAATAAACAATATCATAAACACTGACAAGTATACAGCTAGCAGTTCAATTAAACTCACATACATAAATCAGAGTACAGAAAACATGTTTTTCTTTTCTTACTATTCTTATTTTTTCTTCTTTTCTTACTTTTTCTTCATTTCTTATTTTTCTTACTTTTTATTCATTTCTTACTTTTTTCTTCATTTCTTCTTTTTTTACTTTTCTTCCATTCTTACTTTTCTTTGAGATCATTCTTGAAGCCAGATAACTAGTACATTTAGAAACTTGTCTTGAAGCCAGACAGTAGCATCTTTACTTTTCTTTGATATCTTTCTTGAAGCCAGATAACTAGTACTTATGGAAACTTATCTTGAAGCCAAACACTAGCATCTTTACTTTTCTTACTTTTTCTTAATTTTCTTTGATATCTTTCTTGAAGTCAAATAACTAGTACCTTTGCAAACTTATCTTGAAGCTAGAAACTAGCAACTTTATTTATCTTTTTTACTTTTATTTGATATATTTCTTGAAGCCAAATAATTAGTACTATTGTTATCTTGAAGCCAGGTAGTAACATCTTTGTTACTTAGACTTGAAGCCATATATAACATACCCTTGCATAACTTATACTTGAAGCCGGACATGAAATTTCATTGATGAACTTAGACTTGAAGTTGGGTACGATGTACCATTGGTTACTTACTTTGTTAGTATCCATTATTTATGATAAAACTCGTTCATTCAATCTTATTTATATGACTCTTACTTTCTTGTATTTATTATAACATCATACGTATGTATATAACATCGTCGTATTTGAAAATAGTAATAAACCCTCAATTAAATTTCACTTTCGATCATAGGTCAAAGGCATCAAGAATCCATCATAGCAATTCACATCACCATGATAAAATCCTAAAACTACCAAAACCCTAACCAAAGCTTATTTACTCGAATACATATTACTCATACAATAATTCATACCTTACATCAATTATCAATTGTCATACATATAAATTCCATAGATTGTAATTTAAACATCAATAGATCCGAGTTCTTACAATAACAATAATAGCATAAGTTCATAAATCCTACTTCCATTGATCATACATTATCATGATTCTTCGCACTTCAAAAATCATAGTGGGTCATTCATCATACTTTGGTTTGAAGAAATTCTTATAAATGCTAGTAATCATAAAATTCTTATTTATACAAAAAATCTAGAAATCTCTCATTCAACATACCATCATTCAAAACAATCTCCGGCATACATCTCTTTCCTTACATACATTCACATATCTGTATAATAATTCTTTTTCCCATTTTTCTTGCATAAAATATAATATTCATACAATTATTCACATCATACTTTAATAACTTCAAAGAAATAATGTATAAGAGATGATAGAAATTCATAGATCTCCTTCATATTCAAGTTCTTACTTAGATCTATAATTTTAAATCTTTTCTTAGATTAATATTTATGAAATTGAGAACTAGAGATTATTATTTACCTCTTTTGATTACTTCCCTATGATCTTATGCTTGTGAATGGGCTCGATCTAAGCCTTCACACTCTTCTTCTTGCAAAATCTTTGATTTTTCCCTTTTAGATCTCTCAAGTGAGGGCTGGACCTGGATAGAACCTGGCTTGGCCTAGGCTCAGTCCATTGCCAACCTTACTAATATCAAATGATGTCATCCCTGCAACCAAAGTCCCCCCCCCCCCCCCCCCCCCCCATATGGAATTAGAAGAACCCGAGCAAAAAAGAATCATCAAAATTCGATTTGATGATTATTACAAGATATCCTAATAACCTCTTGTGATATTCATCCTCATCCCATTACTTTAGCTACCTTTTATTTCCTACTTAATCATTATTGCTTAGGGTTACCTTTGAATAAAAGTCGTTATTTTTGTTTTGATTCCAAATTAAATATGTACTCATCTATATGAAAAGGTTTAAAACACCTTGGTTAGCACAGTGATCCTCAACATAAAAATCATTAACAATAGTCATCCAAATAATCCATTATACCCGATTAATTACATTAATACTTTTGGCTTTGAGATGTTTAACAAATTCAATCAATTATACAATAAAGGAAACTTCAACATACAAGAAACAAGTATTCGTTCAATCTAGGTTCCTGTCTTCTCGAAAGTTAGGCACCACCTTACGTATTATGTATGTTATTGAGTTCACGATCCGGATATATAAATAAATATCGATTTAGAAGTTTAAGTGTAGATCAGGGTCTTTACAATATCCCAATCTTCTTCATCTTATTCATTGTGATATTTGGGGGATTGCTTTAGTGAATATTCAGCGTAAAATATTATTATTTTTATTGATGATTCTACCTAATGCCAATTAGGATATCGGGTACCAATACTTATTTGGGTTTTTTTTTTCCGAAGTACTGAAAATTTAAGTATAAAAGAATAAAATTCTTTCATTACGATGGAGAAGGCAAATCTCTTAGCAACTCTTTCACTCACTTGCTTAGTATGCATGATATCCTATACGGCCTCTCATGCCCTCACACGTCCCCCAACAAAATGGACTCGGGAGAGGAAACATTCTTCTTAAAGATTCAAGAATATACTAATTTGGTAAGCTTATACGTCTGATATAAGCTTATACGTCATTTTAAGGTTTTACTGGTTATTCCCGTTGAAAGTCAATGTAGTATCGCTCAAGGAGCAAGAGGAACAAAGACAAGAAATAGTCCAACCCTTTGCCCATTCAAAACTTGGAAGTAGACACTTCCAGTCTTTCACCAATCCCTATATAAACCCAATTAGACCACCCCCATTTCATTACTCAACCAAAACCTTTCAAACCTCATATACAACAACACCACCTCCCACCGCATTTCACTTCTCTTCAAATCGAAAAAAACCCAATTAGACCTATTTACAAGAAGAAGATGACAACCCTTCAATCTTCTAGTCTCGTGTGTTCATCGGCAGCGAGAGGAATCAGAGCTACTCTCCAAGCACCGAAACTTCGACATCTCTCCATGCCGAAGCTCCCTACGAGGGACTTGGTGGAGGAATTGAACATGAGAAGTGGATACACAACCACTACCCAGATAGAAATGAAGCCTCAAACTACTACTACTACTACTACTTCTACAAGAGATGATAATGGTACTTCCAGTTCCAAGGTGATCCGTGAGCTTTATGCAATCATGGAGAGTGCTGCGGACAGAGCGGAGATGCACACCAACATGGGGGAGCAGCGGGACAACTGGAACCACCTCCTTCTCACATCCATTAATGCAATCACTGTCGCTGCTGCAACCATGGCTGGCATCGCAGCAACCGGTGGAATGGGAGCACCCCTTGTAGCCCTCAAGCTCTCATCTACTCTATTGTATTCGGCAGCTACGGGGATGTTGTTGGTCATGAACAAGATCCAACCATCCCAACTTGCTGAAGAACAGCGAAATGCTGCGAGGTTGTTCAAGCAGCTTCATGGAAAGATGCAAACTACGCTTGCTCTTCGAAGTCCTACTCCTATGGACGCGAAAGACGCGATGGCGAAGGTGTTGGCACTTGACAAAGCCTACCCGCTTCCCTTGCTCGGAACAATGCTCGACAAATTCCCTGCAACAGTAGAGCCTGCTGTGTGGTGGCCACAACTACGTGGACCTGCAGAACAAGAAGGACTTGGTGGGAAGACAGAGAGAAATGGGTGGAGTGGAAAGCTTGAAGAGGAAATGAGAGAGATTGTTGGGGTGTTGAAGAGGAAGGACACCGAAGAGTACATGAGGCTGAGCAAGATAGTCTTGAACATTAACAAGATCTTAGCCATTTCTGGCCCTTTACTCACCGGACTTGCTGCCGTGGGTTCTGCTTTTGTGGGATCTCCTCATGGGTCGTGGGCTGTATTTTTGGGTGTCGTTGCCGGAGCATTGGCAAGTCTGGTGAACACTTTGGAGCATGGTGGGCAAGTTGGAATGGTGTTCGAGATGTATCGAAGCTCTGCCGGATTCTTCCGACTCATGGAGGAGGAAATAGAGTCAAATTTGAAGGAAAGAGAAGTGGAGAGAAGAGAAAATGGGAAGTTGTTTGAAATGAAGGTGGCTCTCCAGCTTGGAAGGAGCCTGTCGGAGCTCAAGGATCTCGCTGCATCTTCTTCAAGAAATGGGAAGGCCACAAAAGAGTTTGGGAGCAAGCTCTTCTGATTCTTCAATGGCTGAATCTTTAATTTTGTCACTAACTTAATTTGTGTGATAATCTTGTATACTTGTGTAAGATTTGTTGATACATTCATTAACAAAACATCATTCAATTAATTCCATTAATTTGTTCCTTATAAAAACCAAATCATTCATTTGAATTATTATTAATTATTTCTTAGAAAGCCAAAACTCCTAAATAATTAAAATCACATATTAGTGAGGAAATGAGGGTAATTACGGGAGTTGGTTGCAACCGGTTAAAGCGCAAACCATCATTAAAGTGTGTGCTCTTACAGGATGCAAAAGTAACCAAAAGTGGAGATAGGTGGTTAGTAGAGGTCGAGTGTAAAAATGCATTCGTCTTCTATCCGAATGGAGATTTTGCACGGTATCTACTTTGCTTTTAATTGAACTAATTAATGAGGGTGTGGATTAAAACTCCAAGTAGTTTCCACATAAGCTGCTTCAATCCGGCCCTCGTGTGAGAGTACTTGGTCCGGGCCAACACTCAAATGCCGGCAAAATCAAAGGTTTTTTTTCATTTCTAAACCCCACAGGCCCAGGTGGACCCAAAAAACTAGATTTGCTGATATGATGGCGGAGATTGGACAATACCCATTATAGGCCAGCCTGCCCCTCATTTTATATATATATATATATATACATTCTAACATATATTATATTTATTTTAAGTTTTTAACTTAAAATTGTTATAATTAACCAGTTCAACAAATCTAGAGAAATAGGAAAAATGGAATGTAACTAATCACACAATAGAGACAACGATTTACGTGGTTCGGCAAGATGCCTACGTCTACGAGAGAAAACGACAAGAAGATCCACTAAGAAGAAGGGAGATTACAGTAGTTACATGTTCTCTCGAAACCCTAGAAAAACCCCCTTAATCGCAGCCTCAAAGAAAACCCCTTATATAGCTAGGGTTACAACATAAGAGACAGAACGGGTCAAAAATGGGTCGGGTCAAACTTCGGGTTGGCACCAGGTCATCAAGAATCCAAGTAAGATCCATAACAACTTCCCAACAAAGCCCATTTATTGAATTTGAGACAAACTCACAAAAATGACCTATATAATACTCTTTAACGGAATATTTATCAGGGGTGTGGTAGTAATTTCATTACAATACCCCTACTTAACATCACCATCAAGTGACTTCTAAATATTTAATCTATCTCCCTCTCTCTATTACCGTCTCATCTCTGTTGTCTACTTTCGTCTATCCCCATCGACCCTCTCATCTACAACTCTCTCTTACTTAGGTTTTGGAGCTCTCTCTCATCCACAATTTTCCTTGTTACTATCAAAGGTTCTCTATTACGCTCTATCGTTTATTATCTATAGTTCACACTCTCCCTCTCTCATCTTTTGCTGGCAAAGCCTCTACCATTGGTTGGTTTGGTTTGAATGCAGTTAGTCCATTGATAAGAAAAAATCTCCATCGTGCTGCTTTTTGGGTTGCATTGCGGGTCTCAAGCTTGGATAAAGGAGGAGAATTAATGTTATGTTGGCAACTGGTGGTCATTATTTTATTTTTTTGTAAATATCAGGACAAAAAAGTTTTTCATTATCTTCTTTTCAAGCATATGCCCAGCGATGACCCTAAGGTTAGAGCTTCGGCTTAGACAATTGAGGCTTGCTAGGACTTGGGCCTAACCCCTACAAGTGAGGGTTGGGCCTGGATAGAACCTGCCTTGGCCGAGGCTCGACCCATTGACAGCCCTACTAATATCAAATGATGTCCTCCTTGCAACCAAACACCCCTCCAACCAAACACCCCCATAGGGAATTATAAGACCCAGAATTAAAAAGAATAGAAAAAGGAAAGAAAGATTGATTTCTTATCCCTTACCGATTTGATGGATATTACAAGATATCCTAACAACCTCTTGAAATATTCATCCTTATCCCATTACTTTAGGTACCTTTCATTTTCTACTTAATCACAATTGCTTAGAGTTACTTTGAATAAAAGCTCTTATTTTTGTTCTGATTGCAAATTAAATAAGTAGTCAACTACATGAAAAGGTTACAAAACATCTTGGTCGCCGCAGTGATCCTCAACATAAAAATCATTAACAGTAGTCATCCAAATAATCCATTATATCTAATTAATTACATTAATACTTCTGGCTTTGAGATGTTTAACAAATACAAGTCAATTCTATAATAAAGGAAATTTCTTCATGAAAGAAATAAGTATTCCTCAAATCCAGGTTTCCTATCTTCTCGAAAGTTAAGCATCACCTTACGCATTATGTATGTTATTGAGTTCACGGTTTAGATTTATAAATGAATTTCGTTTTAGAAGTTTTAAGTTTAAATTAGGGTCATGATAGTACCCCAATCCTCTTCATCTCATTCATTGCAATATTTAGGGGCCTACACCAATGACATCTTTATCCAGCTTTAAATATTATAATTTTTATTGATGATTTTAATTGCTATACATGATTCTACCTAATACCACGGAAATCGGGTAAGCATTACTTATTGGATAAAGCTTTTGAGACCCTACTAGGGTGGAGACCACGAATTCCTGTGCTCTTAGAGCATGGTCTCGGCCCCTAAAAGGGTCTCAGTAGCTATGTCC
The DNA here is from genome assembly GCA_015143295.1 of Tetracentron sinense. Taxonomy (NCBI): domain Eukaryota; kingdom Viridiplantae; phylum Streptophyta; class Magnoliopsida; order Trochodendrales; family Trochodendraceae; genus Tetracentron; species Tetracentron sinense. The sequence continues at coordinate 60,284,722 of CM026551.1, forward strand.
TTATTTGAATTTTTTTTTTTTTTTTGGGAAATGCTAGTGAGACCGCAAAGGGTCGAGACTGTGCATGTGATGAATGGATCTCAAAAAAATAAAACTAAATTTATGAAAATTTTAAGATCTGCTCATCACATGTGTTGCCCAACGAAATGGACTCGGGAGAGGAAACATTCATCTTAAAGATTCAATAATATACTAAGGGGAAGGGGGATAGGCAGTGTTAACTGAATTGGTAAGCTTATAGGTCCTTGTGATATAAACTGTACACAAACGCCCAAGGCTTTACTCATTCCAAGGTTTTACCGGTTGGCTTTATTGCCGTTTAAAGTCAATGAAGGATCGCTCAAGCAGCCAAAGGGAAGGGCGCGACCAACAAAGACAAGAAATAGTCTAATCCTTTGCCAGGGCGGCCCAAGCCATTTGGAGGCCTAGAGCGAAAATTTAAAATGAGGTTTTTTTTTTTTACTTTTTTAATATTATTAGTAAAAAATTAATTATAAATGAGGCCTTTTTAATATTCTAAATGAGTCTTTTATTTTTTTTAATATTCTAAATGGGGCCCTTTTAATATTATTATTTTAATGGGGCCTAAAGCAAAGGCTTTGATGGCCTAATGGACGGGCCGGCCCTGCCCTTTGCCAATTCAAAACGTTGAAGAAGACACTTTCATTCTTCTACTTCGTTCTTGTAGTGACCCTAATTTAAATTAAATACACCTAGGGGTAAATTGGTAAATGATACCCTGAGGGTAATTTAGCAATTGATTTTTGTGTTTGATCATATGGCTAACCTTGGTGGGGTAGGGCTAACCCAATGATTTAATTTAATAAGTTAAATTAATTAAATCTAGGTTATAAACAAACAGGCCTTAGTGGGGGTATATTAGTAATTCTCTAAATAGAGTTTAATATAAATAAAATTGTTTAACCTAATAGTGATATTTTTGCTAAACCTTATTTAGGAAGCTGAGATACGTACTTTTGGAGGAGAGGGAGAACGGCCGTAGGGTTTGGAGATCGGTGAATGCACGTAGAGAACCGGATCTCGAAGTTTTGGATCATCCGGGATAGCAGCAAATCTTTCATAAACAATCAATCTCTTGTCTTCTTCTCGAAATCAGATCTAGAGGCAAGTGAATATTTCTATAATTTAGATGTATGGTGTGTTGTGATCACACAATAATTTTAATGTGTTTTTCTTCTTGTGTTAATAATTGTGTGTATGAAAATATGCTAGATTGGATAAATATTTTATACAGGTATTATTTTGATTCATTAAATATGTTATGAGTGATTTTAATAAATGATATAATAATATATTATATTTTAGGGAAGAAAATATAAGAGATTTAGAAGATTAAAATTAGTGATTTTCGGAATTGAGTTAATTTAAATGAGATTTATCCTATTTCGGTATTTGGGTCATAACTTTATGACATTAAGTCCGATTTTGGTCTGATAGTACATCGTTTCGAAGAGCTCGAAAAGATATACAACTTTCGTGAAGAAAGTTTTCCCAAAATCAGTATTTTTGTGGGTCAAAATCTTATTTGAAAATCAAAAACGGAAAAATGGATATTTTTCTCATTAATTTTCCTAAGATATTTTAATTAAATGTATATATTATTTGAGTGTGAGAATATTGGTTTGTTGAGATTCTTTTATAACTAATTAGTTAGTTTGTTAGATGGTTGAAAGATACCTCTAACAAATTTAAATAATTAGTTACTAAATAATTTGTTAGTAACGTGACTTATATTTTTTTTAGTTAATTTGTTGGGTGGTTGAAAGATACCCCTAACAAACTTAACTAATTAGTTACTAACCAATTGGTTAGTAAGTGAACTCTTTTATGCTAGTATAAGGTTTTATTAAACTCACTAGCATAAAAAAAGAGTTTTTCCAAGCCCTTGGGGGTTTGTGAAACCCTGAACCCCATTATCATGAGAAATTGAGAATTTGTAGGGTTATAAATATGTGATATTTATAATTAAAGTTTCAGTTGCAGAAACACAATTGAAACCCCGTTTGAAATAAGGTATGTTATGTCTGCCTAGATATTAATTGTAAATTTTAATTATGAATTATGATGTTGACTATTTATAACTGTCATTTAATATGTTGCTATATTTTCATAATAGTTGGTATTCATTTTCTAAAATAATGGTGATTCAATAAACATTGTTTTAACCTTGGTTAAGGGTTATTGAAGGAGTAAATTGTGTAAAACCTTCTTAAATTGATCATAGGGTGATGTTGTGTACCACCCAATGATTATTTCAGGGTGGTGTAGAGTACCTTCCCAGAAACAGAGGATTGGGTTGAGTTGTGTAAGACACTCAATTCTCAGATGGGTGAACTGTGTGAGACCCAAGAGATAGGGTAAGCTGTGTGAGATCCCAAGGATTCCCTTGATCAATAGGGTAAGTTGTGTAAGACCCCTATTGACCAGACTGAACCATAAGTAAAGACTTAATTGAATAATATGCATAATTTGTTAGTCATCTTATCATATGAATTGTTAATGCATTTAAATTATAGTGTATTCTCTTATTGAGTTGTGGGCTCACCCTTATTGATTCTTTTTTTTCAGGTGGTGATTAAAAAGAATAGAAAAAATCTCGTTTGGGCAAGTGAGACCAACCTTAAAGTTTTCTTCTCTGTTAGAGTGTGAGAGAACTGTAATGAGGTAAACTATATGAAATATTTGGATGATTTAGTTTTTGGGAGAACTCATGTTATTGAGTCTTTTAGTGATGCTGGTTATTTAAATCTGTTTAATGGAATATTAAATTATTTTAATTTCCATTAATATTAGAATTTTGTTTCCAGTTTACGCCTTGATATTTATACAAATATTAGTATTATTGTGTATAGATTTCGGGCGTGTCACTTCTCTACTACAATCCTTATAAAAACCCAATTAGACCACCCCCCATTTCATTACTCAAACAAAAACCTTTCAAAACTCATATACAACAACACCACCTCTTACCCCCATTTCACTTCTCTTCAAATCAAAACCTTTCAAACCCATTTACAAGAAGAAAAATAATAACCCTACAATCTTCTAGTATCGTTTGTTCATCGGCTTCCAGAGGAATCAGAGCTACTCTCCAAGCCCCGAACTCCGACATCTCTCCATGCCGAAGCTCCTTACAAGGGACTTGGTGGAGGAATTGAACATGAGAAGTGAATACACAACCACAACCCAGATAGAAATGAAGCCTCCAAGTACTACTACTACTTCTACAAGAGATGATGATGGTACATCCAGTTCCACGGTGATCAGCGAGCTTTATGCGATCATGGAGAGTGTTGCGGACAGAGTGGAGATGCACACCAACATGGGGGAGCAGCGGGACAACTGGAACCACCTCCTTCTCACATCCATTAATGCAATTACTGTCGCTGCTGCAACCATGGCTGGCATCGCAGCAACCGGTGGAATGGGAGCACCCCTTGTAGCCCTCAAGCTCTCATCTACTCTATTGTATTCGGCAGCTACGGGGATGTTGTTGGTCATGAACAAGATCCAACCATCCCAACTTGCTGAAGAACAGCGAAATGCTGCGAGGTTGTTCAAGCAGCTTCATGGAAAGATGCAAACTACGCTTGCTCTTCGAAGTCCTACTCCTATGGACGCGAAAGACGCGATGGCGAAGGTGTTGGCACTTGACAAAGCCTACCCGCTTCCCTTGCTCGGAACAATGCTCGACAAATTCCCTGCAACAGTAGAGCCTGCTGTGTGGTGGCCACAACTACGTGGACCACAACAAGAAGGACTTGGTGGGAAGACAGAGAGAAATGGGTGGAGTGGAAAGCTTGAAGAGGAAATGAGAGAGATTGTTGGGGTGTTGAAGAGGAAGGACACCGAAGAGTACGTGAGGCTGAGCAAGATAGTCTTGAAAGTTAACAGGATCTTAGCCATTTCTGGCCCTTTACTCACCGGACTTGCTGCCGTGGGTTCTGCTTTTGTGGGATCTCCTCATGGGTCGTGGGCTGTATTTTTGGGTGTCGTTGCCGGAGCATTGGCAAGTCTGGTGAACACTTTGGAGCATGGTGGGCAAGTTGGAATGGTGTTCGAGATGTATCGAAGCTCTGCCGGATTCTTCCGACTCATGGAAGAGGAAATAGAGTCAAATTTGAAGGAAAGAGAAGTGGAGAGAAGAGAAAATGGGAAGTTGTTTGAAATGAAGGTGGCTCTCCAGCTTGGAAGGAGCCTGTCGGAGCTCAAGGATCTCGCTGCATCTTCTTCAAGAAATGGGAAGGCCACAAAAGAGTTTGGGAGCAAGCTCTTCTGATTCTTCGATGGCTGAATCTTTAATTTTGTCACTAACTTAATTTGTGTGATAATCTTGTATACTTGTGTAAGATTTGTTGATACATTCATTAACAAAACATCATTCAATTAATTCCATTAATTTGTTCCTTATAAAAACCAAATCATTCATTTGAATTATTATTAATTATTTCTTAGAAAGCCAAAACTCCTAAATAATTAAAATCACATATTAGTGAGGAAATGAGGGTAATTACGGGAGTTGGTTGCAACCGGTTAAAGCGCAAACCATCATTAAAGTGTGTGCTCTTACAGGATGCAAAAGTAACCAAAAGTGGAGATAGGTGGTTAGTAGAGGTCGAGTGTAAAAATGCATTCGTCTTCTATCCAAATGGAGATTTTGCACGGTATCTACTTTGCTTTTAATTGAACTAATGAGGGTGTGGATTAAAACTCCAAGAACATAGTTTCCCCTTAAGCTGCTTCAATGCGGCCCTCATGTGAGAGTACTTGGTCCGGGGCCAACACTCAAATGCCGGCGAAATAAAAGGCTTTTTTCCATTTCTAAATCCCACAGGCCCAGGTGGGCCCAAAAAACTAGGTTTGCTGATATGATGGCAGAGATTGGACAATACCCATTAAAGCCCGGCCTGACCCTCATTTTATATATATATATATATATATATATATATATATATATATATATATATTCTAACATATATTATATTTATTTTAAGTTTTTAACTTAAAATTGTTAGAATTAACCAGTTTAACAAATCTAGAGAAATAGGAAAAACGGAATGTAACCAATCACACAATAGAGACAACGATTTACGTGGTTCGGCAAGATGCCTACGTTTACGAGAGAAAACGACAAGAAAATCCACTAAGAACAAGGGAGATTACAGTAGTTACATGTTCTCTCGAAACCCTAGAGAAAACCCCTCAATCGCAGCCTCAAAGAAAACCCTTTATTTAGCTAGGGTTACAACATAAGAGACAAAACGGGTCAAAAATGGGTCGGGTCAAACTTCGGGTCGGCACTAGGTCATCAAGAATTCGGGTAAGATCCATACCAACTTCCCAACAAAACCCATTTATTGAATTTGAGCCAAACTCACAAAAATGACCTGTATAACCCTCTTTAACGGAATATTTATCGAGGGTGTGGTAAGAATTTAATTACAATACCCCTACTTACCACCACCATCAAGTGACTTCTAAATATTTAATCTATCTCCCTCTCTCTATTACTCTCTCATCTTTGTCGTCTACTTTCGCCTATCCCCATCAACCCTCTCATCGACAACTCTCTCTTACTTAGGTTTTGGAGCTCTCTCTCATCCATAATTATCCCTGTTACTATCCAAGGTTCTCTTTTTGGGTTGCATTGCGGGTCTCAAGCTTGGATAAAGGAGGAGGATTAATGTTATGTTGGCAACTGGTGGTCATTATTTTATTTTACTGTAAATATCATGACAATTTTTTTTTCATTATCTTCTTTTCAAGCACGTGCCCAGCGATGACCCTGAGGTTAGAGCTTAGGCTTAGACAATTTAGGCCTTGCGAGGACTTGGGCCTAACCCTTAAGTGAGGGTTGGGCCTGGATAGAACCTGCCTTGGCCGAGGCTCGACCCATTGACAGCCCTACTAATATCAAATGATGTCATCCTTGCAACCAAATACCCCCATAGGGAATTATAAGACCCTGAATTAAAAAGAATAGAAAAAGGAAAGAAAGATTGAGCTCTTATCCCTTACCGATTTGATGGATATTACAAGATATCCTAACAACCTCTTGAAATATTCATCCTTATCCCATTACTTTAGCTACCTTTCATTTTCTACTTAATCACAATTGCTTAGGGTTACTTTGACTAAAAGCTCTTATTTTTGTTTTGATTGAAAATTAAATAAGGACTCATTAGCCAAAGCTCCAAAATAATTAGTTTTTCAATAATTAAAATTACTTAAATGGAAAATTATTACCGTCTCTAAAACTCATTCACCATGGTCGTCGGTAGACTTGTTGTAGTGCATTAAAGCTCGCTTTGGCTCTCGTTATCTCTCTCTCTCTCTCTCTCTCTCTCTATATATATATATATATATATGCTAACATATATTATATTATATTATTTTTAATTTTAAGTTTTATCTTAAAATGACCTATATAACCCTCTTTAACGAAAAATTTATCAGGGGTGTGGTAGTAATTTCATTTCAATACCCCTACTTACTACCACCATCAAGTGACTTTTAAATATTTAATCTATCTCCCTCTCTCTATTCCTCTCTCATCTCTGTCTCCGACTTTCGCCCATCGCCATCGACCCTCTCATCTATAGTTTTCTCTTACTTGGGTTTTGGAGCTTTCTCTCATTCACAATTTTCTCTGTTAGTATCCCAGATTATCTATTACGCTCTATCGTCCATTATCTATAGTTCACACTCTCCCTCTCTCATATTTAGCTGACAAACCCTCTACCGTCAGTTGGTTTGGTTTGAACGCGATTAGTCCACTGATAAAAAAAATCCCCATTCATGTTGTTTTTTCGGTTGCATTGCAAGTCTCAATTTTGGAAAAAGGAGGAGGATTGATGTTAGGTTGGCAACCGGTGGTCCTTTATTTTATTTTTTTGATAAATATCATGACAATGTTTTTTTCATTACCATCTTTTCAAGAACATGGCTAGCGATGACCCTGAGGGTAGAGCTTAGGTGTAGATAGTTTAGGTCTTGCAAGGATTTGGGCCTAACCCCAACAAGTGAGGGCTGGACCTGGATAGAACCTGGCTTGGCCTAGGCTCAGTCCATTGACAGCCTTACTAATATCAAATGATGTCATCCCTGCAACCAAAGTCCCCCCCCCCCCCCCCCCCCCCCCCCCCCCCCCCCCCCCCACTCATATGGAATTAGAAGACCCCGAGCTAATGATTTAATGAACATCACAAGATATCCTAATAACCTCTTGTGATATTCATCCTTATCCCATTACTTTAGCTACCTTTCATTTCCTACTTAATCACAATTGCTTAGGGTTACATTTGAATAAAAGTCCTTATTTTTGTTTAGATTGCTAATTAAATATGTACTCATCTACATGAAAAGGTTTAAAACACCTTGGTCGCCATAGTGATCCTCAACATAAAAATCATTAACAATAGTCATCCAAATAATCCATCATACCCAATTAATTACATTAATACTTTTGGCTTTGAGATGTTTAGCAAATTCAATCAATTCTATAATAAGGAAACTTCAACATGCAAGAAACAAGTATTCCTTGAATTTGAATCTAGGTTCCTGTCTTCTCGAAAGTTAGGCACCACCTTACACATTATGAATGTTATTGAATTCACGATCTGGATATATAAATGAATTTTGATTTAGAAGTGTAAGTGTAAATCAGGGTCTTGACAATATCTCAATCCTCTTCATCTCATTCAGTGTGATATTTGGGGGCTGCTCCAGTGATTATCTAGTGTGAATTTTTTTTTTTATTGATGATTTTAATTGCTATACATGATTCTATCTAATGCCAATTAGGAAATCAGGTTCCATTACACTTATTTGGACTTTTTTTTTTGAAGTACTGAAAATTTAAGGATAAAAGAATAAAATTCTTTCAATACGGATGGAGAAGACAAATTTGTTAGCAACTCTTTCACTCACTTTCTTAGTATGGATGATAGTAGGGCTAGCACTCCTCATGCATGATATCTTACACGGCCTCTCATGCCCTCACACGTCCCCCAACAAAATGGACTCGGGAGAGGAAACATTCTTCTTGAAGATTCAAGAATATACTAGCATAGGCAGTGCTAACTGATTTGGTAAGCTTATACGCCGTTTCAAGGTTTTCTGGTTATTCCCGTTGAAAGTCAATGTAGTATCGCTCAAGGAGCCAAGAGGTACAAAGACAAGAAATAGTCCAACCCTTTGCCCATTCAAAACTTGGAAGTAGACACTTCCAGTCTTTCACCAATCCCTACATAAACCTTTCAAACCTCATATACAATAACACCACCTCCCACCCCATTTCACTTCTCTTCAAATCGAAAAAGAACCCAATTAGACCTATTTACAAGAAGAAGATGACAACCCTTCAATCTTCTAGTCTCGCGTGTTCATCGGCATCGAGAGGAATCAGAGCTACTCTCCAAGCCCCGAAACTCCGACATCTCTCCATGCCCAAGCTCCCTAGGAGGGACTTGGTGGAGGAATTGAACATGAGACGTGGATGCACAACCACTACCCAGATAGAAATGAAGCTTCAAACTGCTACTACTACTTCTACAAGAGATGATTATAAAAAAAGAGATGATTATAAAAAATAAAAGACAGTCACATTGGTGGTGGGATAATCACTGCCCTTTAAAAAAAAAAAAAGTGTCCTGAGAAGAGGACCCCAGGGTCCTCTTCTAAGCTGGTACTATTACCCCGTGTCCCTTTTAGCACCTCTTAAACCAGGGTTAAGCTTAATTAAATTAAAGTTAATTATTTTTTTTTGTTTTTCTAAAATTCATGCTTATATTGCTTAACCATAGGGGTGAGTGAATCCTAACCGCAGTTGATAGGTGGTGGGGGTGTGGACCAATGAGATTACGGGGTGAAGCTTCTAAGCTGACCCTGGGTCCGCTTTCCATTGCAAAAAAAATAAATTAATCTAGCAAATATATATTAATTAATTAAAAAAATCAAACCATATTGAAAATTTTGGACGATAGGGATATTTTCACAACTTTAAAACATTAAGTGCATTTTTCGTAATTTTTGAAATTATGAAAAATTCAGTAAAATATTATTAAAAATTTCTAAATTAATTTAAAATGTAATTTAGCCAATTTAAATACTTTTTCAAGAATAGGAGAGATAATCTTCAAGGATGTATAGTGCAAATATGGGCGTAAAAGTTTTTAATATATTGGATATATTTCTTACTTTTTTCCTCACTAGAATTCAATTATGTTTTTATTAGTATGCATATAACATTTCATGTACAGTAGACTCTCTTGTAATTAGTAACCTTGGTGGAAAGAAATTATATTAATTATAAGAGAATATTATATATAAGAACCACTATATTGGACCATCAAAAATTTTCTTTTCATAATTTCTTTTGAAGGTATTGTATTTTTCATATAAGCTTCATGTAAATACAAATGTATAAGGCCACTATATGGTAATTTAAGTTTGGTAAAGTTTATTGCCAATATTTTTTTCAATTAAATTTTATCCATTTTTCAAAGAGAAGAAAAAATATCATTTATTTTGGTAAGAGAAAAATTCATTTGAATTATGTCGTGGGATTACCCTTTAATTTTTGTTAATTATTTTGAGTCCTCATGAAATGATTTTTTTTAGGTTTTTCTTTCTAAAATATCTAGAACTTTATACTATATATATGATAATTTATTATACATAGTCAGAATATCTAAAATAATTTTATCCATTTCTCTTCCTAATACCTGAACCATCATAAAGTGTTTATAAGATTCATACAACTATGTATTAATATAGTATAAAAACCTCCCTTATAATTAATAATATAGTAGAACTTTCTTTTAAAATTATTAAATAGCAAGTATAAGAGATTATTAATTATACACTATGGAACCAAGTTGGTTCCTTATAAGTTTATTAATTAATAGAGATCAATAAGTTATAAAATATTAATTATAAGAGGGCCTACTGTATGTCAACAATTTCATTGAAAATTTTCAAGTCATTCATTTCGTGCACTATTCTACAATCATCAAGACGGGATACCCACGTGCAGTGCACGTGTCATCCGCTAGTTTATAAAATGCCAAATGTATCCCTTTCTTCTTCTTCACGACTGAAACGATACTCAGTAGCGTTTCAGGCCCACTTTGTTAACTTTTGTTTTATTTAATAAAAAAAGGAAAAAAAGAAAAACTAAATTTCTTTGTTTCTAATGAAAGTAACTCCTCCCCTAGTTGTCACGATCTCCTCCTCTGTCTTAAAAACCACCACTATCCCAAGTTTCAGATTGACCGCCACCATTGTGACCGCCGACTTCAGGCACATACTACTACTTATCGCCCCGCTATCACAACTCACGTATGGTTATGAATTTCCACATTTTGTTTAATGATGTGTTGAGTTTTTTTACATGTTGTTAACGACAATGTTAACTTAATTTTTAAGGAACCAACCCAACACTATTCTTCAATGGTGTTTTTTTTTTGTGCATACTGTGATGAGATTATTCAAACTCTTCAGTTTATTTCTCCATATGCAATCAACTCACCCACCCAAAAAAATCAAATAAAGAAGTGGGCGTCTTCTACTGGCTGAAAATGCCTCGGGTGTTTTCAGCAATCCATAATGATAAAAAAAACTAAAAAACATATTTAAATAAAGTGATGATTAGTGAAGTTCAAAAGGCAGATGTTCATAACTGACAAATAAATTGGTGAACAAAGATACCATCGATTTTAGGGAGTTGGTAGAGAATGAGAAAGACGAAGTATAAAGAAAATTTTAAAAGAAACTCACATACTGGAGGCAATAGAATTAGACGGCGAAAAGAAGTTATGGCACAAATCGGCAGGCATCAACTGCAAAATAAAACAGTAAGAGCAGACGGAGATAGAAATTTGTAGATGCAAGCGTTGGGTGAAGAAAACAATAGAAGAACCGTAAGTCGAGAACGCACAGGTAGTGGGCGTAAGTGAAGAGATGAACTTGAAAAATGAAAAAAAAAAAAAACTTGAAAAATGAAGGATCGTGGAAATGAGGAATCGTGTTAGTTATATGAAAGCAATTAGGTATAGGCTTAGTTACTATAATACCCCCAGGAATTTATTTTAATACAGAGGGAAGATAATATAAAAGTAGGGGTTTTACAAACTTAAAAAAAAAAGATATCCTTGAAAGCGGGGAGAAAGTGGGAGGGTGAGAAATAAAAAAGGAGTAAAGATAGTTATGATTGCAATTACTTTAATACCCCTTATTAACTAATTTCACGTAGCAATAAGTCACCATAAAATTGAGGTTCATTGGTAATATTAGAGAAAGTCAATGTAACCTTTTTTTCCCTCCACTTCTCTCATTATAATAGTAGAGATATATTCTAACATATATTATATTTATTTTAAGTTTTTAACTTAAAATTGTTATAATTAATCAGTACAACAAATCTAGAGATATAGGAAAAACGGAATGTAACCAATCATACAATAGAGACAACGATTTATGTGATTCGGCAAGATGCCTATGTTTACGGGAGAAAACGACAAACAGATCCACTAAGAACAAGGGAGATTATACTAGTTACAAGTTCTCTCGAAACCCTAGAAAAACCCCCTCAATCGCAGCCTCAAAGAAAACTCCTTATATAGTTAGGGTTACAACATAAGAGACAAAACGGGTCAAAAATGAGTCGGGTCAAACTTCGGGTTGGCACCAGGTCATCAAGAATCCAAGTAAGATCCATACCAACTTCCCAACAAAGCCCATTTATTGAATTTGAGCCAAACTCACAAAAATGACCTATATAACCCTCTTTAACGGAATATTTATCAGGGGGGTGGTAGTAATTTCATTACAATACCCCTACTTAACATCACCATCAAGTGACTTCTAAATATTTATCTATCTCCCTCTCTCTATTACCGTCTCATCTTTGTCGTCTACTTTCGTCTATCCCCATCGACCCTCTCATCTACAACTCTCTCTTACTTAGGTTTTGGAGCTCTCTCTCATCCACAATTTTCCTTGTTACTATCAAAGGTTCTCTATTACGCTCTATCGTTTATTATCTATAGTTCACACTCTCCCTCTCTCATCTTTCGCTGGCAAAGCCTCTACCATTGGTTGGTTTGGTTTGAATGAGGTTAGTCCACTGATAAAAAAAAATCTCCATCGTGCTGCTTTTTGGGTTGCATTGCGGGTCTCAAGCTTGGATAAAGGAGGAGGATTAATGTTATGTTGGCAACTGGTGGTCATTATTTTATTTTTTTGTAACTATCATGACAAAAAAGTTTTTCATTATCTTCTTTTCAAGCATATGCCCAACAATGACCCTAAGGTTAGAGCTTCAGCTTAGACAATTGAGGCTTGCTAGGACTTGGGCCTAACCCCTACAAGTGAGGGTTGGGCCTGGATAGAACCTGCCTTGGCCGAGGCTCGACCCATTGACAGCCCTACTAATATCAAATGCTGTCCTCCTTGCAACCAAACACCCCTCCAACCAAACACCCCCATAGGGAATTATAAGACCCAGAATTAAAAAGAATAGAAAAAGGAAAGAAAGATTGAACTCTTATCCCTTCCGATTTGATGGATATTACAAGATATCCTCACAACCTCTTGAAATATTCATCCTTATCCCATTACTTTAGCTACCTTTCATTTTCTACTTAATCACAATTGCTTAGAGTTACTTTGAATAAAAGCTCTTATTTTTGTTCTCATTGCAAATTAAATAAGTAGTCAACTACATGAAAAGGTTACAAAACATCTTGGTCGCCGCAGTGATCCTAAACATAAAAATCATTAACAGTAGTCATCCAAATAATCCATTATATCTAATTAATTACATTAATACTTCTGGCTTTGAGATGTTTAACAAATACAAATCAATTCTATAATAAAGGAAATTTCTTCATGAAAGAAATAAGTATTCCTCAAATCCAAGTTCCTATCTTGTCGAAAGTTAAGCATCACCTTACGCATTATGTATGTTATTGAGTTCACGGTTTAGATTTATAAATGAATTTCGTTTTAGAAGTTTTAAGTGTAAATTAGGGTCATGATAGTACCCCAATCCTCTTCATCTCATTCATTGCAATATTTACGGGCCTACACCAATGACATCTTTATCCAGCTTTAAATATTATAATTTTTATTGATGATTTTAATTGCTATACATGATTCTACCTAATACCACGGAAATTGGGTAAGCATTACTTATTGGATAAAGCTTTTGAGACCCTACTAGGGTGGAGACCACGAACTCCTGTGCTCTTAGAGCATGGTCTCGGCCCCTAAAAGGGTCTCAGTAGCAAAGTTCTTATTTGAATTTTTTTTTTGGGAAATGCTAATGAGATTGCAAAGGGTCGAGACCGAGCATGTGATGAATGGATCTCAAAAAAATAAAACTAAATTTATAAAAATTTTGAGATCTGCTTATCACATGTGCTGCCCCCAACAAAATGGACTCGGGAGAGGAAACATTCGTCTTAAATATTCAATAATATACTAAGGGGACGGGGAATAGGCAGTGTTAACTGATTTGGTAAGCTTATAGGTCCTTGTGATATAAACTGTACACAAACGCCCAAGGCTTTACTCATTCCAAGGTTTTACACAACCACTACCCAGATAGAAATGAAGCCTCAAACTACTACTACTACTACTTCTACAAGAGATGATGATGGTACCTCTAGTTCAACGGTGGTACGCGAGCTTTATGCAATCATGGAGAGTGCTGCGGACAGAGTGGAGATGCACACCAACATCGGGGAGCAGCGGGACAACTGGAACCGCCTCCTTCTGATCACATCCATTAATGCAATCACTGTCGCTGCTGCAACCATGGCTGGCATCGCAGCAAGCGGTGGAATGGGAGCACCCCTTGTAGCCCTCAAGCTCTCATCTACTCTATTGTATTCGGCAGCTACGGGGATGTTGTTGGTCATGAACAAGATCCAACCATCCCAACTTGCCAAAGAACAACGAAATGCCGCGAGGTTGTTCAAGCAGCTTCATGGAAAGATTCAAACAACACTTGATCTTCGAACTCCTACTCCCATAGATGTGAAAGACGCGATGGCGAAGGTGTTGGAACTTGACAAAGCCTACCCGCTTCCCTTGCTCGGAACAATGCTCGACAAATTCCCTGCAACAGTAGAGCCTGCTGTGTGGTGGCCACAACTACGTGGACCACAACAAGAAGGGCTTGGTGGGAAGACAGAGAGAAATGGGTGGAGTGGAAAGCTTGAAGAGGAAATGAGAGAGATTGTTGGGGTGTTGAAGAGGAAGGACACCGAAGAGTACGTGAGATTGAGCAAGATAGTCTTGAAAATTAACAAGATCTTAGCCATTTCTGGCCCTTTACTCACTGGACTTGCTGCCGTGGGTTCTGCTTTTGTGGGATCTCCTCATGGGTCATGGGCTTTAATATTTTTGGGTGTCGTTGCCGGTGCTTTGGCAAGTGTGGTGAACACCTTGGAGCATGGTAGGCAAGTTGGAATGGTGTTTGAGATGTATCGAAGCTCTGCCGGATTCTTCAGACTCATGGAAGAGCAAATAGAGTCAAATTTGAAGGAAAGAGAAGCGGAGAGAAGAGAAAATGGGAAGTTGTTGGAAATGAAGGTGGCTCTCCAGCTGGGAAGGAGCCTTTCAGAGCTCAAGGATCTCGCTGCATCTTCTTCAAGGAATGGGAAGGCCACAGAAGAGTTTGGGAGCAAGCTCTTCTGATTTCTTGAATGACTCATCCTTAATTTTGTCACTAACTTTGTGAGATATTCTTGAATACTTGTGGAAGATTTGTTAATACAGTCACCCACAAAACCTCATTCAATCAATTTCATTCATTTTTTCCTTGTAAAAATCAAATCATTCATTTAAGCTGCTTCAATCTAAATGGCATTCCTTCAAGTGGAGATAGCTGGTTGGTGGAGATTGAGAATAAGAAAGGCATTCCTCTTCTATCTAAATGGAGATATTGCATCCCAAGAGGTATCTGCTTTGCTTTTAAATGGACTAATGAGCGTGTGGATTAGAACTCCAAGAACATAGTTTCCACTTAAGCTGCTTCAATCCGCCCTCGGTATTTGGTCCGGCCCAACACTCAAATGCTCGTAAAATGAAAGGCTTTTTTCCATTTCTAAAGCCCAGAGACCCAGGTGGGCCCAAAAAACTAGGTTCCCGACATGATGGATGGTGGGATTAGGCAATACACATTAAAGCCCGGCCTGGCCCTCATTATCTATATATATATATATACACTACCATATAGTTTTTTATTTTAAGTTTTTAACTTAAAATAACCAATATAACCCTCTTTAATGGAATATTTATCGGGGGTGTGATAGTAATTTCATTACAATATCCCTACTTACCACCACCATCAAGTGACTTCTAAATATTTAATCTATCTCCCTCTCTCTATTACTCTCTCATCGGCTTTCGCCCATCGCCATCGACCCTCTCTTCTAGAGTTCTCTCTCATCCACAAGTTTTCCTATTACTATCCAAGGATCTCTATTATGCTCTATCGTTCATTATCTATAGTTCACTCTCCCTCTCTCATCTTTGGTTGGCAGACCCTCTACCGTCAGTTGGTTTGGTTTGAATGAGGTTAGTCCACTGATTAAAAAAAATCCTTGCCGTGTTGCTTTTTGGGTTGTGATAAGTGTGCAAAAGTACAATCCAAACTAGTTATTATGTAACCCTTTTTCACATTTTCTAGTCTGAATCCAAGATTTAAAGTCTATATTTTGAACTTTTTTCTCCATCTGCAGATTATGAATTATAAGAATTTTTATATTATTTTTTGTAGGGCTGTATTCGGGCCGGGCTTGGCCAAGCCCGGCTCGGCTTGAAGTAGTATGCTCGAGGCCCGAAGCCCGGCTCGGCCCGAAAAAAGGTTCGATTGTGCGGCCCGAATCTCGGCCCGAATTTTTTTTTGGCTTGAAGCCTGGCTCGGCCCGAATTGATTCAAGCTCAAGCCGGGCTTGGCTTGGCTCGAGCTCGGCTTGAATCCCTTTTTTTTCTTTTTTATTTTTTTAAAAATAAAATTTTATATTATTTATATATATAATAATGATATCTATATAAATAATATATATATATATATATTTTTTAAATAATTTTCGAGCCGAGCCGAACCTCAATCGAGTCGGGCTTCGAGTTGGGCCGAGCCGCACAGGGGTGGGCTTGAGCTTGGCTTGAATTAGCTTTCAGGCTTTTTTTTAGGCTTGGCTTGGCTTGTTCGAGCCAAAAATTTCGGGCCGAGCCGAGCCCACACCAACGGGCCAATCGGGCTTTGTGCAGCCCTAATTTTATGCAGAGAATTCAAGTAAGAAGCTTAATGGAAGTCAACTAAATCTTGGCTCCGCCCCTGATCTCTATTACATCATTCTTTATGAGTCTGTTGGAGCCGATGGCCCATTAGATCAGGCTGTCATGATCTTCTCCTAAAAAGACACAAAGTATTACTTGACAATTTGAAAAAAAAAAACTCGTTGGAAAGGACTGGGAGTTGTAGAGGTATAAAAGAGGATGATTGGATTTTTATTTTTTGAAAAATAATCAAAAGTTTCACACCCGGTGGGCGGTGGTGCAACCACCCGCCAAAAATGAAAAAACAATAGTTAGGAGGTTATCAAATGATCAATGACTCTAATACCATATAAAAACTCAATATCATTGATAGACTTGAATAATTTACAATGACTCAAAGATGGTTTAAATCAATAAATCTTGATTCTTAAAGTAGAAGGAAACTTCAATCAAATCTAATCTAACTGTAATCAAAATCAAATCTAATTGTAACACATCTTTTTCTAAAATTTTAGGAATTGAACACAAACTTTGGGATAATCCTTACTTTAGGGTTAGGATTCGTACACTAAAAACAAAAACTTAACTTTAATCTTAACCCTAAAAGACCCTTCTTGCTATCATATGTCATTATTAACTTCTTAAGGTTCAAGATTCCCGCCTTAAGTTTTGCAAATAGGTCCTTTTGCAAAATTCGTTTGTAGACTACCTCTTGGCTCTTGCATCGAATCCTTGCTCTACTGATAAAGTCGGGCCATCGTGCACGTGTTCATGTCCATATACCTACAAAAGTAAATAGAAGATATTTCACCGAAGATTTAATAGTTTAGTTAATCCATTTCCAAAGAGAATCTGATGCAAGAAGCTTTTGCAGCAGATTGGCTACAGAAGCATTTTTGGGATGCCATTTTGGATTTAGGGTTAGGGCTTGGGCACCTTTTGAAACATGTCAACCTTGCCTGTTGTAGTTTTTAACGAACAAAAATATATAATATATATAGATCGCTTTCGAGATCGTTTAATTAACGAACAAAAATATATAATATATATAGATCGTTTGATTTTCGACTTGTTAAAAGCTCAGCTCAATTATTATATATAATATACTAGCAGGTGGCACGTGCGATGCACATGAGAGTGAGGGGAAGGAGTTAACCACAGTTAATAGGAGTTACAGGGGACACGTGTTAACCCGCGGGTGCAATTTGAACTCGCTAGTGGCACGTGCAATGCACGTGAGCGCGAGGGGAAGGAGTTAACCACAGTTAATAGGGGTTAAAAGGGACATGTGTTAACCCGCGGGTGCAATTGAACTCTCCCTGGGCTCAATCGTGATTGGCTGTGATTCTAAATAGATAGATGAGAAAGGGGTAGTTTGAGAATTAAAGTAAAACATTAAATCAAATGCAAGTGGTAGTTTGTAAATTAAAGTAAAACATTAAATCAATGTTTTATTTTTATATAAGGGTAGTTTAGGAATTTTGGAAAATTCATCTACACAAGGCTCTCGCATTATATTAGTAAAGTGCTAGTTAACCTACTAAAATATTTAATATACTTACTTCATTTGAATACTTGAATGAGTATATTTAGTTTATACTAGTAAAGAATTTTACATGATTAGAATACCATTTATGCAATTATAAATTTGTACTAAAATTTTAGGTAACATTGTAATTTCTTTACATATACGAGGATAATCAAGTAAAATTTGCGCTTACTAAAATAACTATATCCAACGAATCAAGCTGCTCGTGATCCATGTATTAAAGCTCAAGCTTGTTTATTTAATATACAAGCCAAGCTAAAGCTTGATTTTTGAACTCGTTTAATTATCAAAAAAGCTTGAACAATCCACTACTCGGCTCGGCTCGATAACACCCATAGGTAGAACTCATCTTGTTATGATGTGAAAGAACATAAACAAATAGGATTTACCTAAGGAGACAAATGAAATTGTGTGCGAGAAACTAATAGACCAAGAGGAGTTAACTCTCGGCCGAAAAGGTTGACATAAACAAATAGGATTTACCAAGGGAGACAAATGAAAATGTGTGTGAGAAACTCATAGACCAAGAGGAGTTAACTCTTGGCCGAAAAGGTTGATGTTCTTTCTACCTAGAGCTAGGATCTCAAATTGGGATGTAGACCTTGTTGTTTAGTTGAGAGGTTTTTCCTAGATTGCCCCTCTAGTATGGGATTCTTTCCTAAATAACCAGGTTTTAAAAACCCTTCTCTAAATGCCCCCACACACATGTGCATCCATTCGCACATGCGAACTTTTCCCATTTTATCCAAATCATTTGAAGAAAAGACTTTGGGTATCCCTACCTCATTTCCGACGAGTTCTTCGTTCCCACCCCATTTCCGGTAAGAGATCTTTGTTCCAAGAGCGTTCTTTCCATGTTCTTTTCGTGAAAGAACGCCATTAACTGAAGTACAACCCTCATTTTCGAGTTTCTTGTGTTTAAAAAAAATGAATTCAAAAAAATCATTGCATGTATGATTAATTCATGGAAAAATATTTATAATCATTGCATTTATGGTTCAAAACCTTAAATTTCATGTTATATATGTGTTTACATGTGTTTTTTTTTCGTTTTCTGTGACTTACGGTCGTGTTTCCAAGGTTGAAGACGGCTGTATCAATTGGGCCAACACATTTTGTATTAGGTCGCTACATGAAATGCACTAGGTCGATACATAAAATGCACTAGGTCGATAAATGTATCAACCTAGTGCATTTTGTATTAGGTCGCTATAGTCGATCGATACATGAAATGCACTAGGTCGATACATAAAATACACTAGGTCGATACATGTATCAATCTAGTGCATTTTGTATTAGGTCGCTACAGTCGATACATGAAATGCACTAAGTCGATACATGTATCAACCTAGTGCATTTTGTATTAGGTCGCTATAGTCGATACATGAAATGCACTAGATTGATACATGAAATATACTAAGTTGATACATGTATCAACCTAGTGCATTTTTATATTAGGTCGCTACAGTCGATACATAAAATAAACTTAGTCGATACATGTATCAATCTAGTGCATTTTGTATTAGGTCGTTACAGTCGATACATGAAATGCACTACGTTGATACATGTATCAACCTAGTGCATTTTTGTATTAGATCGCTACAGTCAATACATGAAATGTACTTAGTTGATACATGAAATGCACTAGGTCGATACATGTATCAATCTAGTGCATTTTTTATTAGGTCGCTACAATCAATACATGAAATGCACTAGGTTGATACATGAAATGCACTAGGTCAATACATGTATCAATCTAGTGCATTTTTTATTAGGTTGCTACAGTCGATACATGAAATGCACTAGGTATCAACCTAGTGCATTTTTGTATTAGGTCGCTACAGTTGATACATAAAATGTACTAAGTCGACACATTGTATCGACCCTGCGCGTAAAAAACTCAGATTTTTACGATTTTTTCATCTTTTCTTTTTTTTCTTTTTCATCTTCTTCTTTCAAAACCAGTATAGATGGTAATTGAGGGATATTTGGAAGATGAGGGAGTGGGGGAGCTTCTTTCATCTCATCCACATACGTAAATCTCTCTTCTTCTTCTTCTTCTTTCAAAACCAGTGGAGGGGTATTTAAGACTTCTCATAAATGCTGAATTATGGAAAATGGATCATAAGGGCATTTAGAGAAGGGTTTTCAAAACGTGGGAATTTAGGAAAGAACCTCATACTAAAGGGGCAATCTGGGAATAACCCCTTTAGTTGATGGGGACTCCACATTAGTGATCGAAATGCCTTCAGAGTTGGGGAGCCCACCTTGGTCACTACAAGAAATTTACCAACTAGTGACAGAATATTTTCGTCACTAATGCTCAATTTTCTGTCAGTAGTAATATTAGTGACAGAAATCCATCTATCGCTAATCCATTACTAATGCGACCGTGGCTAAAGGTTATTAGAGACAGAAATACATTTCTGTCGCTAAAAAATGACAATAAGTTTCCATCAATAATGATGACATTTTAAACTTTGAATTTAGTGACGGAAAGGGAAATTAGGACGGAAAACTTTTCGTCACTAATTAGTGATGGAAAATCATCCGTCTCTAATAACTGTATAGTGACGAAAATATTTCCGTCTCTAATAACTATATCACTATTGATCAACTCTAACGGTTATCTTTCCGTCTCTATTATTGGATCCCTTATTAGTGATGGATAAGTTTCCGTCACTAATGCCATTTGTTATATAAACCTTAACTAATACATTTCATTCAATGCAAAAATCATATTCGAATCTCATTCACATGACATCCATTCCATGCGCACACCTGTAGACCCTATACCATTCACATTCAAGACATCCATTCCATTCACAATGAATATTTCATTTCATTCCATTCCATTCCATTACATTACGAAACATCCACATTCAGGAACTCATCCATTCCATTCACATTCAATAACACACATATTCCACCCACATTCAGACATATTCAAGAACACACCTTATGCGACAAGCGAAGCGATCCTCCGCCAAGCGAAGCGTCACTTCAAAACCTCTTTCCTTGATATGCCACTCTTTCCCCGAGCGAAGCGATTAGCCCTTAAGAAATTCATGGAAGATCTTCAAGCCTTGGAGAAAGAGTGGGTTTCATTATATTTGGGGTCCATTGCATCTAAATCATCTTCACACTGCCCAAGTTTCCGTTCCTCTTTTATCTAAGAATCCTCGGTAATTTGTTGATAGATGAATTTGAAACTACTAATTTCCTTCCAATGCTACTTAAAAGGAGCCTCTGTGTGTGTCTAAGATTCAATAATATCTTCTACGTTTCATTTCCCCACTTTTTTTGAAAGATTCAAACAAAATAAGACCTTCTATTGCCACCAATAAAGTTCACGAATCAAAAGGGCGATAAATGAAACTTCAAACCCCCACCTCTATAGTTCGGTTTGCTCAATTAAAACGATTAGGCATCCATGTTAATTCATGACCTAATAACCAATTTTTAGTTCTACGAAACAGTCTAACTATGCCCAAATCAAAATTCCAATTGCAATGAACAAAGAACAACAACAAAAACAGTACCGCAGGCTTCGAGAAAATGCTGATGTCTTCGGTGATGAGGTTCTTTGTCCAAATACCTGAAATCACAATAAGATAGAAAATAGAAAACTGTGTGTGTGTGTGTGAGAGAGAGAGAGAGAGAAGGTGGTCAGAGGCGAGGAGAGCAGGAATCAGTGTCAAATTGGGGGAAGATAGATTTTCGCGGGTTCTGAAATTCCCCTTTTAATATAAAGATTTTTAGTGATAGAACTATTTCCGTCACTAATAATCTCAACATCAATATTGACGGAAATAGTTTCGTCACTATAAATCGCTTCCACTAATAGAATTAGTAACGGAATATTTCTCTCACTATAAAATAAGGGTGAGGTTACCGGCACCCCACTATTTGCTAATGACACACCAAACTATAAAAAATAATTTTTTTAACAAAAATCACCAAACATAATGACAAAAAAAACCCTGCGGACTGCGGTCATCTTCTTCGATCTTGTTGTCTTCGGCAAAAACTCAAACCCCTCTCTATCTCTCTTTCTTCTATTGTGAAATTCCAGAATCTTTCTCTATAGATGGTAAGGAAGAAGGTATTGAAAACGGATCATCCATTCAAGTCATATAATTCATTAAAAATAATCATTGGAAAAAAATTTGTTGCTGCTCTTGCATTTGAAGGAGGATAGGCTTCTATTCTAATAGCACAGAAGATTTTGGAAGGGTTGTCGAGTCTTTGATAGGAGAAAAAATAAGACAAGGTTATTTCTGTCTTTCTATTAACTTTTATGTTTTGTTAAAATTTAAAAAAATTTCCTTTTTAGTTTTGAGTGTACTCATCAATTGGTGGGGTGCGGGTAACACCATCCTAAAATAATCTCTATTAGTGACGGAATATTTCTGTCACTATAAAATAATCTCTATTAGTGACGGAAAATATTTCGTCTCTAACGATTATTATAGTAATAAAAAGATCGTAAGTATCAAATTCCCTATTAGAGACATATCATTTGTGACAGCATGTGTTTCTGTCACTATAACCGATATATTAGTGACAAAAACTATTCCATCACTAATATTTTGTCACTGTTCGGTAGTTTTATTAGGTTGAGGTTTTGGACATGTGGGTTGTGTAAGCACCCAATTTTTACACCTCTCCTTAACTATGGTTAAGTAAACCAATCCTATGCCAACCCTAGTCAAACCTTAGGTCAATCCTAGCCTAACCCTAGGTCTAACCGTAGGTTAACAATAGTTAAACCCTAGGTCCAACCCAAGTAAAACCCTAAGTCAAACACTAGGTCTAACCCTAAGTCAACCCTAGTCAAACCCTAGGTCAACCCAAGCTAGCTCCAAACCTAACCCTAAAAAAACCAAGCCATGGACCTAGGGCTAAGCCCACCTAGGGCCTAAGCCCGTCGATAAGTGAGCCCTGGAATGTCGGTAATACCTTTATCAACATTCCTGATTTGGTAAAAAACGTACTGCATGCATGAGCATTTAAGTTTAGGTCAAGCCCATTTTTGGAAAAAGCCCTAAATGGCGGTAGAAACTCTACCGCAATTATCCTTTTTGCCATGCATGGGAATGGAGGTACTGGTTCTACCGTCATTCCAGTTTGCGTAAAACCAGACTCCACCTACCCCCCTGCGCACCCAAGCACGCCTCCAGCAACCCACTCATGCCCCTGAGACCTTCCTCAACCTTCGTCCTTATTCCCTTGGTGTCTCAAGACCTCTCCCCTTATAAATCCCTGCATGGGATTGGAGGTACTGGTTCTACCGTCATTCCCAATTTGCGTAAAATTTGACTCCACCTACCCCCTCTACACACCAAGGCACGCCTCCAGCAACCCACTCATGGCCCCTGAGACCTCCTCCAACCTTCGTCTTTATTTCCTTGGTGTCCCAAGACCTCTCCCCTATAAATCTAAGCTCTCCCGAAGCTTTCTCCCTCAAGCAAAAATCTCCCTGAGAAAACTCTCCAGAATTCTGATTTTTCTAGAAAAATCCTAACTAGAGCCTTATTGGAACCCTTTGAAGCAGACCTCGTCGAATCCAGTCGTCTCTAGAGATCATGCTGCCCCTGTGATTGGAAATTCGGACAGAGAGTAGGAGCTCCGCTCCTCCCCACCTTTCCTTCTTTGTATCATCATTGTAGAGTATCCCTGGTCCATTTTCAAAGGTCTGGTTTAGCTTTGTTTTATCACCAAAAAGGTTTAGCTTTGTTTCAATGCATGAGATCCCCTTTTGTCTTCTTCCCCCTCACTCCCTGTATCCCCTCAGGGTACCTCCAGTACATGAGGAAGCCCCTGAGGTGGTCCTGGTTCACAGCCAGAAGGAAATAACGTCAATCTGGGAAGAAACCAGAATGACGGTTTTGAGCACGGGATTTCACTCCCTAAAAATGATCTCACGGTGTTTAGAATCGCCACTTATTAATTCAGAATGGATAAGTCCCCGGGAAATGTTGGATAAGGCTTGGTCTGCGATCAGGGATCGGGGTAAGAGGTTCGGTTAAGTTCGGGGAAGAGGTTAGGCACCCCGACACTTCCACACTTGGTGATTCCCTACTTGTTAGGTTTAAGCCAAAATTAAGATCAAGATTAATTGAATGCCAAAATGTTTAACTTATACTAATCGGAAGAAAGTAAAAGCTAACTAGGGTCGGGCCCATGTTGGGCTGCCTACGTACTTACATTGGGGTGAGATCAGACTGAGCGTAGTTCTAGCACTTGAACCCGTGCTAAGTCGAGGGGGGCGTGTGTTTGTGCACCAAAAGGCGACTAATGGACCTAATCTGGTAGATTAGGGTTTTGCTTGACCAAGGTTGGTCAATGTGCACAGTGAGGGCCCGGTAGGCCGAGGGGTAGTCCGGTAGACTAGGGTGAGGCCCGGTAGGCCAAGGGTGAGGCCCGGAGGCAAACAGAGGTGTTAACCGAGGGTTAGGGTTGCTAACCGGGGTTAAGCAGGTGTTAAGCATGGTTAGGAGTGCTAACCAAGGTTAAAAAGTCTAAGAGTGAGATTTTTTTGGTCTTTTGTATTTTTATGGATTTTTAGAGATTTTTCCATATTTTTTGGTGGGGTTAAATAGTGTTTAACCATGGTTTAAAGTTAACCAGGAGGCACTTTAACCATGGTTAAGGGCCATGGTCAGTCAAGAATTGGTCCAAAGGATATGGCAGGGTCTAGAGTGGCCTTCTACCAGGTTTGGGCCCTGCGCAAAACCCGAAATCGAAATTTTACAGAATGGAGGTAATCAGATTACTTCCATTTTGGTAATTTTTTAAACAGGGTTTGTGGAGTTCTAACTATGGTTAGGGACCTCCCCTGGTTAAAGTGAAAATGTGTACAGATAGCCTGAAGTGTCATCGTTCAAATGGGCCAAGTCTCAGGCCCATAAGATCACGGGTGTGGGCCCCACAGGAGTCCGAAGTTAGTTCAAAGCAGTGTTTGAAATGTCGGTAGTCTGACTACCGACACACTGTCACAGTTCTTAATCTGAGTTTGGGGTCTTGCTAACCATCGTTAGACTTGACCCTTAAGCCTGAAATTTTGCAGGGAGCCAGAGGGGGTCAAGGGCTTTCCAACAAGCTACTGGTAGGTCCTAGGGGATATGGCATGTGGGCCCCACAAGGGTCCGAAGTTTGATAAACACAGACACCAAAATGTCGGTAAAGGGAATGCCGACAGGCTATTTTTCTTGATTTTTTATAAGGTTGGTAATAGGATTACCGACCACTAGTAGTTTTTGAAAAAAACCAGTTTTCCACACTGGGGGCTACACCAGCTAGGGTCTAGGGACTTCCTCATTGCCTGAGGGACCCCCAGACCCCAAGGGATCATGCCATGCTTGAGATGGGGTTACTAACTCGAGATAACCCTCGAGGGATTTATCTTGTCTATGAGGAAGACATGGATAGTCCCTGTCCTTGGTTAAGAGACTGTAAAGGCAATAAAAAAGGGCAAATGGGACCCATGGATCAGGACTAGGGGCCCCTTACAGTAGAGGGAGAGTGCAAGGGGTTTTACCCTTTGGGTGACGTTGTGCGCAGTGACAGGGGGCTGTGAGGCAGCTCAAGGAGTGGGCGCTGCTGGACTAGGGGTGGTTGGTGACTGCGAAAAAAGGGACTAAGGTGTTCAAGGTTTGCTTAGGCCGGAGTGCAGGGAGTAGAGTGGCTGGCAAAACTCAGGCAAGTGTTCCCTAGGATAAAAATGGTGTGGGTTTGAACTGAGGGTGGCCTTGTATTTATAGAATGAGAAGGGAGGTCCTCAAGGGTAGTTCGGGCATTACGGAAGTCGGAGGGGAGTCATGGTGGAGGTCCCAAGTGGTTCACGTGGCTGCAGTGGAGCCTGCACACGCAAATTGAAAATCCAGGAATGGCGGTAATCAAATTACCGTCATTCCCAAATAAGGCTTGTTTGGGGGTGTCGGTAATTCGATTAATGACACCCTGAAATTGTTGCTAATCCGGGTCAGACCCAATCTCACTTGGGCCAAAAGGATAGTGGGCACCTACTTTGGGCATTTCCCGTCCTTTTTCGGATTGGGGGTTGTGGGTCCCACCCATGTGGTCCTCATGGGTTGTGGTGGGCCCAAGTATGGGCCCCAAAGGCTTGGGCTTTAGGGTTTTGTGGTTTTTTGGATTTTTAAAAGAGCCTTGAGCCCATAGGGCTTGTCCTAGGTCTTGGGCTAGGTTTGAGCTAGGGCTAGGTCTAGGGTTTGATCTAGGGCTAGGGTTTGGTTAGAGTTCTCCTAAGGTTTGGCTTAGGTTTTGGGTATTGAAATGCTAATGGGCCGTGAGCCCAAAAGGGTTTACCTAGGGTTTTAGGGTTTAGGGTACATCTAGGGCTTACCTAGGGTTCGCCTAGGGACCTAGGTTTAACTAGGGTTTGGGACCTACCTAGGGTTTGTCTTGGGTTCTACTAGGGCCACACTAGAGTTTAGAGTAGTTCTAAAGGAAATGGGCTTTGAGCCCAAGGGTTTAGCTCCTAGGTCTTAGGGTTCTAGGGCTTGTCCTAGAGTTTTTCCTAAGGGTTTAAGATTTGGGACAGGGTATAAAAATTGGGTGCTTACAACGGTAATCTCAGTACCGCCATTCTGGGCTTCCCTTCTTTTAATGACTCTTAGCCTCGTATTTTGGGCCCCTGGTCCATTCTAGGGCCTGAGTTTAATCCTCAGAGCCCCCTCTATCTTCCCTCCAGGCTTACCAGAGCAGCCTAACCATGGTTAAAATACACTTAACTGGGAAAGGTTCAGAATGGCGATGAACTATTCACCGACATTCTGGGAAATCTACTCCCGAATCAAAAGCCCTACTGTGGGCAATCCAGACCAAGCCTTGAGGGCCAGACCAGGCCCAAAACCTAGGGCAGGTCCCCCTAAATCCCTCTATGGTCTTTGGGACCTCTGAACATCCCCCTCGAACTCTCCCATGGCCGCAAAGCCACTGATCTTGAGAAAATCAGGAATGATGGTAGTTATCCTACCGTCATTTACATTCTGTATAAGACTGGAAATGACGATAGAATAATTACCGTCATTCCCAGTTTCCTCAAGAACAGTGGGCCTTGCAGGTCCCAGACCTAGTAGGAAGTCATTCTAGGTCCTGCCATGCCATCTGGACATGGGACCTGACTCGACCCCTAACTGGAGTTAATTCAACCTCGATTAACTTTTAACTATGATTAAAAACCATTTTAACCTTAAGAAAATTTGGGGAAACTCCTAAAAGTCCTAAAAAATCTAGAAATTCAAGAAATGATTAAAATCGGACTTTGAGCATTCCTAACCAAGGTTAAATAGTTTAACCAATGTTAACTCATCTTTTAACCATGGTTAGACCCATTTAACTTGGGAAAAATTCAAAAATTTCCTAAAAGATCCAGAAAATGCAAATGGACCAAAAAAATCTGAGGTTGGACCTTCTAACTATAATTAGCAGCCCTAACCTTGGTAAACTCACCCCTTAACCACAATTGGTCAACTTAATGCATAGTTAAGCTTACCTTGGCCACCGGGCCCAACCCTTGGCCTTTGGGCCCAATCTTTGACCTCCAGGCCCAATCCTTAGTCTCCAGGCTCAATCCTCGACCTCCAGGCCCAATCCTTAGCCTCCGGGCTCAATCCTAACCTCTAGGCCCAAACCCTAAAATCATGCACTCCCACCCCAGTCAAACAAACCTTAGTCCCCGGACAGAGCCTTAGCTACCCCAGCACACATAGACTCCCCTAGTCTCGGCACGGACTCATGTGCCAAAACTACGCTCGATCTGATCTCACCTCGGTGAGTACGTAGGCTACCCTACCTGGGTTCGACCCTAGTTTAAGATTTTCCCTTTTCTGTGTTAGTATAATCTAAACACTTAGGCATTTAATCAATTTTGAACTAAATTTGGCTTATACCCAAGGAATAAGTAACCATTGTAAAATGGGGGTCCCGAGTGCCCAACCCCTTCCCCGCTTACCTAGACTCTCATTGAGACTATTAGACCTTATCTATATTTGGGACCTATCTCTCAAAATTAATAGGTGGCAACTCTTGACTCTTAATCAAATCCCTTGTGGGTGGAAATCCATGCTCACAGGTTGGGTTTAGGGTTGCTATTTAATTTGTTTCTAAATGGGGTGGAGAAAGTTTGCCTCATGAATATTATTCACCTAGCTATGGATATGCAGATCAGAGTCTCCATATTCACCTTGCTATGGATATGCAGATTCTCCATTCAACCCATATAATCCTTACATACCTGGTGCCACCACCCGCGTTTGCAGGAGCACGACAGTATTTATCAGAACCCAGTCTCATCATCTGCTTATTTCTCTATCATAGTTCAACAATGTAGACCGGATATCATCCCAATTAAATAGTGCACCAGACCCCTTGCAATAAGTACCGGTGCATAAAATGTCATAGATCTGATGGCCCTATAATCCGTCATCAGCACCTGCCAGCACGGCCATGGCTCCTCCAAAGCCTGCCTTGGAGGATATGAAAGTCAAGCCTAGTGATTCTGCTTCTCATCCGTCTATGCATAGAGGATTTGGTTCCTACATAAAAATGCAAGATACAATTATATATCTCATTGGATCAGTTTTATAATATTGTGAACACTACAAACAATTCTGTTCTTTTTCATCAGAATTTTTACGAGAAAAAAGGTATGAAGAAACCAACATTTTAAATGCCCAAGTATATCTATAGTTTTATAGCTTTTAGCATGTTACGAAAACTACAATAACTAAAAGTAAAACTCATTGTAACAAGGAGTTAGATGAGATAAGAGTGTCTCTATCTCGCTTTATAAATCATCCATAATCAGGCATCATAGCATATAATCAATTTAAATAGACAACGGTGACATGAAAACACGAGTAACTATATCTTTCTAGATTAAAATTAAAGAGCTTTTTCTAGACTACCTCGCATTCGGGCTTTGGCTAAAGGGTTGACAATCAGGAAATTTTGAATGGTACAATCCACAGGTAGAAAGTATGCATTTGGAGTACCAGTGTGAGCTGAAAATGAGTTTTTGGAACAGTTGTGAAGGAAAGTAGTGCCTAAAATTCTCTCACATACCCATCCAAAAAAATGAAGAAGAAATGGTGTCCAACATTCTCAATTGCAGTGGAATGTAGGTGCTGGAAACTTGGAGTATTGGGGTTTTCACAGCATTTGACTTGTTTCTTAGTGGGAGAACCTTCCCCATATGTTTTATTGATAGTTAGAGGTCCCTTTTCTAATGATTTCAGGATCTCTGTCTATGCTTTTGAAATACTGTCTTCTCAATGCAGACTCTGAGTAACCAATATCAATCAATGTGAAGAGGCCAAAGTTAGATGAATCAGACATGTTGATTTACCTTTGCATGTGTATGTGCAGTAAACCTGTGAACAGAAGTTGCGATATGGATAATTATCCAAATGAGCAATAGCTTAACCACATCTTCTCTTTGTCTATACACAAATACACCTATGGGAACATATGCAGCCTTGCCAGCACACAAACGCAGCGCGTGCACACACACAGTTCTCTTAAATTCCATTCTTGTCCATATGAACTACACATTATCAGGGCCAGAGGATTGGACTAGTATAGTAGCAATTTCAGATTTATTTTGAGTTTATGAGATTTAGCAGTTGAGAAAAGGAAAATACAGAAAAAAATTATAGAATTTTGATGGTATGTTTTTAGATCTCTTGAATTTAGAAATTTTTGAATCCTATTTCAGATGATTTGGTTCAATATTGGAGAAGTTATGATGATTTAAAGAAAACTACAGGAAAAAATTCAGAAAAATAACTATAGAACTTCAGAAAACTTCATAGTTAGTTGTGTTCAAATGAGCTGTTATTAGTGCTGATTATTGGTCAAGGGTGGAACCGTTTTTAGTAAGGAATGTTTCAAAACAATTAGTGGTGTGTTATGGAGGAGTTGTGAGCTTTTTCCAAGCTCTTTAGGCGCCATTTTTTCCTATTTTTGCCCTTGTTGTGCACTGTTTGCATAGGCCAGCAACTTAGATGATCACATTTGGTGTTTTTAATGTCTATGGACATTGTTGGATGATATCAATTAGTTAAGTTTGGAGGAGTAGTTTTTTTGGATGCATTGAAGTTGGTGTGAAGTGTTGAAATTGGAGGTGTGACTCCATTATTTCTCCTTCAAGGTTGGAGATGTGACTCCATATCTTTGGGCTACCACCTTGTTGTGTGTTTGCATTGTGTGTGTTTGAGGAAAAAGACTATGTCGGACGAATCTCTTTCCTCGGATGTGGCACCTACGCATGTTGTAGGGGACCATGAGGGGTCAAGTAATGACAACCCTCACTTAAAAATCACCTCGGAGAAACTTGATGGTGAGCACTATGTGTATTGGGCTAAATCTGTGGAAATGTATAAGGAGACAAAAGCCCGTCAAGTTGGATCATAAACATGACAAATGGACTCAAGAAAACTTGATCGTGATGTCTTGGCTAA
The DNA here is from genome assembly GCA_015143295.1 of Tetracentron sinense. Classification (NCBI taxonomy): domain Eukaryota; kingdom Viridiplantae; phylum Streptophyta; class Magnoliopsida; order Trochodendrales; family Trochodendraceae; genus Tetracentron; species Tetracentron sinense. Next base: position 60,315,073 of record CM026551.1, read on the forward strand.
CTAACTCTGTGTTACTTAATATCAACGGAGGTTTAATGTTCTAGAAGACTGCGAAGAATGTATGAGACTCTCTGACTCAAACCTACTCAAAAAGTAGGCAATTTTGTCCAGCTTTATAAACTCAAACGGGATATCTCCCAAATTCATCAGGGGGAAATGTAAGGCCATGTACTATGACAAGTTGAGGGAGAAATGAGAAGAATTTGATCACTACCCCAATTTTCAACCTAGTTGTACAACTAATGATCTTGCCTTCAAGAAATGGGTTGAACGCATGCAGATTTTTGAGTTCCTTACTGGATTGAACCAGGAGTATGAGAATGCTCGATCACAATCCTCCTCCTGACACTCATAATCGTGTTTATGTCTACATCCAGAGTGAACCGAGTAGGCGAGATGTCATGATGCCTAGCATGGTAACCGCTCCTGAGAGGTCTACTTGTTCCTCCACTTTTCAATGTGGAGGCAGAGGAGGTGTGAGAAAATCCTAGGGGTCCGGGGAATCCATTTGATGGCACCTATCCTAATAACAAAGACAATTTGAAGTGTAATTATTGTGTACGGACTCGCCACACCCATGATTAGTATTGGCAATTGCATGGATGGTCTACCCAAAGAGAGGGTAGCACAGGTGGATTTGGAGGTGATTCTCGTCACACAGGAGCAGTTGGTGACTCTTCATCCCATGTTACCACAGTTATTGCACCTTCCCCAGTTTCCCCTGCTGCTCCTAGAGATGATGCGGAGTTTCTCCGCCGTGAAGTTGAAGCTATGTGTAGAGCCATGTCACCATTGGCGACTCCTTCCACTGCATCTACTTCCTCCTTTGCATAATTGTTGGAACAGAGGTCACCACCCCTCAAGCCAACACTCATTTATCCAACCTCTATTGGGATATAGGAGTTGAACACACAACCACAAAGAGCAAACTTGGGATGCTAGCTAACTGCACCAATCCCTGGTGGCCTAGTGGGTTTTAATTTGAGACATGCTATTATGAAATCATGCATTTAAACAAAAATAAGCTAAATAGATAATCGACCTTTTTGTTTTCAATTTTTTTAAGTAGCAAACGTGTTTGGTAATACTAACTATTACTTATTTTTTAAAAAGAAAAACAAAAAAAAGTGTTTGGTAAATATGATTAAATAATTTCAATTCATGGTGGTGGTAGTGGTGAGTGTAGTATGGTGGTGGTGGTAGTGTGTGTGGTGGTGGGTGGTGATGGTGGTAGTGATGGTGGCAGATGGTGATTGTATTGTGGTGGTGGGTGGTGGGTAGTGGTAGTGGTGGTGGTGATGGTGGTGGGGGATGGTAGTGGTGGTAGTATTGTGGTGGGGGATGGTAGTGGTGGTAGTATTGTGGTGATGGGTGGCAGTGGTGGAGGTGGAGGTGGGTGGTGGGTGGTGAGTAGTGGTGTAGTGGTGGTAGTATTGTGGTCGTGTGGTGGTTGTTGTGGGTGAAGGGTGGTGATGGTGGTCTATGTTTTCTATTTTTGTTTTTTGTTTTCAAGAACAGAGGTAGTAGAAAATTTTTGTTACCTTGATTTTCAAAAGTTTTGTTACTAATTTTTAAAAACAGAAAGCAAAAACATGTTTACCAAACATGTTTTGTGTAGAAAATTTTTGTTACCTTGATTTTCAAAAGTTTTGTTACTAATTTTTAAAAACAGAAAGCAAAAACATGTTTACCAAACATGTTTTGTGTAAAAATTTTCATAATTTTGTTTTTATAAACAAAAAATAGAAAACGGAAGTGCAACCAAACGGGGCCTAAGCATGCAAAAAGAAAAAAAAGACTTTTTGGTTGTGAGGGTCACACCCTCAAGGATTGCCTACGTATCTCGTAAGAATGGAATCAAACCGTCGTAGTTCAAAATCAAGTGGGCAAGCAAAGATCATGAAGCCTCACACGATATCTCAACGTATGAATGGATATGATGGTATGGTGTGACGTCTCTTATGATAAAGGTCGTAGGATCTATCCCAAAGGGTGATGCCTTACAAGAGTGCCACTCCCAGGCTCCTAGTCACTAACGACTAACCAATGAAGCGATGATTGATGCAAATAATAGGTAAATAATAACGCCAATAAAAAAACGTAATTTCTGGGAGAGAGGAATGGTATGGACTTAAATATGTTTAAATAAAAAGAGAAAAGAGAAACATATGAGATTTTTAAGAGGACAGAAATAAGTATTTTAGTTTCTAAAAAAGGAGAGAAATATGAAAGAGAGTTAAAAGACACTTTAGCTATAAGATGAATAGTTAAGATCTAAATAAATTATAATGGGAGAGAGAATAGACAAAAACATTAATATTGATCTAACTAACATTTTAATTAACTACTTTGTAAACTAACATCTAATCTAATACTAAGTAAATACATATAACAACAAAAGAAATAAAATAAAACGGTAAGACTTATCGTGAGTGAAGCCAGTTGAAAGGTGCAGCCATCGACAATAGCATAGACAGGAGAAGGGCGACAGCCGAGAGCAAGATAACATAAAAATGAATTATAAGACTTTCATTTCAAGTTTCAAGTAGTGTAATATGAAATATTTTTTTAAAAAAACAAGATAAATGCAGGAATTTTAAATGATTAAAAATCAATGAAAATTTTGATTGACATTAAATAATCATAAAAATAATAATATGAAAATTCATAAACTAACCTTGTTTGAAATATTCGTGATAATATTCATATCTTAATGGCCCCTTTTAAGAAGTTGATTAATCTCACCTCGTAGTTTCCAAATAGCTCCCATGGTACAGTTGTATAGTGCATAGGTACATATAAAAAAGGTTCAAAGAAAATAAGCATCTTACATACGAAATTCTGAAGAAAGAGATAGTAAAAATATGGTAATCAAAAGTACAATATGCAATATGAGTAGAAATAGAATCTACTTCAATGAGTACCTATAAGAATATACTTCACAAGGAAAAGTTAATGAAGCATATCAGCACTTAACCTACCTATTAACCATTCTTTTGGAGTAATATAGAAATGAATGAAAGCCTATAAGGACTAGAAAGAAGAAGAAAATGAAGAGCAAAATAAATCGGTTAACAAGCTAAGACTACTATATATATGTACAGGCCCAAGAAGTGAAAAAGTTATTCAAAAAATCAAATTAAAAAAAGGAACTGGTAATACTAAACATGGAAATGAAATCATTACAAGTTTATTTTTGAGATAATACAAATTAAACTCAGAGTCGTTCAATATAATAAATAAATAGCATACTTTAGAGTCAGTAACCACACAGTTAGAAAATAACTAACAATATAGACGTCAACTACTACTTTTAAGGCAAAATAATAACCCTAATTTTTAAAATAATAAGACATTGATCTAAAATAGAAATTTGGTAGGAGAATCGATTGAGCAAAGGGACGGCGTTAGGCACACCATACACATCTACCAAAGAAGGAAATATATTTTCTAAACCACCTTACACAGATTTGGATACCAAATTATAATTCTTAATTCGAGACATGGTATTATGAAACCATGAATTTAAATAGAGATATGCTAAAGAAAGAGAAAAATCAAGTTATAAACAAGCATCAAATAAGAAATATAAAAATAAGCAAACAAACAACTATCATAAATCACTTGAAATTAAAAACATCTTAAATTTAAATAAGAAATCATGCAAAAGACGAAACATTGTCAAGCATGCAAAAAGAAAAAATGACTTCTTGGTTGTGAGGTTGCACCTTGGGGATTGCCTAAGTATCTCGTCAGATTTGAATCAAGCCGTCGTAGTTCCAAAAGCAGGCCATCAGAGATCATGAATCTTGCCACAATATCTCAAGGTATGAATGAATATGATGGTGTTAATGTATGGATAAGATTTAGAAATATCATTGCATAAAGACTGTCAAGCACCTTGGCATATGTACGAACATAATTTTGTCGAAGCATGAAGTCTAATTCGAGTATTCGACAGATAAAAGCATGGATGAAAATTTCATTGCATAAAGCTTGACACGACACCCTAAAGGGATGGTATTAATGAAGAATGATGTCTATCACCGGACATCTCAACGAATCCGAATGCTACTGCATGAATCCTGATGTAGCACCTTGGGATATATGAAAATGAAATTAGAAACATCTCAAATTCAAACAGGCAATCACGGGAATGAAAGTCAACAACCAAGTATACAAAAGGAAAACAAATGATTTTCTAGTTGTTAGTGTCGCACCCGTGAGGTATTGCCTACGTATCCCGTAAGATTGGAATCAAACAATCATAGTCTGACACGACACCCTAAAGGGATGAAGTTTAATTACAAATAAAAGCATGGATGAAAATGTCATTGCATTAAGCCTGACGTCACACCCTCAAGGGATGGTATTAATGAGGAAATATGTCTATCACCAGACACACACGATTCCCCAAAACCCGGATGAAAATGTTGTTGCATGAAGTCTGACGCAACATCTCAACGAATTCAAATACTACTGCATGAAGCCTGATGTAGCACCTTGGGATATATGACAATGAAATTAGAAACATCTCAAATTCAAACAAGTAATCACGAGAAAGAAAGTCAACAACCAAGTATACAAAAGGAAAATAAATGATTTTCTAGCTGTTAGTGTCACACCCGTAAGATTGGAATCAAACAATCATAGTTCCAAAAAAACAGGCAAGCAGAGATGTAACGACCCGCATTTAATTCACTAGTTTCATAATTGTATGAGTTAATTGCCTAAATAAATATACTTAATATTATACACAAATCTTAGGAGAGATTAATGCATTAAAATATTGAATTTCAAAACTCATTTAATTCACTCGATTTAGTGAATTTATGGAGATAAATTGCACTAAATAAAAGAAAAATAAAAAGTAGCAAATGACTTTTTTTTTTTTTAAAGCTGCGCCGCGATTGATCGCCCAAAACGCCGGTTTGGTGGCGGGTTTGCGCGTTTTCATGGGTTTTGAGTCCCTAGGGTTCCCAATGTTATAAATACCCTCTTTATATTCGTGGGTTATGGTTTCTAAGGCCTTCTAAACCTAAAAGAGAGAAAATGGAGAGTTTTTTAGAGATCAAAAAGAGAGAAATTGAAGGAGTCCAAAGGATTGGTCAGATAAAGGAGAAAAGAGGCGTGAAGATCAAGATAGAACCCTATTCCCAAGTGATGGATCATAGGGAGACGATCAAGTGAGGTAAATAACAGATCTAGTATTCAATATTTTGAATAATTAACCTAAGAGAATAAATTAAAAAGAGAAAACCTAAGTAAGAAGGTAAGAATGAGTAGGATATGAAGAACCTCTTGATGATATCGTTTCATTATCCTTTGATGGTTAAAATAGGATGTGAATAACCTATTTATGATATCGTTTTATGATTCCTTGATGGTTAAATCAGGATGTGAAGAACTTATTTATGATATCGTGTTATTACTCTTTGATGATTAAATTAGGATATGAAGAACTTATTTATGATATCGTTTTATTATTATTTGACGGTTAAAATAGAACGTGAAGAACCTATTTATGATATCGTTTTATTATTCATTGATTGTTAAAATAGGATGTGAAGAACCTATTTATGATATCGTTTTATTAGAATGTGAAGAACCTATTTATGATATCGTTTTATTATTCATTGATTGTTAAAATAGAATGTGAAGAACCCATTGATGATATTGTTTTATTATTATTGAATCGTTAAGGTAGGATGTGAAGAACTATTTATGATTAATTGTGATTCAACAAGGGGATTGAGAAAGTTAAATTGAAGTATGTGGATTTACGAGAAGAATGGGATGATGGATAAAATTGAATGGAGGATTTAATTGTAATATTGTATTGACATGAGAGTTTAATTTTAGGTTTAAAATTCATGAAAATTGTCATTGATGAATAATGTTATAATTAGGATGTTAATCTTAATTAAAACGAAAAGGAGATTTTGATATGTAAATTAGCTCGTGAATATTGTATTGACATGTGAGTTTAATTTTAGGTTTAAAATTCATGAAAATTGTCATTGATGAATAATGTTATAATTAGGATGTTAATCTTAATTAAAACGAAAAGGAGATTTTGATATGTAAATTAGCTCGTGAATATTATGAATATTTTAATGACATCTGTAATGGTTGATTGTTGTATTATAGGAAATATAAAAGGTTGTGTGTTTATGTTATATTCTTAATACATGATATACCTTTGGGTAAACAAACCTCTGATGAAAGTCAGGCTTGCCTAGGCCTGGTCAACATAATGGTATGGGACGCTATGGTGAGATGTCCTATAACCCTTGTCGGTTAGTCTTAGGTGCAATTTAAACAAAAGGTATATCATTGTGCACTCACGAATGAAAAATATGCAAAAGTATGAATAAAGAATTATAGACATTAATGAGATGTAAGTAAGACCAAAAGTAAAGTAAGCAAAGTTACAAAGTAACAAAGAAAGACACACGAAAGCGATAATGTATGTTGTGTTGTGCACCACCGGATACCATCAGAAAAGGGCGAGATATACGCCAAAGCCGTCGTACCGGAAAATGTACTAAGCCGTCTATGCCGGATAATATATGAAGGGTGGTATCTCGGTAAAGTAAAGTATAGTAACCCCTTTCCTTATATGGTAAAGCGGTATTTTAAGTTATTACAAATGCATGTGAATGGGTATTGGTGAGATGATAATGTATGAAATATGAAAAATAATAAAAGAAAGAAAAGTAAGAAAGTAAGAAAAGAAAGTAATTGACATAATGTACATGTTTATTTTCCACACTCCGAATTTATATGTAAACTGATGCATGAAGTGATGCATGTAATATGTTATTTTTTATATTGATTATTTGATCTGTTATATACGCGGAGTAACTCGTTACACAGCCGATGACTTTTGTTGTCGGCAAGTTCAGGTTTTGACATTTGTGCACCCGGACCTTAGGAAGAAGAGAAGTACATCGAGGAACCCGAAGGTGACTATTCCGAGGAAGAAAGGGACCTTGATCGATGGCCCTATTATTGAAGTTATTTATCGGTAGTTGAAAATTCAGGGAGACTTTTATTGACATCATAGAGATTTATGTTTCAGTTTAATTTTATGATTATGATCAGGATGGATGATCAAGATTTTATTATATTTTGGTTAGTGATTATGGATTATGCTTTTAGTTGATGTCATTGATGGAAGAAATTTTAGGTCCATATTTTAGTGTGTCTTAATTGCTTCTAACATGATGAATTATTAAGTGAGTCACGTGCCAAGATCTTACATCCTCCTAGGTGGGGTTTTGGGGCACAACAAGATCTTCATGAAACCTGATACTACATCTTAAGCTACGAATGTATATGGTGGGGTTAATGCATGGATAGAGTGAGACTGAAGTTGCACATGGATAGAGTGAGACTGATGTTGTATGAACCTTGAGATTGAAAACTATGGATGAGAATGTCATTGCATGAAGCACGACACCCTGAATGGAAGGGATCGATGAAAAGTGATGTCTATCACCCCCGACACACACGACTCCCCACAACCCAGATGAGATTGTTGTTACATGAAGTCTGACGCAACATCTCGGCATGAGAATACTACTGCATGAAGTCTTATTTAGCACCTCGAGATATTGAAGAATGTTATTAGAAACATCTCAAATTCAAACAAGCAATTATGAGAAAGAAAGTCAACAATCAAGTATACAAAAGGATAAAAAATGATTTTCTTGTTGTTAGTGTCGCACTTGTGAGGATTGATGGGAATCAACTGTCATAGTTCAACAACATACAAGCAGGCCAGCCAGCCAGCAAGCAGAGATTATATTTTAGATTTTTTTTTTTTTAATAGTCTTGGGCTGGTATGGAGCATCATCTACTATTCAAGCAAATAATGAAATAAGCCAAAAACTCATAATCATATTAAATAAACCTAAAACAAACCTTCAAATATGGAATAAAATTGCTAAAATTCAATATTTAAATATTGCTAAAATTCAAGTTATCACTATTCCAAACTACTCTAAAAAAATTCAGATTTTTTAAAGAAAAGTAGATCAACTCTATCATGATCAGATTAACTAACAAACAATAAAATTGAAAACTCTGAATATCTAAAACCTATAAAACAAAAAGAATTAGACTAATCAGCATAAAGTAACAATAAAAAATTCTAATAATCAATAACTATTAAAGCTAAAAAAAATCAGATTAACCATGTAAATAGGTTAATAAATAAAAATAAAATAGATTAAACGAATCTATTTTAACTAACGAAATCCAATTAGTAAATAATCTATTATGTAATATCATGAATTTCATTATCGACCTAACTGAGTTAATGACACTAGATTAACAATTAATCAGAGTAAAAACTAATCTATTTTAACAAATGAAAGACAATCAACTAGTTTATCATGTAAAAATCAAATTAATAGATAATCTAAAATTAATGAATAAAAAAGCAGATATAAACTAGTCTAAACCATATTAATCACCAATCTAAATATTATTCTAAAATAAAATAAAAAGAAATCAGAATAATCAGTAATATAAACTAGTATTAGTGCTAATTAATCGAAACTAAAAATAGAAACTATTAATTAACATGAAATACATATTAACTATTTAATGCTATATTATTCACTAAACCTCTAATTAATCTAAAATCCAGATAATTAACCCAACATTTAGATTATCCAATTTATAGACTAACAGATTAATTAAATAATTTATAGACCAAGGTGCAACCAACGAAAACAACATAGACAAGAGAAGGGCAGCCAAGAGCAAGATAAAATAAAAATAAATTACAAGACTTCCATTTCAGGTTTCAAGTAAGACCCTGAAAAACAATAAATAAATAAATAAATATATATATATATATATAAAGATAAAGGCATTAAGTTTAAATGATTAAAAGCAATGAAAAGATTCTAAGCTTCTTCGAGTTGTTTTGTTTGGTTGTATCTATTTTTCTAATTACTTAGTCTCTTAAAACATTGACTCAAACTCCTAATCCTGATTCACATTTTTCGACACCAAAAACATATAAAAATAAATAAGTGTCAAAATCCAAGTTGAAATAGGAAATTCAAAATTTGATTAGCATTAAATAATCCTGAAAAGATAAAAAATAAAATTCAAAAAAAGTTAAAATTATAAACTAACCTTGTTTCAAATGTTCTCGAGATTATTCATATCTTAATGGCCTTCTTCAGAAGTTGATCAATCCCGCCCTATAGTTTCTAGATAGCTATCATGATGCAGTAGTCTAGAGAAAGAGTACATACACAAAATGTTCAAAAAAATAAGTTTCTTACATAGGAAATTCTAAAGAAAGAGAAAAATAAAAATATATTAGTCAAAAGTACAAGAAGCAATATGGAGTAGAATCGACTTTCCCAAGTACCTAAAAGAAAATACTTCACAAATTAAAGTTAATGAAACATATAAGCACCAACCTTAGCTATTAACAATTCTTTTGGAACAATTAAGAAATAAACTAAAGCATATAAGCTTATGAAAGAAGAAGAAAAGGAAGAGCAAAAAAATAGATTAACAAACTAAGCCCAATAAGTGAAAAAATGCAACACAAATTATGCTAATGAATTCTATAAAAAAATATCAACAAATAATTGCAGATGAACGAAATAGATATTTAACAAATTAAATCAACAAAAAGAATTGCTAATAATGAACTTAGAAATAAACCACTATAAGTTTTGGCTTTAGGTAATGCAACTTAAACTCAAAGTCCATCCATATACTAACTAAATAGCATACTTTATATTTTGTACCAACACAATTAAAAACTTATATCAAGGTAATCATTTTTGGTAAACATATACAGTGGACATGGGATTTAGCATCATTCAAATTGGGAGACCCTAATAAAGAATAAAAAAAAAGTAGCTAAGAATATTGCCGCCACTGCAGCCTATTTTAATTTTAAGGGAGAATAATAATCATAATCAATTAAATAATAAAATTTGGTCTAAAATAGAAATTTGGGTAGAAGATTCGGTTGAAGCTAAGGGAAGGTGTTAGGCACCCATAGATACCCACCAATTGAGGTAATGTATTGTCTAAACCTACCTCACACAAATTTGGAAACCAAATTATAATTCTTACTTTGAGAGAGTTTTTTTTTGTTAATCCTCAAACCCTTTCAGGTATCCACACCAACCCACTCGGAATTTTCCCTATGGACACCAAGGTAAATCGAGGAGTGGGAGTTGAACACACAACCACAAGGAGCAAACCCGAGATGCTAGCCAACCAAGGTATAAAACTTCGGTTTCGGTATAAACTTCGGTCGTTAAGGAAATTGGCATGTTTCGAGGAAGTTTAAGGAAGTCCAAGGAAGTTATGTAAAAATTAAATAAGTCTAGGAAACTTTAAGGAAACATTGGAAATATAAGATGAAACTTTAGAAATTCAATACTTAAGCATAAATACACATTTAGAATTCATTATATTACTGATGCAAGCATGTAGTACTCAAATGTAAGAATCATATTAAGTGACATGCGTTGTCTGCTAATCTGAGCTGTAATTTTTTCTTGGTATTTCTCTGGATTGTCAATTTTTTAAAATTATATTTCATCTTCTTTGTCAAGTGAAGGGGGTATGTATTCTCTTTATTTTTCAATGATTATCCATGTTAATTTTTTTGGAAATCTAAAAACCTTATGAATGCACAGTGAAGTCAATAAATAATTGAAATTCAATTTAGTTTCTAAACCTATTTAATTCTACGGAAGTTGGCAAATCACTTCGGACACCACGGAAGTCGACTCAATTCGATCAACTTCGGTGGAATTGAGTCGATTTTTGATACCATGTAGCCAACTACACAAACCCCTGCTGGGAAAAAAATGACTTTTTGGTTGTGAGGGTCACACCCTCGAGGATTGCCTACATATCTCATAAGATTGGAATCAAACCGTCGTAGTTCAAAAGCAAGTAGGCAAGCAAAGATCATGAAGCCTCACACGATATCTCAAGGTATGAATGGATATGATGGTATGGTGTGACCTCTCTTATGAGATAGGTAGTAGGATCTAATCCCAAAGGGTATCATAATTATGATGGTATGGTGTGACCTCTCTTATGAGAGAGGTCATTGGATCTAATCCTAAAGGGTGATGTCTTGCAAGAGTGTCACTCTCAGTCATTAACGACTAGTCGATGAGGCGATGATTGATGCTAATAGTAAGTAAATAATAACGCCAATAAAAAAATGTAATTTCTGGGAGAGAGGAATGGTATGGACTTGATGAGGTTTAAATAAAAAGAGAAAACAAAAACATATGAGATTTTCAAGAGGTCAGAAAGAAGTATTTTAGTTTCTAAAAGGAGAGAAATATGAAAGAGATTTGAAAGACACTTTGGCTATTAGAGGAATAGTTAAGATCTAAATAAATTATAATGGGAGAGAGAATAGATAGACACATTAATATTGATCTAACTAACCGTGAGTGAAGCCAGTAAAAAGGTGCAGTCATCGACAATAGCATTTTAATTAACTAATTTATAGACCAACATCTAATCTAATACTAAGTAAAAAAATATGTAATAACAAAAGAAATAAAATAAAATTGTAAGACTTACCTTGAGTGAAGCCAGGAAAAAGGTGCAGCCATCGACAATAGCATAAACAAGAGAAGAGCAATTGGGAGCAAGATAACATAAAAATAAATTATATGGCCTTCATTTCAAGTTTCAAGTAAGACCCTGAAAATGTAATATGAAAAAAAAAAACAAGATAAACACAGGAAGGTTAAATGATTAAAAATCAATGAAAAAATTCTAACCTTTTCTCATTTGTTTTGTTAGGTTGTACTTGTATCTATATCGCTAATTCCTACGTATCTTAAACTTTGACTCGAATTCCTTTCACATTTCTCAATACAATAAACATATATTAAAAAAATTGTCAAACCCTATATAGAAATAGTGAATTCAAATTTTTGATTGACATTAAAAAATCTTACAAAGAATAATAAAAACTCATAAACTAACCTTGTTTGAAATGTTTCGCGAGAAGAATCATATCTTAATGGCTCCTTTTAAGTAAGAAGTTGATTAATCTCACACCGTAGTTTCCAAATAGCTCCCATGGTACAGTTGTAATGTTGTATAGTGGATGAGTACATATAAAAAGGTTCAAAGAAAATAAGCATCTTACATAGGAAATTAAGAAGAAAGAGATGGAAAGTAAAAATATGATATCAAAGTCCATACTCTATGATGAATCGCCTTTCACTTATTACTAACCATAAAAAGTTACTTCACAAGTAAGTTAATGACCATGATATCAACACTCCCCGTAACTAAACGCATTCTTTTGGAGCAAAAAAAATGAATGAACATCATAGGAGTTTAGGAGACAAGAAAGAAGAGGGAATGAAAAGCAAGAAACGTTTAACCATTAGAACCACTCTACCTATACGCCCAGATGAAACAATA
>CM026551.1:60327631-60414360 GCA_015143295.1 Tetracentron sinense
TATCTGGGCTCAAGAAATAGATCAAATAAAATAAATCGATAAATAAAGTTGCTATTTCTAGCTTCAAGGTAAGTTTGCAAGGTTCTAAGTTATTTGACTTCAAAAGATATCAATATGAAAATTAAGACAAAGTAAGAAAAGTAAAGTAGCGACTTAGTGTTGGCTTCAAGATCAAGTTTACATCAGTACTCATTATCTGGTTTCAAGAAAGATATAAAGACAAAGTAACGCTATACTAGTCCTGGCCTTCAAGACAATTTACTAATGTACTAGTTATCTGTGCTTCAACGAAATTTTGATCTCAAAGTCAAATTAATGAATTGCGCAAAGTAAAAAAGAAAAAGAAGCAACAATAAGAAGTAATATACGATTCACGATAATAATAATGACGATCAAAGGAAGCAGTGCCTGAAGACTAAGTACAGAAAAGAAGAAAAGAAAGAAAAATACAATTAATAAAGAACAACATGTAGTTCTGTACTCCGGATTATGTATGTGAGTTTAATTTGAACTGCTAAGCTGTATACTTTCAGTGTTTATTAATTGTTTATTACATGAGGTTAGTCATATATGGCGAGTAAACTGTGTTTACTCCTCGTTCATTCTTAGTATCGGCAGGTTTTGTGTCAAGATTGTATATGGTATACCGTTTGATCAGTGGAAGATGAAGAGTATGTAAGGGCCAAAATATGATCATCATTGAAGAGTAAATGGATTTAGAACCTGGTTATCCTTCACTATTGGAGTTCGAGGATTAGAATGTTTACATCTATCATCAATAAAAATGTTATTTGTAACATGAATTTTCATTATGGATATCATGAGTTATTTTGCTAAGTTTTAGTTTGTGATTATGTTTACTGTTAATTTGGAATTGAATTATGATTACATGAAGTTATCATACAGTTATTTGTTAATAGCTATTTTCAGGTCACATTTAACATGCTTTTAAATGCTCATTTAAATGGTTAAAATAAGAAAGTCAACGTTTGCAGTTCCCTTTTCTCCTAGGGGTATTTTGCGGGTCGTGACCTAGTGCAGTGGTGGGTTTCCTCTATGGCTTGTCACTATCCGCAAAATACCTCATAGGAGTTAGGAACGTTTGGCTCGTGTACGTATCATATCAACCATCCTTTAATGACTACCAGCATACTAAAAGCGGAGCTTTATTTCTTTATAATATACTGTATCCAGCTTGACCACTCCACTAATAATATTGTACATTCTCCCTCCAAAATGTGTGTACGACACTCCCTCTCATCACGCACGATAGAGCTCCCTTTATCAAGTGCCCTCTGCTCGTGCATTTCACACACACAAAGTGGATACTTCCTCAACGTACATTTCCTCAACCCAAGGTTCTAAGCGTAGGTGTTGAATAGGACTTGCCGATATAATAGTTCGCGGAGTATGGAATACTCAGGTATACAACTACTAAATACCCTGGAATTGAACTTTGAAGCAAAAACAATACTTTATAAGCAAGGTACTTCAATACCTTTGAATCGAAGTTTGAGTAAAAACAATACTTTACAAGCAATGTGGTAAACACCCTTCAGTCTTTGAACAATATTTTATGTAATAGATAAAATTCGTAAATGAGCAAGTGTTGCAAGGGCGAGTAGAATCCTCGTCCTTAGAAATGACGAATAAGGTTTCTGTACTCTATTTATGGTATGAGCTCGTGCTCCTCAGGACGATTTCAGATATTGTCGTCTGAAGGATGATTTCAGATATTGTCGTCTGAATGACGATTTCAAATATCGTTGTCTGAAAGACGGTTTCAGATGTCGTCTTCAACATGATGATTTCAAGTATCGTGCTCATGATAAGGACGAGCTCATGCTCACATTGAGAATGGAACCGCCTTGTAGGACGAAATAATTAGGAGGCGGTCTATTTACTCTATTGTTAGGTGAAAAGCACTGTTTTAGCATTTAATGCTGGTTATCTTAGCTTGCTTTCGACCTAAGACTGACCTTATAAATAGTAGGCTCACACATGTGACACATATGCATGAAGATCTATCTAACATATTTGGTAATGATCATAAAGCAAGTTGCATGACCATGCATGGGCATAGATGGGCATGAAGAGACATCCGAACTCAAGCCTATAAATACCCCAGACCTCCCATAAGGTAAAGATTATTGAATCTCGACTATTTGAACCTCCCATCCCTGAGAAAACCACACTTGAAAGCTCAAAGTCCTTAGCATTCTATCTCTAAAAGTTTGTTCTTTGCACTTCATCTTCAACGTACATTGACTTGATCGTTGGAGGACTTCACTGCATCAACAAAGACGAGCAGTGAACCTACCTTTTTCATTCTACCAGTCAACCTGAATTCAAGGAGTAAGTGACGCATGGACAATCTGAGAAATCCCATCACAATTTACACACAAGGTGATAAACACCATTGAATCCGAAACTTTGAGCAAAATAATACTTTACAAGCAAGGTGGTAAACACCATTGAGTTCAAAACAAAGTGATACTTTAAAAGCAAAGTGGTAAACACTCTTGAATCCGAAACTTTGAGCAAAAAATAATACTTTACAAACAAGGTGGTAAGCACCCTTGAGTTTAAAACAAAGCGATATTTTACAAGCAATGTAGTAAACACCATTGAATCCGAAACTTTGAGCAAAAATAACACTTTACAAGCAAGGTGGTAAACACCCTTGAGTCTTTGAACAATACTTTACAAGCAAAGTCATAAACACCCTTGAATCCGAAACTTTGAGCAAAAACAATACTTTACAAGCAAGGGGCTAAACACCATTGAATCCGAAACAAAACGATACTTTACAAGCAAGATGGTGAACACTCTTGAATCAATTTCCATTTCAAAACTTTACAGGCAAGGCCCTAAGCTCTTGAATCCCCAAAATCATTCTTTAAGCAAAGCAACTTTGAGAAATTCTATTTTGAGCAAAACAATACTTTGAGCATACCCTTTTGATCAAAACAATACATCGAGAAAAACTCATGCTTTAAACAAAATCTTTCTTGGAGCCAAAACCATCGTTTTTAGAAAAATTCATAGTTTAATCAAAACAATATTTTAAGCCAAAACTATTCTTTGAGTTCATTTATCATTGTGAGCAATTCAATAAACAAGAACAATCCCCAAGTATCATGGAAATCCCCATAACATTCAAAACATGGTTTATCAACCCAAGTTCCATCAAAACATAAAACAATTCCTACTATGCATTGAAAATTCATAGCCAAGCCATTTAATAGAATGTATCTACTTTTCTCAAACCAAATCCCTTTGGTTTAGCGCTTGAGAAACACCGAGGAAGTGAAGATTCGACTCCGAGAAGCAAAACCAAGCTTTGCTTTTGATCAAAACACCAACACAAAATCAAGCCAAGAAACCCTAGCTTTCTTCCTCTTATTCTCTCTCAAAAATACCTTTCTCAAGTCTCTTAGGGTTTGTGTAACCCTCTCCCTAGGAAATGGGGTTTATATAAGGGTATTGGGGTTGCCAAAACCCCAAAAAAACCCTTAAAATATATCCCAAGGTTGGCTACAACACAAAAAGGGCCCAACTCGGTCGACCGAAAAGTTTAGGGGGTTCTGAAAAAAATCTCCATACAAAAAAATGCGAGCACCGATCGACTGGATGTTAATTTGGTCGACTGAATGAAGCCTGGTCGACCGGATTGGATGTTCGGTCGACCAATCATGCCCTGTTATTCTCTTGCTTGCTGTTTTGACCATAACTTTTGATCGACTTATCAGATTTAGGTGATTCAATTTGCATTGGACTTGAAATTCAAAGGGAAACAACTTTGTGTCTAATGAAGAAATTCTAATTCTTAATTATTAATGATCTAAATAGGTCCCAAAGTTAATTGTTCCTTGAATGAATTACAGCAGACCAGTTTTCGGAAAACCCACATTTGACCTAACTTTAACTCAAAATCTAAAAAAATGTTAAACATGAATATCGAATAGAGTTTCAATATCTTTCTAACGGATCAATAATCACTCAATTCCAATCAATGATGACAAAACTATAGTTTCCTAAAGTTGAGGGTTTGTTAAAACATTCCTATCTTTTCGCACTTAGAACACTTAGAGTGCTTTCACACTCTCTTACCTTGGGTCCAACACCCTACTCACACCTCATGACTCATCCACCCATAGGTTTTCAACCCACCGAGATGATCATTGAACACACACCAACATGCATGGGAGGCCCTGACCTCTTTATGCCTCGCGCACTAGCACTTTTTACCGCCCTATTCATTGCACAACAAACTCAAGTTCCGGGGTTCTACATGCGTAAATCTAAGCTTCACCCAAACACTAATATTTAGAAATAGAAAATAGAAACATGTTTAGACACGTTTTTGTAAAAAATTTCGATTTTTTATTTTTAAAAACGGAATTAATTCCAACGGGGCCTCAACATTTTAACCACTTTCCAAATCCGGAAAAAAATTCAAATACAATCGCAACCCGACGTTTGAGTTTAAACATAAACCGTCTGTTCCTATTTTGAGAAAACCCCAGTAACGGGTCTCTCTGAGAACGGTTATAATCCGAGAGAAGCATTTCAATCATCTCATCTTCAACGGCTCTCCGATGCCTCCCTTCTCTCTCTCTCTGGTTCTTCCTATCAGGAAGAGAGAAAGAAACATTTCAATAATCTCATCTTCAACGGCTCTCCGATTCGTTCTCTTATTACTACCTGCCTTCCTTCTCTCAGCTTCTCCAATGCTCTCAACTAGCTCCGAGGGTTTTTAGAAACATGCAGCTGCAGCAGAAGCAACCCGATCCTTCAAAACCTAATTGGGTTTTTCTTTTTGGTTAGATCGGTGGGGGAGAAGATGAAGATCGAAGAACGCCATTATCTCTTTTTGAGATCTCTCATAGACCCATATGATATGGCAGCAATTCTGTGAGGTTTGTTCAATTCTTCATCCGACGCTTTCAGTTTCCCCATTTTCTGAGGGTCTTTTGTTGATATTAAATTGGTCTTTGTAATGTAATCTTTCTTCTTCAGAAATCATGTTTTCTCGCTATCTTCTTGTTTTTGTTTTCTGCTATGTTTTGATTTCTTAATCTTGTTTTTCCATTTATTGGAAATCATTTGAATCTCAGCTTTTTAGATACAGTTTTGGGAGCTACATGAAAGACTACCCATTTCAAAATTTTCCTGTTTTCTTTATCTTTCTGCTCTTGAATATCTTGATTTTCTTTTCCTAATTTCGTTTTCTGTTTAATTGATAATGGTGGAAATACTCTCGACCCTTAACTACGAGAGCATTGTAAAGATTAGGCATCTTGCCATCCACGGGACCAATGATTTGAGCCATACGCCCCAGTTTTTTTTTCTTTAAGTGTAGAAAACCCCAGGACCAGAAATAGTTTAATGTGCAGGCATTAATTTTGGTGGTGTTGTTTTTGCAGATAGGGAATATAGAGTTTTTGTTTTTCTGATGTCCTCACACATCAGCATGTGTCTCATCCAAAAAAAAAAAAAACAGGTGAAATGGGTAGCAAAGTTAGGTTAGCTGTAATTGATCATATCACATCAATGCCAATCATCCTTATCCCTGTTAGGGAGTTGGTTAAGATTTGTTGCGAGGAAGGTGTTGCTCAGGTCTTTGTAGATGGAGCTCATGCAATTGGAATTTGGAACTTGGAAGTGTCCGGGTTGACATGCAAGAAATAGGAGTGGACTCTTTTATACCTCTAATTTTTGTCATAAGTGGTTTTTCTGTCCGCCTTCTGTTGCATTTTTGTACTTTAGAAAATCGTCTATATTGTCGGACTTACAAGTTACACCACCCCGTGGTTTCTCATCAGTATGGAAATGTGCTGGCCATAGAAAGTGCATGGATTGGAGTCATTCCTTCCATTTTAGACTTTGTTAATAGGTTTGAAGGGGGTATTGAAGAAATTAGGGAAAGGAATCATGACGCTGTTGTTAAGATGGGGAAAATGCTAACCAAGGCTTGAGTAATGACTATTGGGTCACTTCCAGATGTGTTTGAGCCATGATCATGGTTGGATTGCCAGCTAGTTTGGGGATTTCAAGCGAATCAGATGCTTTGAAGCTGTGGACGCTTTTGCGGGAGAGTTTTGGTGTTGAATTTCAATACATTATCAGAAACTAAAAGATTGAGAAATTGGATCTCAGGATAAGGATGGTCGTATAACAGGGTATGCTCGTATTTCACATCAAATTTATAACATGGTTGATGATTATTGCAAATTCAGGGATGCGATGAACGAGCTTGTTTGTGATGGGTTTACTTGCAAGATGCTCAGGATAAGGATGGTCGTATAACAGGGTATGCTCGTATTTCACATCAAATTTATAACATGGTTGATGATTATTGCAATTTCAGGGATGCGATGAACGAGCTTGTTTGTGATGGGTTTACTTGCAAGATGCTTCTCTCTCTAACTGAGAAGGTATGCTTTTCAGTCATGGAATTGGTTTGAGCTACTTGTTTTTTCAAAACTGGTAATTCAAAGCACAAAGTAGCATCATCTATTAGGTATTTATGCCTGTTGTTTTTCATGTTTATTCTTTGATTTATCTGTTTCAACTTTCCGTAGATTGGAGATGTTTAAAATGTTGAAGTTTAAACTGTTCATTATGAATTTTATACCATAACTAAAAAGTTATATTTTGTTTTACAATTGGGAAATTTTGATGATGAAGCCGATTATTGACAAATGACAAGCTAATTTTAGTTCACATTATCAATATAACTCTTTATGCTTTGCATCAGCCCTTTAATTTGATTAAATCTGCTTTGACTTGCCATTTGGATCACCTGTTAAACATAAAAGAATTACTGTAGAGCCCAGGCAAGGGTGGGGCTTATTAGGGCCAGGTTATCCTGACTTAATTTCTATGAAGTCTGTATACAAAAATTATTTCAAGGGGAGGCGTGTAGTAACTAGTAAGTACTCACAAAGTTAATTAATTGGAAGATATTGAGGCGTACTGTGTACTGTTAAAAAATACAATACTACAAGTCTACAATTATGGGATTCATTGACTTGTTTGATCCTAAATCTAGTAATATGTGGTTTTCTATATATGTGTATATGTGTGTTGTGTCACAATGTGTGTGTCTTCAAGTAATCATGTTGCATCTATGGAGGCAAGACAAAACCAATAATCTATAAATTTGTGGCGTTGTCAACACAAAATTTCGTAGGCAAAATTATGCTGATCAAATAACAATTTATAAATAAAATTAGTAGGATTAATTCTTAGAAAGTGAAATATTTTAAAAAAATTTGTAGTAGTTTTGGTTTTTTGAGGTTCCTAATTTGTGTAATGGGGATTGAGGAGGGGAATCCCTTTTTGAGGAGTATGATGCGGGTGCATGCAGAAATACAGTTATTCATTGTTTCAAATCAAAAGGTTTTTGGTGCTTCTTTTTTGCTTATATGTCTATCTTTCTCTTATTACTGTTTTGGAATCTCTTATATAGTTTTTAATTTTTCCAATCACTAAATATGTGAAAGAGCTAGTTTGTTGTGGAGATTCTGCTGGAAGAAATTCATACTTTGATCGACCTTCCAGCTCATAGAGAATGAGTGGTTATTGATAATATATATATATATATTGTCTATATACATATAAGTAATGTTGCACAATATTAGAATAGTGCGTATAACAGTGTTTATCAATCTTTTAATCATTGGACCGGCCTTCGAACTGGTTTCCGGTTTGGCCGGTTCAATCGGTTCGCTCAAAGCTCTAAAAGAGATCAAAAAGGCAAAGAAAGGAACACAAACAAAACAAACTAAAACTAGAAGGTCAATACATCTCTTATCTGCATTCATGAAAAAACAAGGTAAGTTGCTGTAAATTTCATCTCTACAGAGAAAATGAGAAGTGAAAGTCAAGAGAAGCAAACCAGTAAAGTAGAATAATATGAAAGAAAAGCATGATTTTGCTGTTCGAAAATCACAAAAAAAAACAAAAAAGGCAGAAGAGAGGGACGAGAAATGATTAAAATAATAGACAAAATGAATCCGAAATTTGAACTAATTCTATCTGTAGATCCTCCATTGAAGACCAGGTTCTTCTCTTGTCCCCCTCAAAAAATTGGGGTTTATGATGGGATGGGATTTAGCATTTAATGACGATCTTTGAATTTTTGAAACGAAACCCAATAGCATTTATTGGGGTGCTATTTACTTTTTTTCTTTTAGCATTTAATGGTTTAGAAATGACATTGTCTAGTTATTGAAACTTTCAAAAAAAAAATTGTCTTGTTATTGAAACCGCTGACTGGTTCTTCTGGTTACCGGTTCAACCTTCCAGTTATGCTGGTTACCACATTTTAGAACGGTTTTTAATTACTAATGGTTTTGGAACATATGGGAACCGTAGGTGTCCGGTTCGGTTATTAAAACATTGATGTGTATAACTATGTACATAATAAATATACTATATATTTAAATATTATTTATATTAACAGTATCCAATATTTATATCTATTAGTAAAACACACTCTCCAAGCACCTTAGTTCAATCGCAAGACCCTCCTCCCGTTGCCAAGGTATGGCACTGGATTACTATCCCCTTTTTGGTTTCATTGTTTGCTCCTGCTAATCTGCAAGCATGGCATGTTACTCATCTTTATATCATGGTTGTAATTGTCCTTGAAGTAATCCATTAGTCTCAAATTCTTCCCATTTATGTAGCTTCCTTGGTTAAACCATAAACTCCATACCCCTGATCAATTTTCTATGGCACACATGTACCTTGATGTTCTTCAAGACCTTCTATCTGGTGGCTTAAGAGGGGGGGGAGGGGCTGGGCAGTATGTTCCAACTTTACTCCTTGTATCATGCACATTGAAATTTTTTGGATAGCTGGAGAGGTATATTACACATGTTCGTCATAGCATTATTATGCTGATTTTCATATTCAAATTAGCGTCTCCTTTATCTTTAAAGTCTAATTTTTGCTATGTTTTTCAGTGTTTGATCGGACCAATTTTACTTCAATTCATTTAATGATAGCGCGCTATAATTGAGTTATTAGTTTCCTCTAAAATTTAGTCATTTGATCTTATAATTTGTACTAATATATGATATATCTTATAGTTTACAATTTCATGGAGTCCTTAGCTTTGATATGATTTAAGTCAAAGACCTTGAAGCAAGATAGCTCTTCCAAGTAGAGAGAAGAAAAGAGAAGAGAATAGTTCAAGGATGACTATCTTGGACAGTACCTGGTGCTATTTGATGGTCGATATGGAAAGAGAGGAATCGACGAGTTTTTGAGGACGAAATCCCATTCCATTCCTTTTCCCATTTGCTATAGGATCTGGCTGCTAGTTTTGAAATGATGCTCCTCCATCCATGCAGGAGTGGATGTGGGGATTTTGTTAGCCTGAGCATTCTACCTGGACAGTTTTTGGGGGCGTGCAGTTAGGGGCTACATTGATAGTTGATTTCTTTCTTTCTATCTCTCTCTTTTTAGGGTTCATGTGGTTGTGAACTCTATTGTTATTATGTTTTTGTAGTTCACTTTCTCCATTTTATTATATAAGCTTGATTACCGATAAAAAAAAAAAAGAATTATATTCTCTAGGACACATAAAGTAAAGCATGTATTATATGTATATGGTTATAATTTAAACCCTCCACAATGTAATTTATTGAAAAACAAAAATAGGGGGCCTCAATAAGTATGTATATGTCTTGTGAATTTGGTCATTGTAAAGTAAGTGGAATTTTATGGAATTTAATGACTATTCTGCACAAGAGAACAATAAACGAAGATGTTTGTAAGTTTTATTATTATCTTTCTATAGATCCTCAAATTCGGGTGTACAAGTAGTTCAGCTCTCTTGACATTTATACGAATTATTCACCATCTTACATTGTTGCTTAATTATTTAGAGTGTAGTTTCCTTAAAATCTATTATTTTTGAGGCTCCTTATCATGGGAGACATATGCAACATAGTTCCAAACAGCCTTGATGCACTATTTAACAAGAACTGATATGTTATTTGTAGCTTTGATAGATTTTAAATTTGTTATTGTAATTTGGTAAATTCTGTAAAACTTCTTCTTCACGCTTCCCCTACTGCTCACTTACTGAAACTATGAGCTATTGAAGTATGGCATGTTTTTTAATTTTATGTTTCTTCTGTTTTTTTATTGTTTGAATAAGATCAATGTATTTGATTTGGCAAAGCATGAAAAAAAATATTAGTATGAACGATTGAAGTATGTATTTACTTTTGCTTTATGTTTCTTCCACCTTTTGTCTTATTATTATTATTTTAAAATAAGATGAAGATCAGCCTGTTTTTTCAGATAATGAGAAAAAAGTTCAAAGCAGCCTTCGATTGTTTTCCTTTCCTTACTCTTTCTTAAGTAAGCTATTTTTCAATGCTGTTTCTTTTTAAATTTGACTGTTAATGTATTTTTTTCATTAGACATGGGACTTTCATGGTTTCTTTTTAATGGAATATGCAAGAATATCTAACGGGTTGAATTGGTTTTATTATTTACTTATTTTCCACTTTTGTTAATTTATATATATCATGAGATTCATGACGTACTTTCCGTACATGTTTGTTCTTGCATGTCAAAACAAATGTTAAAAAATAGAAATGACAATCTGCAAAATTCAACCTTTTAGAGCTCTGAAAATGTATGGGACCACACGTTACTCTCTCTATTCTCTCTCCCATTATAATTTATTTAAATCTTAACTATTCATCTTATAGCTAAAGTGTCTTTTAATTCTCTCTTCCATATTCCTCTCATTGTAGAAACTAAAATTCTTCCTTTTGTCCTCTTAAAAATCCCATATTTTTCTCTTTTCTTTTTTTATTTAAACCTCTGTAAGTCCATACTATTCATCTCTCCCACAAATTACCTTTTTTGGTGGCATTATTATTTACCTACTGTTAGCTAGTCGTTAGTGGCGGTGAGTGGCACTCTTATAAGACATCACCCATTGGGATTAGATCCCGAGGTCACACCATATTGTCATAACCATTCATACCTTGAGACATCACCCATTGGGATTAGATCCCACGACCTCTCTCACAAGAGAGGTCACTCCATTCCATCATATCCTTTCATATTTTGAGATATCGTGTGAGTTCATGATCTTTGCTTGCTTACATGCTTTTGAACTCTGGTGGTTTGATTCCAATCTTACGACATACATAGTTAATCTTCGAGCTCACAACCAAAAAGTCATTTTTCTTCTTTTGCATGCTTGATTGTTGTCTTTCTTTAGCATGATTTCTTAGTTGAATTTGAGATGTTTCTAATTTCAATTGATGCATGATAGTTACTTGTTTGCTTACTTTTATATTTCTTATTTAATACTTGTTTATAACTTGATTTGATTATCTATTTAGCATATGACCATATGGTTGGATGTGTGGTTTAGAATGTTTGAAATTTTTGGTGTTGGTTTTTCCTGTTTGTTGCTGGCGGAGATCGTTGATTATTTGATCTTTTTTTTAAAAAAAAAATCTTGGATGCTTTGCTCTCTATTTCAGATGTAAACTAAGAGAAGAAACAAATGATCGCTTAATCTCTGTTTTTAGAATGACATGCAGCTGCAGTAGAAGCAACCCAATCCTTCAAACCCTAATTGAGTTTTCTCGCTCTTTTCCTGTTTTCCCCCCTATGTTTTGAGTTCTTAAATCTTGTTTTTCCATTTATTGGAAATCATCTCTGCTTTTTAGAATGACATCTCTGCTTTTTAGATACCATTTTGGGAGCTATATCAAAGACTACTACCCATTTCAATTTTTCCTATTTACTTCTTTCTGCTCTTGCATATTTTAATTTTCTTTTCCTAATTTTTTTTTCTGTTTAATTGAGAATGGTGAAAAAACTCTCGACCCTTAACTATGAGAGCGTTGTAAATGTTAGGCATCTTGCCATCCAGTACCGGACCAATGATTTGAGCCATACGCCCCAGGTTTTTTTCTTTAAGTGTAGAAACCCCAGGACCAGAAATAGTAGGATTGATTCTTTTAGTGTGGAAAAAATCTTGACCATCAAAGACTACCCATTTCAAAAATTTCTTGTTTACTTCTTTCTGCTCTTGCATATCTTAATTTTTCTTTTCTGTTTAATTGAGAATGGTGAAATAACTCTCGATTAAAAAAAAAACTGGGGCGTATGGCTCAAATCATTGGTCCAGTACTGGATGGCAAGATGCCCCTCATTTACAACACTCTCGTAGTTAAAGTGTAGAAATCCCAGGACCAGAAATAGTAGGATTGATTCTTAGAAAGTGAAATATGTCAAAAAAATTTGCAATAGTTTTGTTTATTTGAAGTTCCTGGTTTGCGTAATGGAGAAGGTTCTTGGTTTGCGTAATGGAGACTAAGGAGGAATCCATTTCTGAGGAGCATAATGTGGGGTCCATGCGGAAGTACAGTTGTACTTCAAATTAAAAGGTATTTGGTGCTTCTTTTTTGCTTATATCTGTCTTTCTCTTGTTATTGTTTTGGAGTTTCTTATATGATTTTTAATTTTTCCAATCACTAAATATGTGAAAGAGCTAGTTTGATGTGGAGATTCTGTTGGAAGAAATTCATACTTTGATCGATCTTCCAACTCATAGAGAGTAAGTGGTTATATATAATATATTGTTATTTATATATAATAGATATACTATATATATACATAAAGTAATGGTGTACAGTATTAGAATAGTGTCTATAACAGAGTGTAACTATGTACATAATAAATATACTATATATTTAAAATTGTATAAATATTATTTATTTTAACGGTATACAATATTTATATTTATGATATTTATGTTATATACATATAAATAATGGTCTACAGTATTAGAATAGTGTGTATAACAGAGTGTGTAATTATGTACATAATAAATATACTATATATTTAACAATGTATAAATATTATTTATTTTAACGGTATACAATATTTCTATTTATGATATTTATGTTATATACATAATAACCATAGTAGAATACACTCTCCAAGCACCTTAGTTCAATCTCAAGTCCCTTTTCCTCCCGTTGCCAAGGTATGAAACTGGATTACTATCCCCTTTTCGGTTTCGTTGTTTGCTCCTACAAGATTGACAAGTTATTCATCTTTATATCATAGTTGTAACATAGATTAAAAATACGGTTTCAGGGGATGTATCGGTCCCAACCGAAACCTATACGTATCAGTTTCGGGTGATATTTATTAAATTCTTTTATAAGAATTTTTTTAAAAATCAAATTAAATTTAAAAATATCAAATGAGTTGTAAGAACCAAATACAAAGTCATGGTAAGCGACTTAAAAACAAAGTAGCATACAAAATTACAATTACACAATGAATTAAAGCATGAATAACTAATAAATGATACGTATCGCTCGTTTCGTATCAATATAAATATCGTATAGGGGACTACCAATACCTATACGTATCGCCTGTGTCGTATCGGTTTTGGAAATATTTAAACCATGTACTTCATCCCCTTAATCAATTTTCTATGGCACAAATGTACCCTGATGTTCTTCGAGGCCTTCTATCTGGTGGCTCAAGAAGGAGGGTTGGCCTGGGTACTATGTGAGTATGTTCCAACTTTACTCTCTGGATCGTGCACATTGAAATTTTTGGATAGCTGGACAGGTATATTTCACATATGTTCGTCATAGCATTATTTTGTTGATATTTCAGATTCAAATTAGCAGGTGATTTATCTTTTAAAGTCTATTTTTTGCTATGTTTTTCAGTGTATGATTGGACCAATTTTACATCAATTCATCTAATGTTAGTGTGCTATAACAATGGCTTCTCCTCTATTAGTTGTAATTGAGTTATTAGCTTCCTCTAATTTTTTAAAGTCATTTGATCTTATAATTTGTAATATAGTATATAAGATATATATTATAGTTTACAATTTCATGGAGTCCTTAGCTTTGATATGATTTACGAATTATACTCTCTAGGACACATAAAGTAAAGCATGTATTCTATATATATGGTTATAATTTAAACCCTTCTATAGTGTAATTTCTTGAAATACAAAAGTATGGCCTCAATAAGTATGTATATGTCTTGTGAATTTTGTCACTGTAAATTAAGTGGAATTTAATGACTATTCTGAACAAGAGAAGAATAAACGAAGATGTTTGTAACTTTATTATCTCTCTATAGATCTTCAAATCTGGTGTACAAGTAGAGTGGTAGTTCCCCTAAAATCTATTCTTTTCTGAGGTTCCTTATCATGGGAGGCATATGCAACATAGTTCCAAACAGCCTTGATGCACTCTTTAACCAGAATTGATATGTTATTTAGAGCTTTGGTAGATTTTAAATTTGTTCTTATAATTCGGTAAATTCTGTAAAACCTTTTCTTCACTCTTCACCAACTGCTCACTTGCTGAAAATATGAGCTATTAATTGAAGTATGCATGTTTTTTAATTTTATGATTTTTTTTCTGATCGATAATTTTATGATTGTTTTATTGTTTGAATAAGGTCAATGTATTTGATTTGGCAAAGCATGAAAAAAAATATTAGTATGAACTATTGAAGTATGGGTTTGTCTTTTTTTTAAAATCTATATACCCTCATATAAAAGAGAATATGTCAGGGGCAGAAACTGAAATGTGTTCACAGTTCTTATGCAATATTTCCTTGTATGTCCCTTATATGTTCATGTTACTTATAAAAGCATGATTTTCTGGTCTTGCTTCTTGATTCTAGACCTTTCTACCTTTTTCTGGTTTGTTCGGAGACATGGGAGTCTTTTAACAGCTTCAATCTAACTTTCCGATCATCGATCATGGTTTTTAGGGCAACGGTGAGTGCTTGAATACCGTTATTTTGGTTTTTCTTCTTTTTGGTTGATTTTGATTTGTCTTCTTTTTGGTGTTATTTGATTTGTTAATGTGTTGCATAGTTATTGGAAATCATTGTTGAATTTCTTGGAAGGAAACCGCTCGTTTACCACTTCAACCGCTCCAAAGATGAAACCTTTAGCACCAATGGCTGTCTTTGTCCATGCTCACTACACTAAGCCAAGGTCGGTTAGCTACAGTGTATTGCGTTGTGCAGCTATTGGATGTCTCAAATGTACTCTATTGTGAGTGATGCTGATTGTTGATTATAATGACTTCAAGGATGTTAAGGGGGAGTTTGTTCCTGTGTACGTAGCATTGGGGGTGATAGTGTTAGCGTTGTCGATTGGAGTCCACACAGCAAAGCAGTAGCTGATGTATTCCCTGACTATGTGAGTGAGCAAGACGAAGAGGGAGACCCTGCCGGAGGTGGTGGATGCCATATTCTCTATAGGATCAAAGGTAAATTCAAATAAGGAATTTTTATATATTCTTTCAGTTTCGTTATGTTAATTATGTGATCATATACCCATTTGCTTCTTAGTGTTACCTTGCATAAGCATTTGTGGTAAAGCTTGTTGCTCTTTTCTTAAAATTTCTAAGATTGTTTACCTTTTTTTTTTCCAGCCAACACAATATATGTGTCTGAGTTCAATTTCAGGCTATTTCGCCTCATCCATCTCTAATAAAGTTGATGGTAAATTCAAATTGAGAAATTCAAATAAGGAATTTTTATATATTCTTTCAGTTTCGTTATGTTAACTTTATGTGATCATATACCCATTTTCTTCTTAGATTTACATTGCATATGCATTTGTGGTAAAGCTTGTTGCTCTTTTTTAAAAATATCTAAGATTGTTTACTTTTTTTTTTCCAGCCAACACAATATGTGTCTGAGTTCAATTTCAGGTTATTTCGCTTCATCCATCTCTAATAAAGTTGATGGCAAATTCAAATTGGTAAATTGAAATAAGGATTTTTATATATTCTTTCAGTTTCGTTATGTTGAACTTTATGTGATCATATACCCATTTTCTTCTTGCATAAGCATTGTGGTAAAGCTTGTTGCTCTTTTTTTAAAATTTCTAAGATTGTGTACTTTTTTTTTTTTTCCAGCCAACACAATATGTGTCTGAGTTCAATTTCAGGTTATTTCGCTTCATCCATCTCTAATAAAGTTGATGGTGAACATCTATAGTAGTCTTACTCGTACCTCTTTCGCAACCACCAAAGCTGATATCATTATGCTATTTGATGTTATTGAATCATCTATATGTTCTCTTCAGAAACTTCATTCTTTGTGTTAGGCTGTTAGCTAGTAATTTATTAACTTTGAAAATTATAGTGGCTGTTTAACATTCACCCTTTTTTCCTTGTCGATCATCAGTAGCTGAAAATGAGTATGTATGATTTTGAGTGGCTTTTATGGTCTTCTAACTTGAAGATTGTTCCACATCTATTCCTGTCGCACTAAAGTAATTTATTAACTTTGAAAATTATAGTGGCTGTTTAACATTCACCCTTTTTTCCATGTGGATCATCAGTAGCTGAAAATGACTATGTATGATTTTGAGTGGCTGTTATGGTCTTCTAACTTGAAGATTGTTCCACATCTATTCATGTCGCACTAAAGTAGGCTGTTTGATGCACATCTATTCTTCTCGCACGAAAGTAGGCTGCTGCTCGTTTGCACCTTTTCTTCTTTTTATTTTATCTTGTTCTAAGTTATCCGTTACTGGTTCTTTTTAACAGTTTCAAAGTATAGTCTTAATTTGGTCTTGCAAGTTTCAGCATCTTAGATCTTGCCATTGGCGGTATTTAAATCTATGTGATATAAGCAATAGAGCTTTTGGTTGCTTTAGTTAGCTTAATTTGAACATGGTCAGCTCAGGATGCACAATAACATTGAGACCATTTGATTTGGTTGCAACAACCTGACTTCTGTCCTTTAAAGGATGATTATCTCATGCATTTCTACTCAAAATCTGATAAAACTTTTATTAGTATGTAATCCAATAACCTCATCCAACTCATTTGTTCACATAGTGCTACCATATTTATCCTCTTGTTAGCTTTGATTTCTTTAAGAGATCATAATAGTTTTCTATTATACTGAAGAGTTATTGTTTTGCATGTGTTCATTTCTTTGTGATTCACTATTTGTGAATCTTTTTTCTTTATTTTTATTTTTCACAGTTTTTTGGCGGTGTGTGTGTATGGATGTGGTGTTTCCTTCGATGTTTTCAAAATGATACTCCTGGTTTACAACATTTCTTTCCCACATATAGGAACATAAAAACTCATATTTTCTAGTTTAGATTTGTAAGGACCCACATTTCCTTGCAAATATCAACTTATTTACATGCTTAGGGACCAAATAGAAAAGTTCTTAAGAAGGGGAGAACTAAAATAAAATTTAAAAATTCTTAAGGACTAAAATAAAAATAATAAATAACTTTATGTAAGGTAGGACACATGACATTTTCTAGACAATTCAGAGGATACATGGCATTCTAGTACAACTCATAAGGCACATGGCTAGACCATGCATTATAGGGATTTTATAGTAGACATATGTAAGGACACATGGCTTTACTACATGGCATTCTCTAGACACCTCATAGTACAACTCATAGGCCACATGGCTAGACCATGCATTATAGGGATTTTATAGTAGACATGTGGCTTTACCTGTAGGGCATGGCTCCATGCAAAGATTTCCTATAAATAGATCTAAGTTGGGGTTTGAAGTAGGAAAGGAAAGAGAAGATTTCCTCATTAGGGTTTGATATTCAATTCGATTCTGGTGAGTAGTTTTCTTAATTTGTGTTATGTATTGCTATTAAAAAAATCTGTTTTGGATACGTGTGTATTTTATTTATATGGAAACCTATTTAATGATTTGATAAAATTCGTTGTGAATTGAGAAGATCAAATCGGGATTATTCGATGTGTTATTTGAACTTGTGCTCAAAATGATTTGATATGTATATATGATATTTGATTTTATTGATTTGATATGTATATATGGTATTTGATTTTTACGAGTTTGTCTGAATATGTGAAAGAATACCAATAAGAAGGGTGACAGAAAGTCCTTAGGTGAAAGACCCTAAATGTGTGGACTTGACCTGGTAATTGATTGATCTGGAGACTGGACCTCTTCTAGTCCGGCTTGGTGCATCTGTTAACTATATGGTAGCTATATGGTAACCTGAGCATCATATATGTGTGCCCAATTATTTTCATCAGTATCCTAAATTTAGACTGTAAATTTCTGACAATTTAGAATCAATTCTAATTGTCTATATTTCTGACTTCATTCAGGTTATTTGGTTTGCTTCATTCAGCTATTTAATGATTTGATAAAATTCGATGTGAATTGAGAAGATCACATCGGGATTATTCGATGTGTTATTTGAACCTTGTGCTCAAAATGATTTGATATGTATATATGATATTTGATTTTATTGATTTGATATGTATATATGGTATTTGATTTTTACGAGTTTGTCTGAATATGTGAAAAGAATACCAGTAAGAAGGGTGATAGAAAGCCATTGGGTGAAAGACCCTAAATGTGTGGACTTGACCTGGTAATTGATTGATCTGGAGATTGGACCTCTTCTAATCCGGCTTGGTGCATCTGTTAACTATATGGTAGCTATATGGTAACTTGAGCATCATAAATGTGTGGAGTTGACCAGGTAATTGATTGATCTGAAGACTGGACCTCTTCTAATCCGGCTTGGTGCATTTGTTAACTATATGGTAACTTGGGCATCATATATGTGTGCCCAACTATTTTCATCAGTATCCTAAATTTAGATTGTAAATTTCTGACAATTTAGAATCAATTCTAATTGTCTGTATTTCTGACTTCATTCAGGTTGTGCCTAACTATTTTCATCAGTATCCTAAATTTAGATTGTAAATTTCTGACAATTTAGAATCAATTCTATGCCTATATTTCTGACTTCATTCAGGTTATGTGGTTTGGTTTTAAATGATATAAATTTTAAAAGAGTCGGACCCTATTGAATATGACTATTTTACTTGTTGAGCTGTTTAACTCACTTTTCTTTTAACCATCATTTTGCAGAGTAATGGTTTCATTTCCATGTTTATCAGGAGTTTCTTTTGTTAATTTGATTTTTTGAATAACTTTTTCGTTGTGTTTTTTGTTAGTTTTCTATACATTTTGTTCGCATAATTTGGGTTGCATTTTTTCACTTCCTGGGCCTGTACATGTGTATAGTAGTCTTAGTTTGTTAACTTATTTATTTGCTCTTCATTTTTTTCTTCTTTCTTGTCCTTATATGCTTTCATTCATTTCTTTATTGCTCCAAAAGAATGGTTAATTGGTAGCATGAGTGCTTATACGTTTCATTAACTTTACTTTGTGAAGTATTTTCCTATAGGTACTCAGTGAAGTCGATTATACTCATATTGCATATTGTACTTTTGATTAATATTTTTACTTTCTATCTCTTTCTTTAGAATTTCCTATGTAAGATGCTTATTTTCTTTGAACCTTTTTTTATACATGCGCACTATACAACTGTACCATATGGGAGCTATTTGGAAACTACGGGGGGATTAATCAACTTTTTAACAGGGACCATTAAGATATGAATATTCTCATGAACATTTGAAACAAGTTTAGTTTATGAAATTTTTTATTGTTCTTTTTAGGAATATTTAATGCCAACCAAAATTTTGAATTCGCTATTTTTATATATGGCTTGACATTTCTTTTAATATATGTTTTTAGTATTGATGTTATTATTTACCTACTATTAGTATCAATCATCTCCTCATCGGTTAGTTGTTTGGGATTAGATTCTACGACCTCTCTTATAAGAGAGGTCACACCATACCATCATATCCATTCATACCTTGAGATATCGTGTGAGGCTTCATGATCTTTGCTTGCCTACTTGCTTTTGAACTACGACGGTTTGATTCCAATCGTACGAGATATGTAGGCAATCCTCGAGGGTGTGACCCTCACAACCAAAAAGTCATTTTTTTCCCTTTTTGCATGCTTGATTGTTGTCCTTGTTTAGCATTATTTCTTATTTGAATTTGACATGTTTCTATTTCCAATTGATGCATGATAGTTGCTTGTTTGCTTATTGAAAATATTTTCTTATTTGATACTTGTTTATAGATTTGATTATCTATTTAGAATATTTTTGTTTAAATGCATGGGGTTGGGGCAGTTGGCTAGCATCTCGGGTGTGCTCCTTGTGGTTGTGTGTTCAACTCTCACTCCTCGACTTACCCTGGTGTCCGTAGGGAAAATTCTGAGTGGGTCGGTGCGGATACCCGAAGGGACTAACTCCTTGCCTCAAAGGGTTTGGGAGGCATTACGAAAAAAAAAGAATTATGATTTGGTTTTTAAATCTATGCAAGTTAGGTTTAGAGAATAGATGACCTCATTTGGTGGGTATTTATGGGTGCCTTAGCTCAACCGAATCTTTTACCTAAATTTCTATTTTGACAAATCTTTTAGTATTGAATATATTATGATTATTATTCTCCCTTAAAATTAAATTAGGTGGTAGTAGCGACAATATTCTTAGTTACTTTCTATTATTCTTTATTAGGGTTTCCCAATTTGAATGATGCTAAATCCCATGTCCACAATATATGTTTGCAAAAATTGTTTACCTTGATATAATTTTCTAAATTTGCTGGCACAAAATGTAAAGTATGCTATTTGGTTAGTACAGGGATCGACTCAGAGATTAATTTGCAATATCTAAAAAAAAAAACTTATAATGGTTTATTTTGTTTAATAACTATTTCGTTCATCTACAATTTTTTTTTGTTAGTTTTTTTTATAGATTTTGTTAGCATTTATTGGGCTTATATGCTTTCATTTATTCCTTTATTGTTCCAAAAGAATGGTTAATAGGTAAGGTGGGTGCTTATATGTTTCATTAACTTTGCTTTGTGATGTATTTTCTTATAGGTACTCGGGGAAGTCAATTCTACTCATATTGCTCCTTGTACTTTTGATTATTATATTTTTATTTTCTCTATTTAATTAGAATTTCCTATGTAAGAAGCTTATTTTCTTGCTTATATGTTTCATGAACTTTGCTTTGTGATGTATTTTCTTATAGGTACTCGGGGAAGTCAATTCTACTCATATTGCTCCTTGTACTTTTGATTATTATATTTTTATTTTCTCTATTTATTTAGAATTTCCTATGTAAGAAGCTTATTTTCTTTGAACATTTTGTGTATGCGGTTATGTGCTCCTTCACTATACAACTCCATCATGAGAGCTATCTAGAAACTATGGGACGAGATTCATCGACTTTTGAAGAGGGGGGCTATTAATGAATATTCTCGAGAACATTTGAAACAAGGTTAGTTTATGAAATTTTTTAGGATTATTTAATGCCAATCAAAATTTTGAATTCGCTATTTCTACTTGGGTTTTGACATATTTATTTTTATATGTTTTTGGTATCGACAAGTGTGAATCAAAATTAGGGTTCGAGTTGATGTTCAAGAGACGAAAGAATTATCAATATAGCTACAACCCAACAAAACAAATTAGAAGAAGGTTAGAATCTTTTCATTGCTTTTTAATCATTTAACCATCTTGCTTTTATCTTTATATATATACATATAATTATTTTTCAGGGTCTTACTTGAAACCTGAAATGGAAGGCCTTTATTTTTATCTTATCTTGCTCTCAGCTGCCCTTCTCTTGTCTATTCTTATCCTTTTATTTTATTTTGTTCTAATATGTATTTTACGCAGTATATCAGATTTGATGTTAGTCTATCAATTAGATAATCTGTATGTTAGGTTAATTAATTTGGATTTTAGATTAATTAAAGGTTTAGTGAATAATATAGCATTATTAGTTTATAAACTAGTTGATTAATTAAACTTTCATTAGTTAAATAGATTAGTATTTAATCTGATTAATTGTTAATCTAATGTCATTAACTAGGATAGATCGGTTATTAAATACATTATTACATAATAGATTAGTTACTAATTGGATTTTGTTAGTTAGAATAGATTAGTTTAATCTATTTTATTTCTATTTATCAACCTATTTACATTGTTTTTAGTTTTAATAGTTGTCGATTATTAGAATTTTTTACACTTTATGCTTATTAGTCCAATTCTTTTAGTTGTATAGTTTTAGACAATCAGAATTTGTTACTGATATTTTATGCTTGCTAATTTGATTTTTTGAAAATAATGTTAGCTAATCATATTTTTCAATATTATTGTATGTTAGTTAATCTGAACGTGATAGAGTTGATCTACTTTCTTTAAATAATCTGAAATTTTTAGAGTAGTTTAGAATAGTGATAACTTGTTAGCACAATTTGTGTTATTTTTTTCACTTCTTGGGCTTGTACATGTATAGTGGTCTTAATTTGTTAACCTGTTTCTTTGCTTTTCATTTTCCTCTTCTTTCTTGTCCTTAACTCCTTATATGCTTTCATTCATTTTTTTATTGCTCCAAAAGAATGGTTTATAGGTACGGTGAGTGTTTATATGTTTCATTAACTTTACTTTGTGAAGTATTTTCTTGTTAGTACTGAGTGAAGTCGATTTCACTCATATTGCGTATTGTACTTTTGATTATCATATTTTTACTTTCCATCTCTTTCTTCTTAATTTCCTATGTAAGATGCTTATTTTCTTTGAACCTTTTTTATATGTACTCATCCACTATACAACATTACAACTGTACCATGGGAGCTATTTGGAAACTACGGTGTGAGATTAATCAACTTCTTACTTAAAAGGAGCCATTAAGATATGATTCTTCTCGCGAACATTTCAAACAAGGTTAGTTTATGAGTTTTTATTATTCTTTGTAAGATTTTTTAATGTCAATCAAAAATTTGAATTCACTATTTCTATATAGGGTTTGACAATTTTTTTAATATATGTTTATTGTATTGAGAAATGTGAAAGGAATTCGAGTCAAAGTTTAAGATACGTAGGAATTAGCGATATAGATACAAGTACAACCTAACAAAACAAATGAGAAAAGGTTAGAATTTTTTCATTGATTTTTAATCATTTAACCTTCCTGTGTTTATCTTGTTTTTTTTTTTTCATATTACATTTTCAGGGTCTTACTTGAAACTTGAAATGAAGGCCATATAATTTATTTTTATGTTATCTTGCTCCCAATTGCTCTTCTCTTGTTTATGCTGTTGTCGATGGCTGCACCTTTTTCCTGGCTTCACTCAAGGTAAGTCTTACAATTTTATTTTATTTCTTTTGTTATTACATATTTTTTTACTTAGTATTAGATTAGATGTTGGTCTATAAATTAGTTAATTAAAATGCTATTGTCGATGGCTGCACCTTTTTACCGGCTTCACTCACGGTTAGTTAGATCAATATTAATGTGTCTGTCTATTCTCTCTCCTATTATAATTTATTTAGATCTTAACTATTCATCTAATAGCCAAAGTGTCTTTCAAATCTCTTTCATATTTCTCTCCTTTTAGAAACTAAAATACTTCTTTCTGACCTCTTGAAAATCTCATATGTTTCTGTTTTCTCTTTTTATTTAAACCTCATCAAGTCCATACCATTCCTCTCTCCCAGAAATTACATTTTTTTATTGGCGTTATTATTTAATTACTATTAGCATCAATCATCGCCTCATCGACTAGTTGTTAATGACTGAGAGTGACACTCTTGCAAGACATCACCCTTTGGGATTAGATCCAATGACCTCTCTCATAAGAGATGTCACACCATACCATCATAATTATGATACCCTTTGGGATTAGTTCCTACGACCTCTCTCATAAGAGAGGTCACACCATACCATCATATCCATTCATACCTTGAGATATCGTGTGAGGCTTCATGATCTTTGCTTGCCTACTTGCTTTTGAACTACGACGGTTTGATTCCAATCTTATGAGATATGTAGGCAATCCTCGAGGGTGTGATCCTCACAACCAAAAAGTCATTTTTTTTCCTTTTTGCATGCTCGATTGTGTCTTTGTTTAGCATTACTTCTTATTTGATTCCAATCTTATGAGATATGTAGGCAATCCTCGAGGGTGTGACCCTCACAACCAAAAAGTCATTTTTTTTTCCTTTTTGCATGCTCGATTGTGTCTCTGTTTAGCATTACTTCTTATTTGAATTTGACATGTTTCTTTTTCCAATTGATTCATGGTAGTTGCTTGTTTGCTTACTTTTATATTTCTAATTTGATGCTTGTTTATAACTTGATTATCTATGTAGCATATTTTGTGTAGTTGGCTAGCATATCGGGTTTGCTCCTTGTGGTTGTGTTCAACTCCCACTCCTCGATTTACCTTGGTGTCCATAGGGAAAATTCCGAGTGGGTTGGTGCGGATACCTGAAGGGACTAGTCCTTGCCTCAAAGGGTTTGAGGAATAACAAAAAAAAAACTCTCTCAGAGTAAGAATTATAATTTGGTTTCCAAATTTGTGTAAGGTAGGTTTAGACAATAGATTACCTCAATTGGTGGGTATCTATGGGTGCCTAACACCTTCCCTTAGCTCAACCGAATCTTCTACCCAAATTTCTATTTTAGACCAAATTTTATTATTTAATTGATTATGATTATTATTCTCCCTTAAAATTAAAATAGGCTGCAGTGGCGGCAATATTCTTAGCTACTTTTTATTATTCTTTATTAGGGTCTCCCAATTTGAATGATGCTAAATCCCATGTCCACTGTATATGTTTACCAAAATGATTACCTTGATATAAGTTTTTAATTGTGTTGGTACAAAATATAAAGTATGCTATTTAGTTAGTATATGGATGGACTCTGAGTTTAAGTTGCATTACCTAAAGCCAAAACTTATAGTGGTTTATTTCTAAGTTCATTATTAGCAATTCTTTTTGTTGATTTAATTTGTTAAATATCTATTTCGTTCATCTGCAATTATTTGTTGGTATTTTTTTATAGAATTCATTAGCATAATTTGTGTTGCATTTTTTCACTTATTGGGCTTAGTTTGTTAATCTATTTTTTTGCTCTTCCTTTTCTTTTTCTTTCATAAGCTTATATGCTTTAGTTTATTTCTTTATTGTTCCAAAAGAATTGTTAATAGCTAAGGTTGGTGCTTATATGTTTCATTAACTTTAATTTGTGAAGTATTTTCTTTTAGGTACTTGGGAAAGTCAATTCTACTCCATATTGCTTCTTGTACTTTTGATTAATATATTTTTATTTTTCTCTTTCTTTAGAATTTCCTATGTAAGAAACTTATGTTTTTGAACATTTTGTGTATGTACTCTTTCTCTAGACAACTGCATCATGATAGCTATCTAGAAACTACGGGGCGGGATTGATCAACTTCTGAAGAAGGCCATTAAGATATGAATAATCTCGAGAACATTTGAAACAAGGTTAGTTTATGATTTTAACTTTTTTTGAATTTTATTTTTTATCTTTTCAGGATCCTTTAATGCTAATCAAAATTTGAATTTCCTATTTCAACTTGGATTTTGACACTTATTTATTTTTATATGTTTTTGGTGTCGAAAAATGTGAATCAGGATTAGGATTTTGAGTCAATGTTTTAAGAGACTAAGTAATTAGCAAAATAGATACAACCAAACAAAACAACTCGAAGAAGGTTAGAATCTTTTCATTGCTTTTAATCATTTAAACTTAATGCCTTTATCTTTATATATATATATATATATTTATTTATTTATTTATTTATTGTTTTTCAGGGTCTTACTTGAAACCTGAAATGGAAGTCTTGTAATTTATTTTTATTTTATCTTGCTCTTGGCTGCCCTTCTCTTGTCTATGTTGTTTTCGTTGGCTGCACCTTGGTCTATAAATTATTTAATTAATCTGTTAGTCTATAAATTGGATAATCTAAATGTTGGGTTAATTATCTGGATTTTAGATTAATTAGAGGTTTAGTGAATAATATAGCATTAAATAGTTAATATGTATTTCATGTTAATTAATAGTTTCTATTTTTAGTTTAGATTAATTAGCACTAATACTAGTTTATATTACTGATTATTCTGATTTCTTTTTATTTTATTTTAGAATAATCTTTAGATTGGTGATTAATATGGTTTAGACTAGTTTATATCTGCTTTTTTATTCATTAATTTTAGATTATCTATTAATTTGATTTTTACATGATAAACTAGTTGATTAATCAGTCTTTCATTTGTTAAAATAGATTAGTTTTTACTCTGATTAATTGTTATCTAGTGTCATTAACTCAGTTAGGTCGATAATGAAATTCATGATATTACATAATAGATTATTTACTAATTGGATTTCGTTAGTTAAAATAGATTCGTTTAATCTATTTTATTTTTATTTATTAACCTATTTACATGGTTAATCTGATTTTTTTTAGCTTTAATAATTATTGATTATTAGAATTTTTTATTGTTACTTTATGCTGATTAGTCTAATTCTTTTTGTTTTATAGGTTTTAGATATTCAGAGTTTTCAATTTTATTGTTTGTTAGTTAATCTGATCATGATAGAGTTGATCTACTTTTCTTTAAAAAATCTGAATTTTTTTAGAGTAGTTTGGAATAGTGATAACTTGAATTTTAGCAATATTTAAATATTGAATTATTATGACCCTTTATTCCATATTTGAAGGTTTGTTTTAGGTTTATTTAATATGATTATGAGTTTTTGGCTTATTTCATTATTTGCTTGAATAGTAGATGATGCTCCATACCAGCCCGAGGCTATTAAAAAAAATAAAAATCTAAAATATAATCTCTGCTTGCTGGTTGGCTGGCCTGCTTGTATGTTATTGAACTATGACGGTTGATTCCCATCTTAAGGGATAGCAATCCTCACAAGTGTGACACTAACAACAAGAAAATCATTTTTTATCATTTTGTATACTTGATTGTTGACTTTCTTTCTCATAATTGCTTGTTTGAATTTGAGATGTTTCTAATAACATTCTTCTATATCTCGAGGTGCTACATAAGGCTTCATGCAGTAGTATTCTCATGCCGAGATGTTGCGTCAGACTTCATGTAACAACAATCTCATACGGGTTGTGGGGAGTCGTGTGAGTCGGGGGTGATAGACATCACTTTTCATCGATCCCTTCCATTCAGGGTGTCGTGTCAGGCTTCATGCAACGACATTCTCATCCATAGTTTTCAATCTCAAGGTTCATGCAACATCAGTCTCACTCTATCCATGTGCAACGTCATTCTCACTCTATCCATGCATTAACCCCACCATATACATTCGTAACTTAAGATGTAGTATCAGGTTTCATGATCTCTTGTCGCGCCCCAAAACCCCACCTAGGAGGATGTGAGATCTTGGCACGTGATTCACTTAATAATTCATCCCGTTAGATGCAATTAAGGCACACTAAAATATGGACCTAAAAATTTCTTCCATCAATGACATCAACTAAAAGCAGAATCCATAATCACTAACCAAAATATAATAAAATCTTGATCATCCATCCTGATCATAATCATAAAACTAAACTGAAACATAAATCTCTATGATGTCAATAAAAGTCTCCTTGAATTTTCAACTACTAATAAATAACATCAATAATAGGGCCATCGAACAAGGTCCCTTTCTTCCTCGGGATAGTCATCTTCGGGTTCCTCGATGTACTTCTCTTCTTCCCAAGGTCCGGGTGCACAAATGTCAAAACCTGAACCTGCCGACAACAAAAGTCATCGGCTGAGTAACGAGTTACTCCGCGTATATAACAGATCAAATAATCAATATAAAAAATAACATATTACATGCATCACTTCATGCATCAGTTTACATATAAAATCGGAGTGCGGAAAATAAACATGTACATTATGTCAATTACTTTCTTTTCTTTCTTTCTTTTCTTATTTTTCATATTTCATACATTATCATCTCACCAATACCCATTCACATGCATTTGTAATAACTTAAAATACCGCTTTACCATATAAGGAAAGG
This sequence comes from Tetracentron sinense, assembly GCA_015143295.1. Lineage (NCBI taxonomy): Eukaryota > Viridiplantae > Streptophyta > Magnoliopsida > Trochodendrales > Trochodendraceae > Tetracentron > Tetracentron sinense. Next base: position 60,355,455 of record CM026551.1, read on the forward strand.
GGTTACTATACTTTACTTTACCGAGATACCACCACCCTTCATACATTATCCGGCACAGACGGCTTAGTATATTTTCCGGTACGACGGCTTACTTTGGTGTATATCTCGCACTTTTCTGATGGTATCCGGTGGTGCACAACACAACATACATTATCGCTTTCGTGTGTCTTTCTTTGTTACTTTGTTACTTTTCTTACTTTACTTTTGGTCTTACTTACATCTCATTAATGTCTTTAATTCTTTATTCATACTTTTGTATATTTTTCATTCGTGAGTGCACAATGATATACCTCTTGTTTAAATTGCACCTAAGACTAACTGTCAAGGGTTATAGAACATCTCACCATAGCGTCCCATACCACTATGTTAACCAGGCTTAGGCAAGCCTGACTTTCATCAGAGGTTTGTTTACCCAAAGGTATATCATGTATTAAGAATATAACAGAAACACACAACCTTTTATATTTCCTATAACATAACAATCAACCATTACAGATGTCATTAAAATATTTATAATATTCACGAGCTAATTTACATATCAAAATCTCATTTTCGTTTTAATTAAGATTAACATCCTAATTATAACATTATTCATCAATGACAATTTTCATGAATTTTAAATCTAAAATTAAACTCACATGTCAATACAATATTACAATTAAATCCTCCATTCAATTTTATCCATCATCCCATTCTTCCCGTAAATCCCCATATTTTAATTTAACTTTCTCAATCCCCTTATTGAATCACAATTAATCATAAATAGTTCTTCACATCCTATCTTAACGATTCAACAATAATAAAACAATATCATCAATGGGTTCTTCACATTCTATTTTAACAATTAATGAATAATAAAACGATATCATAAATAGGTTCTTCACATCCTATTTTAACAATCAATGAATAATAAAACGATATCATAAATAGGTTCTTCACATTCTATTTTAACCGTCAAATAATAATAAAACGATATCATAAATAGGTTCTTCACATCATAATTTAATCATCAAAGAGTAATAACACGATATCATAAATAAGTTCTTCACATCCTGATTTAACCATCAAGGAATTATAAAACGATATCATAAATAAGTTATTCACATCCTATTTTAATCATCAAAGGATAATGAAACGATATCATCAAGAGGTTCTTCACATCCTACTCATTCTTACCTTCTTACTTAGGTTTTCTCTTTTTAATTTATTCTCTTAGGTTAATTATTCAAAATATTGAATACTAGATTTGTTATTTACCTCACTTGATCGTCTCCTTACGATCTATCGCTTGCGAATAGGGTTCTATCTTGATCTTCACGCATCTTTTCTCTTTTATCTGACCAATCATTTGGACTCCTTCAATTTCTCTCCTTTTGATCTCTCAAAAACTCTCCATTTTCTCTCTTTTAGGTTTAGAAGGCCTTAGAAACCATAACCCACGAATATAAAGGGGGTATTTATAACATTGGGAGCCCTAGGGACTCAAAACCCATGAAAACGCGCAAACCCGCCACCAAACCGGCGTTTTGCGGGATCGATCGCTGGCGCAACTTTTTTTTTTTAAAAGTCATTTGCTACTTTTTGTTTTTCTTTTATTTAGTACAATTTATCTCCATAAATTCACTAAATTGAGTGAATTAAAGAAGTTTTGAGATTCAATATTTTAATGCATTAATCTCTCCTAAGATTTACGTATAATATTAAGTATATTTATTTAGGCAATTAACTCATACAATTATGAAACTAGTGAATTAAATGCGGATTGTTACATCTCTGCTTGCCTGTTTTTTTTCGAACTATGATTGTTTGATTCCAATCTTATGGGTGCGACACTAACAGCTAGAAAATCATTTATTTTCCTTTTGTATACTTGGTTGTTGACTTTCTTTCTCGTGATTACTTGTTTGAATTTGAGATGTTTCTAATTTCATTCTCATATATCCCGAGGTGCTACATCAGGCTTCATGCAGTAGTATTCGAATTCGTTGAGATGTTGCGTCAGACTTCATGCAACAACATTCTCATCCGGGTTTTGGGGAATTGTGTGTGTCCGGTGATAGACATCATTCCTCATTAATACCATCCGTTTAAGGTGTCGTGTCAGGCTTCATGCAATGATATTTTCATCCATGCTTTTATCAGTCAAATTAGACTTCATCCCTTTAGGATGTTGTGTCAGACTATGATTGTTTGATTCCAATCTTACGGGATACGTAGGCAATACCTCACGGGTACGACACTAACAACTAGAAAACCATTTGTTTTCCTGTTGTATACTTGGTTGTTGACTTTATTTCCCGTGATTGTTTGTTTGAATTTGAGATGTTTCTAATTGCATTCTCATATATCCCGAGGTGCTACATCAGGCTTCATGCAGTAGTATTCGGATTCGTTGAGATATTGCGTCAGACTTCATGCAACAACATTCTCATCTGGGTTTCGGGGAGTCCTGTGTGTCTGGTGATAGACATATTTCCTCATTAATACCAACCCTTTAGGGTGTCATGTCAGGCTTCACGAAATGACATTTTCATCCATGCTTTTATTTGTAATTAAACTTCATCCCTTTAGGGTGTCGTGTCAGACTATGATTGTTTGATTCCAATCTTACGGGATACGTAGGCAATACCTCACGGGTGCGACACTAACAACTAGAAAATCATTTATTTTCCTTTTGTATACTTGGTTGTTGACTTTCTTTCCCGTGATTACCTGTTTGAATTTGAGATGTTTCTAATTTCATTTTCATATATCCCGAGGTGTTACATCAGGCTTCATGCAGTAGCATTCGGATTCATTGAGATGTTGCGTCAGACTTCATGCAACAACACATTCTCATCCGGGTTTCGGGGAGTCGTGTGTCCGGTGATAGACATCATTCTTCATTAATACCATCCCTTTAGGGTGTCGTGTCAAGCTTTATGCAATGAAATTTTCATCCATGCTTTTATCTGTCGAATACTCGAATTAGACTTCATGCTTCGACAAAATTATGTTCGTACATATGTCAAGGTGCTTGACAGTCTCTGTGCAATGATATTTCTAAATCTTATCCATACATTAACACCATCATATTCATTCATACCTTGAGATATTGTGGCAAGATTCATGATCTCTGATGGCCTGCTTTTGGAACTACGACGGCTTGATTCAAATTTGACGAGATACTTAGGCAATCCCCAAAGTCATTTTTTCTTTTTGCATGCTTGACAATGTTTCGTCTTTTGCATGATTTCTTATTTAAATTTAAGATGTTTTTAATTTCAAGTGATTTATGATAGTTGCTTGTTTGCTTATTTTTATATTTCTTATTTGATGCTTGTTTATAACTTGATTTTTCTCTCTCTTTAGCATATCTCTATTTAAATTCATGGTTTCATAATACCATGTCTCGAATTAAGAATTATAATTTGGTTTCCAAATCTGTGTAAGGTGGTTTAGAAAATATATTTCCTTCTTTGGTAGATGTGTATGGTGTGCCGAACGCCTTCCCTTTGCTCAATCGATTCTCCTACCCAAATTTTTATTTTAGATCAATGTCTTATTATTATAAAAATTAGGGTTATTATTTTGCCTTAAAACTAGAATAGTTGACGTCTATATTGTTAGTTATTTTCTAACTGTGTGGTTACCAACTCTAAAGTATGCTATTTATTTATTATATTGAACGACTCTGAGTTTAATTTGTATTATCGCAAAAATAAACTTGTAATGATTTCATTTCCATGTTTAGTATTACCAGTTCCTTTTTTTAATTTGATTTTTTGAATAACTTTTTCACTTCTTGGGCCTGTACATATATATAGTAGTCTTAGCTTGTTAACCGATTTATTTGCTCTTCATTTTCTTCTTCTTTCTTGTCCTTATATGCTTTAATTCATTTCTATATTACTCCAAAAGAATGGTTAATAGGTAGGTTGAGTGCTGATATGTTTCATGAACTTTTCCTTGTGAAGAATATTCTTATAGGTACTCATTGAAGTAGATTCTATTTCTACTCATATTGCATATTGTACTTTTGATTACCATATTTTTACTATCTCTTTCTTCAGAATTTCGTATGTAAGATGCTTATTTTCTTTGAACCTTTTTTATATCTACTTATGCACTATACAACTGTACCATGGGAGCTATTTGGAAACTATGAGATGAGATTAATCAACTTCTTAAAAGGGGCTCAGTAAGATATGAATATTCTCGTGAATATTTCAAAGAAGGTTAGTTTATGAGTAAGATATGAATATTCTCGTGAATATTTCAAAGAAAGTTAGTTTATGAGTTTTTTTATTATTCTTTTTATGATTTCGGAATGTCTATATTTTTAGTTACTTCCCATTAGTTTTTATTAGGGAATAGGGATTCCCAATTTGGAATGATGCTAAATCTCATGTTAAATATATAAGTATACCAAAATGTTTACCTTGATATAAATTTTCTAACTGTGTGGTTACCGAATCTAAAGTATGCTATTTATTTATTATATTGAACGACTCCGAGTTTAATTTGCATTATCTCAAAAACAAACTTTTAATGATTTCATTTCCATGTTTAGTATTATTAGCATTTCTTTTTTTTAATTTGAGTTTTTGAATAACTTTTTCGTTCATTTGCATTTTTTGTTGGGAGTTTTCTTTACATTTTGTTAGCATAATTTGTGTTGCATTTTTTCACTTCTTGAGCCAGTACATAGTGGTCTTAGTTTGCTAGCCGATTTATTTCCTCTTCATTTTCTTCTTCTTTCTCGTCGTTATTTGCTTTCATTTATTTCTATATTACTCCAGCGAAGTCGATCTATTTCTACTCATATTGCGTATTGTACTTTTGATTATCGTATTTTTACTTTCTACTTCTTTCTTTAGAATTTCGTATGTAAGATGCTTAGTTTCTTTGAACCTTTTCTATATGTACTTATGCAGTATACAACAACTGTACCATGGGAGCTATTTGGAAACTACGAGATGAGATTAATCAACTTCAATTTTTTTATTATTATTTTTATGATTATTTGATGTCAATCAAAATTTGAATTCATTATTTCTATATAGAGTTGACATTTTTTTTAATCTATGTTTTTAGTATTGACAAATGTGAATCAGAATTAGGAATTGAGTCGAAGCTTAAGAGATGTAGGGATTATCAATATAGATACAATACAACCTAACAAAACAAATAAGAAGAAGGTTAGAATTTTTTCATTACTTTTTAATCATTTAACATTCCTGTGTTAAATTTTTTTTAATTATTTCATATTACATTTTCAGGGTCTTACTTGAAACTTGAAATGAGGGCCTTATAATTTATTTTATTTTATCTTGCTCTCAGCTGCCCTTTTCTTGTCTATGCTGTTTTAGACGGCTGCATCTTTTTCCCAGCTTCACTCACGATAAGTCTTACCATTTTATTTAATTTCTTTTGTTATTATATGTATTTTACTTAGTATTAGATTAGATGTTAGCTTATAAATTAATTAATTAAAATGTTAGTTAGATCAATATTAATGTGTTTGTCTATTCTCTCTCCCATTGTAATTTATTTAAATCTTAACTATTCATCTTATAGCTAAAGTGTCTTTTATCTTTCTTTCACATTTCTCTCCTTTTAGAAACTAAAATACTTCTTTCGGTCCTCTTTAAAACCTCATATGTTTCTCTTTTCTCGTTTTATTAGAACCGCTTTTAAGTCTATACCATTCTTTTCTCCCACAAATTACATTTTTTTATTCGCGTTATTATTTACCTACTATTTGCATCAATCATCGACTTATCGGTTAGTCGTTAGTGATTGAGAGTCTGGGAGTAGCACTCTTGCAAGACATCACTCTTTGGGATTAGATCCTATGAGGCTACGATGTCTATCATAAGAGGTCACACAGACTATACCATCATATCCATTCATACCTTGAGATATTGTGTGAGGTTTCATGTTTTGCCCACTTGCTTTTGAACTATGACGGTTTGATTCCAATCTTACGGTTTCATTCGTGCAATTGATTTAATTTCTAGATAGATGTATCTAATTTTAATGCATTATTCCTATGAAAATTAATGTTTGATATCTCGAATAAGAAAACCCAGTTAATTCGTTCATTTTAACTCATTCCAATGAATAAATTACATGAAATCGAAGATAAATAAATAGTAGCAAAAGACTAAAAAAAAAAAAAGGATCGGCGCATTGGCCGCGATCGATCACCTAAAGTGGTGATTTTCTCGGGTTTTCGTGATTTTTCGACTTTTAAGCTTCCTTGGGTCCCAATGTAGAGACCCAAATTTTAGTTCCTCATCATTTGTGCCATTTATATGAATTTCTTAAAATAAGTGTCTGATTTTAAATGCATGTGTTCCTATGAGAATTAATGTGGAATGCCTAGTTGTAGAAATCCTAATGTTTTGGAGTTCTCTTTCTCCTTCAGCCAACTTGATGAGACATTTTGACCTCCAAGGACTCAAAATTAGGACATTTCTCTATTAGACAAGAAATTGTTACCCTTCGAATGACGGTTCCATCGCACTTTGAATCGTCAAATTCTGATAAACGAGTCAAAAGTTACGGGCCTTCTACCGAAGCGGGTTCTGGAAAAAAAAAAGAAAAAGGAAAATTGGATATGTGAAGGTTTGATCGATCGGAAAAGACCAGTAGGGTCCGATTGATAGGCCCTAAGTCCCGATCGATCGGAGATCGGGCACGGAAACTCCGAAAAACACACTTTTTCGTCCTTTTGATTTCCCTAGGGTAAACCCTTTAGGATAGAATCAACGACAATGAAAAAATAATATAACAAAAAGAAAACACACCACAACGCAAGATTTACGTGGTTCGGCCTAAATGCCTACGTCTACTGTCACAACACACCAAATATCTTCACTAATTCAAGAGAAGAATACAAAAGAGAAGAACTCACAACAAAGATCAAACCCCAAAGAAAGCCCACAATGCTCTCTCTCACAAAAACCTTCTTGTTCTCTCAACCCAAACCCTAGCTATGACAATCTTACTTGACTTACAAACCCTAACCCCAAGCCTCTCTTTTATAGCCCAAAAGAGACCCCAAACAAAGAGGAAAAATGGGTCCCTATCAATATAGGAGTTTCCCGAAACATGAAACTCTCTAAAACTGGAATTGGAACTTTCACGGAACAAAATACCGCTTGGGCGATCGACCCCCACTTGGGCGATTGATCCCCCTTTTGGGCGATCGATCCCCCTGCCCAAATCGAGCCAAAAAACTCACAAATGTCCACATTGGCGAGATTCCTGCGAACACCCTTTGATGTGCCATCTCGCTTTCACCAACATAATCCAAACCGAATGCAAGGCTCCACCTCGCCGAACGTGGAGTAAGTCTAAACAATTTTTTTAGACTTCTCCACCCAAATTCTTTCACCCTATTGCGAAAGATGTGGAGTCCCCGACTCCACCTGCAAATCATCATCAAAACTGAATGTCATATATTCAGCCGCCTTCATCTTCAATTGCAAACCCTCATTATTTGCCAAAACTCGCGTCTTCTTTGCCGGGCTAGAATTAGGAACAAGAGTTTTCTTCACCTTAGATGCTCCACCAAAAATTGTGTTTCCTTGTAACACATACAAGTTCCTTCTTCTCCTGTCAGTCATTATAATCGAGGCTCCCTTTCGAACCTTTAACACTCTATCTTGTGCATAGAATCTGCACCCCCGAGAGTCTAAAGAGCTCAAAGAGATCAGATTTTTCTTTAGATCTGGAACATGCCTCACTCCCGTCAATGTCTTCACTACACCATTGTGCATTCTTATTTTGATTGTCCCTATCCCAAGAATCTTGCAGGGTGTATTATTACCCATTCAGATAGTACCGCCTTCAACCTTGTTGTAAGTAGCAAACCAGTCCCTTTTTGGACAACATACATGATGGGAACAACTAGAATCAAGAATCCACTTGTCCTTAGACCAATCATTAGTTGTAGTAACTGAAAGGACCATGGGATCATCATTCGGATCCTTAGAATCTTCATTAGCCACATTGGCTGTACTGGAGGATTTTCTTTCCTCCTCTTCTTTAAACGACAATATCTTGCTATATGCCATTTCTTATGGCAGTAATAGCATTCAATATTCTTGTATGATTTGGACCCTTTCTAGGTCCGTTACCCTTTGTCCTCCTCTCTATGCACTCTATCTTGTGCATAGAATCTGCACCCCCGAGAGTCTAAAGAGCTCAAAGAGATCAAATTTTTATTTAGATCTGGAACATGCCTCACTCCTGTCAATGTCTTCACTACACCATTGTGCATTCTTATTTTGATTGTCACTATCCCAAGAATCTTGCAGGGTGTATTATTACCCATTCAAATAGTACCGCCTTCAACCTTGTTGTAAGTAGCAAACCAGTCCCTATTTGGACAACATACATGATGGGAACAACCAGAATCAAGAATTCACTTGTCCTTAGACCAATCATTAGTTGTAGTAACCGAAAGGACCATGGGATCATCATCCGGATCCTTAGAATCTTCATTAGCCACATTGGCTGTACTAGAGGATTTTCTTTCCTCCTCTTCTTTAACCGACAATATCTAGCTATATGCCATTTCTTATGAAAGTAATAACATTTAATATTCTTGTATGATTTGGACCCTTTCTAGGTCCGTTACCCTTTGTCCTCTCTCCTAGTAAAGCTTGCTCATGACTTTCACTATTTAGTGCACTCTTTCTCAACTTATTAGAGAGAAGTGCAGCAATAACATTTTCCAAATTGATATCCTCCTTTGCATAGAGCAACGTAGTACGGAGGATGTAGGGAAGTAACAAGAAGTAGGGCTTTGTCCTCTTCATCAAGTTTCACACCAATGCTCGTTAACTCAGCAGTTATCTTATTAAATTCACTAAGATGATCGAAAATTTTCGTACCTTCTACCATCTTGAGTGTAAACAACTTTTACTTTAAAGTATAATTTGTTAGTGCGCGATTTCGTCATGTAGAGGCTCTCTAACTTCAACCAAAGTCTTGAAGCCGTCTTCTCTTCAAGAATGTTGTATAGTACTTCATCCGCTAAGCATAGACGAATCACACTCATCGCCTTCAAGTCGAAGTCCTCCCAATCTTCCTCCTTCAGATTTTCAGGCCTCTTATCCTTCCCCTTTAATGCTTTGTTGCGCCTTGTTGGATCAACAAGTCATGAACCTTTATTTGCCATAACCCGAAGTTTTTACTTCCATCGAATTTCTCCACTTCGAATCTGGAACTCGAAATTTTTGTCGTCATTCTAAACCAATAGCTCTGATACCAGTTTGTTGTGTGGAAACCCCTTAGGATAGAATCAACGACAATGGAAAAATAAATATAGCAAAAAGAAAACACACCACAACGCAAGATTTATGTGGTTCGGCCTAAATGCCTACGTCCACGATTACAATACACCAAATATCTTCACTAATCCATGAGAATAATACAAAAGAGAAGAACCCACAACGAAGATCAAACCCTAAGGAAAGCCCACAATTCTCTCTCGCACAAAAACCTTCTTGTTCTCTCAACCCAAACCCTAGCTATGACAATCTTACTTGACTTACAAACCCTAACCCCAAGCCTCTCTTTTATAGCCCAAAAGAGACCCCAAACAAATAGGAAAAATGGATCCCTATCAATATACGAGTTTCCCAAAACAACGCTTGGGCGATTGATCCCCCCTTTTGGGCGATCGACCCCCCTGCCCAAATGGAGCCAAAAAACTCACAAATCTTCACCTTAGCGAGATTTGATGTGCCATCTCGCTTTCACCAACATAATCCAAACCGAATGCAAGGCTCCACCTCGCCGAACGTGGAGTAAATCTAAACAACTTTTTTAGACTTCTCCACTCAAATTCTTTCACCCTATTGCGAAAGATGTGGAGACCCCGATTCCATCTGCAAATCATCATCAAAACTGAATGTCATATATTCAGCTTCCTTCATCTTCAACTGCAAACCCTCATTGTTTGCCAAAACTCGCGCCTCCTTTACCGGGCTAGAAATAGGAACAAGAGTTTTCTTCACCTTAGATGCTCCACCAAAAACTGTGTTTTCTTATAACACATACAAGTTTCTTTTTCTCCTACTAGTCATTACAATCGAGGCTCACTTTCGAACCTTTAGCACTCCATCTTGTGCATAGAATCTGCACTCCTGAGAATCTAAAGAGCTCAAAGAGATTAGATTTTTCTTCAGATCTGGAACATGCCTCACTCCCGTCAATGTCCCCACTAAAGAGCTCAAAGAGATTAGATTTTCTTCAGATCTAGAACATGCCTCACTCCCGTCAATGTCCCCACTACACCATTGTGCATTCTTATTTTGATTGTCCCTATCCTAAGAATCTTGCAGGGTGTATTATTACCCATTAAGACAGTGCCGCCTTCAACCTTGTTATAAGTAGCAAACCAATCCCTATTTGGACATACATGATGGGAACAACTAGAATAAAAAATCCACTTGTCCTTAGACCAACTATTAGTTGTAGTAACCGAAAGGACGATGAGATCATCGTTCAGATCCTTAGAATCTTCATTAGCCACATTGGCTATACTAGAGGATTTTCTTTCCTCCTCCTCACTCTTCTTTAATCGACAATATCTAGCTCTACCCTTTCTTATGGCAGTGATAACATTCAATATTCTTGTATGATTTGGACCATTTTCTAGGTTCGTTACCTTTTGTCCTCTCCTCTCCTCGTAAAGCCTGCTCATGACTTTCACTATTTAGCGCACTCTTTCTCAACTCATTAGAGAGAAGTGCAGCAATAACATCTTCCAAACTGATATCCTCCTTTGCGTAGAGTAACGTAGTACGGAGGAGGTAGGGAAGTAACAAGAAGTAGGGCTTTGACCTCTTCATCAAGTTTCACACCAATGCTCGTTAAGTCAGCAGTTATCTTATTAAATTCACTAAGATGATTGGAAATTTTCTTACCTTTTACCATCTTGAGTGTAAGTAACGTAGTACGGAGGAGGTAGGGAAGTAACAAGAAGTAGGGCTTTGATCTCTTCATCAAGTTTCACACCAATGCTCGTTAAGTCAGCAGTTATCTTATTAAATTCACTAAGATGATTGGAAATTTTCTTACCTTTTACCATCTTGAGTGTAAACAAGTTTTGTTTCAAGTATAACCTGTTAGTGAGCGATTTCGTCATGTGGAGGCTCTCTAACTTCAACCAAAGTCCTGAAGCCGTTTTTTCTTCAAGAATGTTGTATAGTACTTCATCCGCTAAGCATAGACGAATCACACTCATCGCCTTCAAATCGAAGTCCTCCCAATTTTCCTCCAGATTTTCAGGCCTCTTATCCTTCCCTTTTAATGCTTTGTGCAAGCCTTGTTGGATCAACAAGTCACGAACCTTTATTTGTCATAACCTGAAGTTTTTACTTCTATCGAATTTCTCCACTTCGAATCTGGAACTCGAAGCTTTTGTCGTCATTCTAAACCAATAGATCTGATACGAGTTTATTGTGTGGAAATCCCTTAGGATAGATGTCACGCCCCGAAAATCAATACAATTCATATCTAATAAATGCATGGATTTCTAGGCGTGGACCTGGAACAAATCCCAAGACTAAGCTCCCGTTGACTTCTAATTTCCTCAAGTCTCTCCTGAAAAGATAGAGTATAACAAGGGTGAGAATGACGGGTCAGCAAAAGAACACATCCAACAATCAATAATTATATCATGACATATGCAATAAATTATGCAACAAATTATTACAACATATGCAATTTATTTATTCACAAGTTTCACAATTTACCGTTAATTCAATTATTAGTCACGGTCTCATGTCCATAGGATTCAAACTAATATCTCCTACGGACATTCTTTTACTGGCAACACTAAGCTCATTTAGTACGGGTTCCCACAAAGTTCGTCTTTCATTTATTTCATCTAACGAGTGTCTCGCTCCATTAGTCAAAGAGTCATTTAGATTATCATTGATCTTCCAATATTATTCTTGGGATCACACTAAGCTTACCCAATTTTCACTTTTGGGTTCCCACAAAGTTCACCCGAGGATTCTCTTCTGGGCATCGTACTAAAGTCCTCCCTCAAGTGAATCCCACTAAAGGTTTTTGGTCTTTTATTAAAATCTAGATTTATTAAATGATATACAAGACAATATTCATAAATTAAACATGACATGTACGTCAATAATTAGTAAACAAAATAATAATTAACAATATTCATAGATTAAACATGAGATGTACGTCAATAATTAGTAAACAAAATAATAATTGACAAGAGCATGCATGATTTCATCTCATAATTCACAATAATTAAAAATTTATTAAATATAAATAATATATTCAATTAAAGTATCTTCGAAAAATTAATGTGAAAAATATTTCTTTTCCCGTTTTTGATTTTCGACTAAGGTTTTGACCCACAAAACTATTGATTTTGGAAAAACTTTTTTCACGAAAGTTGTAGATCTTTTCGAGCTCTTCGACATGATGTACTGTCGGACCAAAATCAGACTTAAGGTCATAAAGTTATGACCCGTATACCGAAACTGGGTAAATTCCCTTTAAATTAATTTAATTCAGAAATTTCACCAATTATAACCGTATAGATTTCTCATATTTTCTTCCCTAAAATTCCGGTTTTTCTCAATGGTTTTCATCCCTAAATTCAATACATTGTTTTTCTGACATTTAATTCGTTAATGAGTAATTATAGATGTAAAACAAGATTTGGAACCACAAGATTTAAACATCAGAATATATTAAGTTTAATTCCAGGGTTTTAAGAATTACCTAAAACCTTACTAATTTATAAGTTTCTAGCATGGAACATCATTCCTATAAATTCAAAACATAATCAAAACCTTGAAAACTCTGCCAAAGGTGAAAACCCTACTTTTCTTCTCTCCCACGTTTTATTCTCCAGAAATTGTGTTATGAAATTAGGTAACACTTTCTATTTATATTATCCCTATTATTTATTTACCAGAATGCCATTAGTGACTCTTGTTTGTTTATACTTCTAATTAAATCCCTATCAAGGTTATTCTAATTCTCTCATTTATTCTCACATTAACGAATTAATTTTAAGGTCACTACAATCTACCCTCCTTAAAAGAAATTTTGTCCTCAAAATTTAATATACCTCATCTAGAAAAAGATGTGGATACTTTTCCTCCATCTCTGGCTCCAGCTCCTAAGATGCTTCAACTATGTCATGATTATTCCAGAGAACCTTCACTAAGGTGATGGATTTAGCTCTAAGCTACTTCACCATACTGTCCAAAATGGGAACCGGTCTCTCCTCATAAGATGCATCCTGCCTGAGCTCCAAGGTACAAAAGTCAATAGTGTGAGACTCATCTCTCACATACTTTCTCAGCATAGATACATGAAACACATTATGTACCCCAGACAGACTAGGTGGCAAGGCTAGTCTCTATGCCACAACTCCGATCCGATCCAACACTTCAAATGGTCCAATTAACCTAGGAGACAACTTCCCCTTCTTTTTTCCGAATCTCACAATACCCTTCATTGGAGAATCCTTAAGCAAAACATGATCTCGCTAACTACGAACTCTAGGCTTCTTCTATGTCAGTCTGCAAAACTCTTTGGTCAACTCTGAGCAGTTCTCAACCGCTCCCTGGTCAATGCTACCTTCTCAGTAGTCTCACGAACCAATTTTTGTCTGAGCAAACTACTAACGCCCACGGTGCCATCCCGATACTAGTATGATAACTGTTATTATATGCAAACTCCACCAAAGGTAGGCGATCCAACCAATTACCTTTGAAATCCAAAATACATGTCCGAAGCATGTCTGGAACATTTGGTTGACTCATTCCGTTTGACCATCAATTTGGGGATGAAAAGTCGGACTGAAATCTAATGATGTCCCCAAAGCTCTCTGAAAACTCTTCCAGAATTATGTAAACATCGCATCTCAATCTGAGACTTTCGATATAGGAATTCCATGCAGTTTAACTCTCTTTTACATACAACTTACTCAACTCAACCATGGCGTAAGTAGTACAAGCCGGAAGAAAGTGAGCAGATTTATCAATCGATCCACTATTACCCATACTATATCGTGCCCCTGCCTCGACCTCGGTAGTCCGACTACAAAATCCATCGATATCCTCTCCCATTTCCATTTTGCAATGGACAATGATGGCAAAGGCCCAGATGACTTCTGATGCTCAGCCTTCACTTGCTGGCAAGTCAAACATCTAGCTACAAACTCTGCAATCCGTTTCATACCATCCCACCAAAAATGCCTATAAAGATCTCGATACATCTTTGTATCACCCGGATAAACAGCATATTTTGTGTGATACGCTTCCTCAAGAACCTCTCTCTTTAGATTAGTCAAATCTGGAAAACACAATCTACTACAAAATCTCACACCACCATCTGATCTAACAGCCTAATCTGCAGTGTTACCAACAACTGCCTCTGCTACTCTCGATTGCAACTTTCCATCTTGCGATTGAGCTTGAATGATTTTACAGACCAATGTCGGTTGGATAGTTAGACTGAATTAAAAAGCATTGACATTCTGCTGAACTTGATGAATATTATATTCTGAAACTACCTTCAACATATTCCACTTCTGAACTATCATAAGAGCAACTAATCCTCTCGGTTTGCTGCCAAATGCATCTGCTACAACCTTAGTCTTCCTAGGATGATAGTGAAAAGTAAAGTCATCCTTTAGATGTTTCATCCACCTTCGCTGCCTCATGTTCAACTCCTTCTGAGAAAACATGTATTTTAAACTTTTGTGATCAGAAAAGAACTCAAACTTCAATGCAAAAACAAATGCCGCCAACTCCAAATCATGAGTTGGATAGTTCTTCTCATGAATCTTCAACTGACGAGATGCATAGGCAACCATGGCTCTCAGGAATGGTCAGAACTGGTGCTGATGTCAGTGGGGTCTTTAACTTAACAAAGGCCTGCTCACAACTGTTTTCCCAAACCAACTTCACGTATTTCTTAGTTAGACGAGTCAAAGGTGCAGAAATCTTTGAAAATCCCTCAATGAAATGTCGATAGTATCCAGTCAGACTCAGAAAACTACGAATCTCGATAACTAAAGTGGGTTGTCCTTAGTCCATTACCGCTTCAACCTTAGTAGGATCCACTGACACTCCTATTGAGATGACATGTCCTAAAAACATGACTTGTTCCTACCAGAACTCACATTTTGAAAGTTTGGCATGCAACTGATGTTTTCTCACAGTCTGAAGTATGATATGAAGATTATGCTCATGCACTTCACTAGAGTTTGAAAAAATCCGAACGTCATCCACAAAGACAACAACAAACCGATCTAGGAAAGGGTTAAAACCCGGTTCATAAATTCTATGAAAGTCAGTGCATTAGTCGGCCCAAATGACATGATTAAAAACTCGTAATGTCCATACCGAGTCTGAAATGCAGTCTTAGAGATGTCTTCCTACTTCACCCTCAACTGGTGATAACCTGACCTCAAGTCAATCTTGGAAATAACTGCGCTCCTCTGAGTTGATCGAATAAATCATCAATCTTAGGTAAAGAATACTTGTTCTTAATAGTCACTTTATTCAATTGTCTGAAATCGATACTCAATTGCATTGATCCATCATTCTTTTGACATATAGTACCGGCACGCACCACGACGAAGTACTAGGCCGAACTCTGCCTTTGATATTGGTGAGGTACCCGGTCCTACATCAATACTGAAATCCACTACCCTCCTAGGAGGCAACCCTCTTGGAATACATCAACAAATTCGGAGACAACTGGTATTTGTTCCAACCCAATACCTTGATCCACACTCTCAATGTGAGAGAAATCCTTTAGTCAACACCTCCTTTGTGTGACTACTCCGAAAAAGAAATGATAACACACCAGAGATAAATCCAAAAAGATCACTATTTTCTCAAAATAAGACAACTTACCATGAAAGACCGCTAACCAAATCATACCTAAGATCACATCGAATTTCACATCTCGAGTACCACTAAGTGAACTAGCAAAACTCCATCTCTAACCTTGATTGGACACTCTCTACAATTAAGGTCAAGAATAGCTGACTCTCCAAAAAGATAACTGTTTTCTCAAAATAAGACAACTTACCATGAATAGCCGCTAACCAAATCATACCTAAGATCACATCGAATTTTCACATCTTGAGTACTACTAAGTCAACTAGCTAAATTCTCTCTCCAACCTTGATTGGACACTCTTTACAATTAAGGTCAAGAATAACTGACTCTCCAAACGGTGTCACAATCGAAAAAACTACTTCTAAGGTTTTAAGCACTAAACACAAGATATTCTACTCTTTGGTCATTTTAGGAAAATACTCAGCATAGAATTTAAATTTGATGAATAAGGCTTTGTTAGGAAAGTGGATCTGGCGGTTTGGTTCAGAAAGATCTAGTTTATGGCATCAAGTGATGGTGGCCAAATATGGGGCTGAGTCGAGCTGGGTTCCTAAGCCGGTCAGGAGTTCTCATGGTATGGGTCTGTGGAAAGGAATCATGGCCACAACTAGTTTGGTGGTGCCGTTGTTCAGCTTTAGGGCAGGTCAAGGAAATGAAGTGCGCTTTTGGGAGGATAAGTGGTGCGGCTCTTCTCAGTTGTGTGAGGATTTTGGTTCTTTATTTTTGCTCGCCAATGATAAAAAGGCAGTAGTAAGTGACTATGTGGAGAGGAGGGGAGAGGAGGTGATTTGGTGTCCTTCCTTTAGACGTGACTTAAATGATTGGGAGATTGAGGAGTTGTCTTGGTTGTTGGCTCGCTTAAGTTACACAAACTTGAGTTTGGAGATTAGGGATTTCAGAATTTGGCCAGGCAATAAGAGCGGAAATTTTTCAGTTAGCTCTCTCTATCAATCCTTAAGCCCTGTTCTTTTGAGTTCTTTCCCTCATCGTGTAGTGTGGAACCCAGACATTCCTTCCAAGGTCTCATTTTTTCTCTGGAATGCAGCTTTGAACAAAATTCTCACTTGTGACCATTTGAAGCATCGAGGATGGAATATGGCTAACCGGTGTTTCATGTGTCTCGAAGCCGAAGAAACAGTAGATCATTTGCTCCTTCATTGTCCATTTGCGGCCAAAATCTGGGATTTCTTCTTGTCTCGCTTGGGGATGGTGTGGGACTTCCCATCATCATTTCTAGCATTCTTAGATAGTTGGTTCCGGCCAAGCAAGAAGGAGGCTTGGGAGGTCATTTGGGCACTTGTGCCGGGAGCCATAACTTGGATGTTGTGGAAGGAGAGGAACCGCAGAGTCTTTGAGGATGCTCCAGCCTCTCAGTCCCATTTGTGTGCTAGGACTCGGATGGTAGTGTTGGAGTGGGCGGGTTTATGGGTCAATGGGGATGATCTTCGAGCGTTGTTGGGTTAACAGCTGGGATTGTGGGTCCTAGGTTAGGAGGCAGGTTGTTGTATTTGTGTTTTGGTGCTTTCGAGTTTATTTCCTTGTAAACTCCGTGTTGGCGCCTCTGCTTTTGCCTGTATCCTTGGTTGATTTTATTATATTTTGGCTTTTACCGATCAAAAAAAAAAATTGTTAAATCTCACCAATGATGCACCTCACCTTCCCAGATCATCACAATTTAAAACTTCAAGATCTTCTTGAATGTGAGAATCCAATCGTCTACCCCCATAGGACTTACAATCCCACCCAAGGTAGATGAATTCCATCTTATAAACTCCTTAATCAGCTTAGTCATTGGGTTAAATTCTAATGGCTGACTAGATACTTCTGGCCTATCTCTGACCTGACGAATAATTAATCTCGTCAAATAACAAACACTAGAGTTCTATCATGATCCTAATCATAACATACTACTCTAATGTTATCCTAAACTCTACAGTGACCCTAAGAACCAATCCTATGTGTCACTCTTGTTACACCACGGTTTCTAAACCTAGTGCTCTTATACCAATCTATCACACCCCGAAAATCAATACAATTCATATCTTATAAATGCATGGATTTCTAGACGTGGACCTGGAACAAATCCCAAGACTAAATGGAAATAATTCAAATTAATCCATTAAACAGAAGTGTATATATCAAGCCACTAAAATAAATCAAAGACAATAACCAAATAAAATGGATAGTTTTCAGTCTCAATTTAATACTCACCTAAACAAGTTCCTTAAACAACTCAATAAAAATCTAACTAAAACAAAGAGTTCCACGGACTAACTAAGCTCCTGCTGACTTCTAATTTTCTCAGGTCTCTCCTGAAAAGATAGAGTATAACAAGGGTGAGCACGACAGCTCAACAAAAGAACACATCCAACAATAAATAATTATATCATGACAGATGCAATAAATTATTACAATATATGCAATTTATTTATACACAAGTTTCACAATTTACCGTTAATTCAATTATTGGTCATGTTCTCATGTCCATCGTCCTACTGACATTCTTTTATTGGCAACACTAAGCTCATCCAGTCAGGTTCCCACAAAGTTCACCCTTCATTCATTTGATCTAACGAGTGTCTCACTCAATTAGTCAAAGAGTCATTTAGTTTATCATTGATCTTCCAATATTATTCTTGGGATCACACTAAGTTTACCCAATGTTCACTTTTGGGCTCCCACAAACTTCACCAGAGGATTCTCTTCTGGGCATCGTACTGAAGTCCTCCCACAAGCGAACCCCACTCAAGGTTTTTTGTCTTTTATTAAAATTGGATTTATTAAATGATTTACAAGACAATATTCAATGATTAAACATGACATGTACGTCAATAATTAATAAACAAAATAATAATTGACAAGAGCATGCATGATTTCATCTCATAATTCTCAATAATTAAGAGTATTAAATATAAATAATATATTCAATTAAAGTATCGTAGAAAAATTAATGTGAAAAATATCTCTTTCCCATTTTTGATTTTTGACTAAGGTTTTGACCCACAAAACTATTGATTTTGGAAAAACTTTCTTCACGAAAGTTATAGATCTTTTCGAGCTCTTCGAAATGATGTATTGTCGGACCAAAATCGGACTTATAGTGATAAAGTTATGACCTGTATATCGAAACTGGGTAAATTCCCTTTAAATTAATTTAATTCTGAAAATTCACCAATTATAATCTTATAGATTTCTCATATTTTCTTCCTTAAAATTCCATTTTTTCTCAATGATTTTCATCCCTAAATTCAATACATTATTTTTCTGACATTTAATTCGCTTATGAGTAATTATACATGTAAAACAAGAGTTGGAACAACAAGATTTAAACATCAAAATATACTAAGTTTAATTCCAGGATTTTAAGAATTACCTAAAACCTTACTTAGAATTTTAAACTTTAATTTAGAAGTTTCTAGCATGGATCATCATTCCTATAAATCCAAAACATAATCAAAACCTAGAACTAAGGTGGAGTGTTCACTTGCCTCAACGATTTAATCTACCACGAGGAAGAATAAGCTTTGGAATCGCGATCTCCTTCCTTGAAAACTCTTCCAAAGGTGAAAACCCTACTTTTCTTCTCTCCCGCGTTCTATTCTCCAGAAATTGTGTTATGTGTATTCTGAAATTAGGTTTATCACATTCTATTTATATTATTTAGTGACTCTTGTCTCTTTACACTTCTAATTAAATCCCTATCAAGGTTATTCGAATTCTCTTATTTATTCTCACATTAACTAATTAATTTCAAGGTCACTACAATAGAATCAACGACAATGGAAAAATAAATATAGCAAAAAGAAAACACACCACAACGCAAGATTTACGTGGTTCGGCCTAAATGCCTACGTCCACGGTCACAACACATCAAATATCTTCACGAATCCAAGAGAAGAATACAAAAGAGAAGAACCCACAACGAAGATCAAACCCTAAGGAAAGCTCACAATGCTCTCTCTCACAAAAAAAACCTTTTTGTTCTCTTAACCCAAACCCTAGCTATGACAATCTTACTTGACTTACAAACCCTAACCTCAAGCTTCTCTTTTGTAGCCCAAAAGAGACCCCAAACAAAGAGGAAGAACGGATCCCTATCAATATATGAGTTTCCCAAAACATTGAACTCTCTAAAACTAGAATTGGAACTTTCCCGGAACAAAATACCGCTTGGGCGATCGATCCCCCCACTTGGGCGATTGATCCCCCTGCCCAAATTGAGCCAAAAAACTCACAAGACTAGGGTTGGAAAAGTTTATTAAGAGTTTTGGAGATCTAGAAAAGGGAAAACCTAGGGTTTTCTAGGGACTTTCAAGTAGAGAAGAAGAGAAGCGATTGAAGATCGAGATCAAAGATTATTTGCAAGCGATAGATCGTAGGGAAGTGATCAAGAGAGGTAGATATGAAGTTCTTTATACCAATATAATAATCTTTAATGTAAATAACAATGATACGATCCAGATCTAAAGAAAGAAAATGATTAAAACATGATTATTATTATGTATCTCCTCATGTAAGATTCTTGTGATTTTGAAGAGTTTTTCTATTATGATTTATTAAGTATGACTCAACAAGGGGAAAGTGATTTTCTTGTGGATTATGTATGATGGAGAATGGAGAAAGGATGTTGTGGGATTGATGGAATATTTGTGATATTGATGAAAATATGTGATGTTGTGGTAACATTAGGGTTTTTAGTTAAATCGAACATATGACAGTTTATGTGAGATTAATGTATTTTGGGTGATTTGATTTCATAATTCTTATTATAAAAACCCTATTTAATACATTTAAATTTACCAACCATGATAAATATGAATTTCCTTACTTTGAGGTATGATGTATCATTTGCATGGATGGTAACTATTGGGTTAAATCAAGTCGAGAATTATGGTCGTGTGGTTTAGAAGTATTATCATGGCAGTGATTGCCGTTATGATGACTCTTCGAGAACCCTAAATTTATAATTTAAGGTGTGATTTAACCAAGAGTTTATCATTGCTCACTTAGACTCACTCATGAATCGGATATACACAAGCATGATAAAGATACACAAGCATGATAAGAAACAAGATTATAAGTATTATACAAGTATACAAGCACACAAACATGATTGTATGATTGAGTTTTGCACTGCTCGAGTACCAACAAGCCTAAGATCAAGGCAAGACAAGCCGTATGCACTGGTTAATGTGCAGATAAGCCGTATACACCGGACAATGTGTAGACAAGCCGTATAATGTGTAGACTAGCCGTATACACCAGATAATGTGTAGAAAAACTGTATACACCGGATAATGTGTAGACAAGCCGTATGCACCGGATAATGTGTAAACCATGTGGTACCTCGGTAAGTAGGGTATATGTTAGTCTCTACCCAATATATATGAGGGGTAGAGTTATCTTAAGTTATTGCATAATGCATGTTGTTGAATACACTCAAGAACAAGAAAGGCAAGTAAGATAAACAAGAAAGATAAGTACAAGTGAACACGTAGAAGGATTAAATTGAAATTATGCTTCCGCACTCTGATTTATTTATATGCTTACATGTATTGTTAAATTATGAGTTTGTCCCAGTGGTAGTGTCCCTTTGGGGAGTGGAGACTCGTGTTGGAGTCTTTGGTGTGGCTGTTGACTCCCACCAGGAGTGCTAACCCCCTTGACCCCTAACACCTTCCAAAAAAAAAAATTATGAGTTATGCTTCATCTTAATGTTGTTATATTGTTAGTTAGGAATTTCTATATACGCGGAGTAACTCGTTACTCAGCCGATGACTTTGTTGTCGGCAGGTTCTAGGTTCGATATTTGTGCTCCAGGACTGTGAAAAGAAATTTAATTTTGGATTTATGGTTAAGTTGGATTGATAGTTGGGAATCATGATGGATGATTCGAATTATTTATTATGTTTTAGTTTTAATTTGAGATAATAGATTTGATCATAATTAATTGAAGAAAAATTTTCAGGTTCATATTTTAGATTGCCTTAAATGCTCTATGACAGGAAGTTATGATGATTTGATGGTTAAGTCACGTGCCAATGTCTCACTTTAACCTAGGTGGGATTTTGGGGTGTGACACCCAAACCCTATAAATAATCTTTAATTCGTGAGTTGAGGGTTCCCAGAACTTTTTATACCTAAAAGAGAGTGAGAAGAGGTTATTCTGGGAGATTCAAATAGGGGAAGGCCTCGGAAATCATAAGATCGAATTGGAAAATAAGGAAAAATGCTGTGAAGACCTAGATTAAGACATTCACAAGCGCTAGATCGTAGGGAAGCGATTAGGGGAGGTAAATATGGATTCTCTCCCTTCTACCAATAGAGTAATCATTAATATAAATAAGAATGATAAGATCAAGATCTAAAGAAAGGAATCTATCAAAACATGTTTATATTATGTATATCCATTAGGTAAGATTTCCATGAATTTTAGAGATGTTCTCCTATGATTTTCATTATGTATATCAACAAGGGGAAATGAAATATTTTTGTGGTTTCTGTATGATGGAGAATAGAGGAAGGGATGATTGTTTGGATTTAAAGGGATGCAAATTCGAAATTATATACGTGGAATGAATGTATGATTCTTAATTTGATTTCTTGATTTAATTGTGAAAAACCTATAGAGCATGTTTTAATTTGATAACCATGAGAATTATGATATGCGTTAAGTTGATGTATGATGTACATGTTGCATGGATGATATATATTGGTTAAAACAAACCGTGAATTATGGTCGTGTGGCTTAGGGGTATTATTTTGACGGCATTAATCGTTATAATGAATCTTCGAGAGCCCTTGACTGATAATTTAGGGTGCAATTTAACTTAGGATTATCATCGTTCACTCACACTCACTCACTCACTCACTCATGTTATCGAATATGTACAACCATGATAAGAAGTAAGATTTCAAGTATTTATACAAGTATATAAGTACACAAGCATGAATGCAATATTGAGTTTTGCACTGCCCAAGTATCAACAAGTCTAAGATCGAGGCAAGATAAGCCAAGCAAATTAATCACAAGCAAGCCGTGCAGACCGGATAATGTGCTAAGCCATATGCACTGGATAATGTACAAAAAAAGCTGCGTGCATCAAATAATGTGCTAAGCCGCATGCACCAGATAATGTGCAAAAACATGTGGTACCTCGGTAAGTAGAGTATATGTTAATCTCTACCCCATTTATGTTGTTGAATACACTCACAGACAAGAAATACAAGTAAGACAAGTAAGAAAGACAAGTACAAGTGAGTACATGTTAAGATTGAAAAGAAAATACGCTTCCGCACTCTGATTTGTTTGTATGTATACATATATTGTTAAACCATGATTTAAGCTTTATATTAATGGTTGTTATATTGTTAGTTAGGAGTTCATATATGCCGAGTGTTTTCAATACTTAGCCGAACTGTTATTTTCGACAGGTTCGAGGTATGATATTTGTGCACCTGGACAGTGGTCTATGGGAAGAGGAAGAATACGAAGAGGAAGAAGATCCAATAGGTGATTATCTAGAGGGTGAATGGAATCTAGATCGTCGGCCGTATTCTAGAAATTGATTTATTATTATTTAAATTGAGTTAAAGGAATTGTAATGGAATTGACTTTGGATTTATGGTTAGGTTGAATTCATGGTTAAGAATTACGAGGATGATTCAGATTTTCATAGTTAGTTTAATGGTAAATTTTTATAAATGTTCTTTTGAAGTATCAGTTTATTATTAATTGAGGAAAAATTTCCAAGTTCACTTTTTAGATTGCCTTAAATGCTTATGACAGGATGGTATGATGGTTCGGTCATGTGCCAAGGTCTCACTTTAGCCTAGGTGGGATTTTGGGGCGCAACACTGGGATTAGATCCTACAAGGCTATGACCTCTATCATAAGAGAGGTGACACCATACCATCATATCCATTCATACCTTGAGATATCGTGTGGGGCTTCATGTTTTGCTTACCTACTTGCTTTTGAACTACGACGGTTTGATTTTAATCTTACGAGATACGTAGGCAATCCTCGAGGGTGTGACCCTCACAACCAAAAAGTCATTTATTTCCTTTTGCATGCTTGATTGTTGTCTTTGTTTAGCATTATTTCTTATTTGAATTTGACATGTTTCTATTTCCAATTGGTGCATGATAGTCTTGTCTACTTACTTTTATATTTCTTATTTGATTCTTATTTATAACTTGATCTGATTATCTATTTAACATATTTTTGTTTAAATGCATGATTTCATAATAGCTTGTTTCATTATATAATTTGTTAAATATCGATTTCATGCAACTGCAATTGTTTGTTGGTAGTTTTTTTTTTTATAGATTTCGTTAACATAATTTCTGTTGCATTTTTTTCACTTACTGGGCTTAGTCTGTTAATTTTTTCTTCTTTCATATGCTTATATGGTTTCGTTTATTCCTTTATTGTTGCAAAAGAATGGTTAATAGGTAAGGTTGGTGCTTTGGGATTAGATCCTACGAGGCTACGACCTCTATCATAAAAGAGGTCACACTAAACCATCATATCCATTCATACCTTGAGATATCGTGTGAGGCTTTCATGTTTTGCTTGCCTACTTTCTTTTGAACTATGTTGGTTTGATTTCAAACTTAAGAGATACGTAGGCAATCCTCAAGGGTGTGACCCCCTCACAACCAAAAAGTCATTTATTTCTTTTTGCATGCTTGATTGTTGTCTTTGTTTAGCATTATTTCTTATTTGAATTTGACATGTTTCTATTTCCAATTGATGCATGAATCATGATAGTCTTGTTTGCTTACTTTTATATTTCTTATTTGATGCTTGTTTATAACTTGATTTGATTATCTATTTAGCATATTTTTGTTTAAATGCCTGATTTCATAATAGCATGTTTCGTGATTTAATTTGTTAAATATCCATTTTGTGCAACTGCAATTATTTGTTGGTAGTTTTTTTTTATAGATTTCATTAGCATAATGTGTGTTGCATTTTTTTCACTTATTGGGCTTAGTTTGTTAATTTTTTATTCTTTCGTATGTTTATATGGTTTCGTTTATTCCTTTATTGTCGCAAAAGAATGGTTAATGGGTAAGGTTGGTGCTTATAGGTACTTAAATTTATTTTTCTCTCTTTCTTTATAATTTCCTATGCAAGAAATTTATTTTCTTTGAACATTTTGTGTATGTAGTCCTTCACTATACAACTGCATCATGAGAGCTAAAAAGAAACTACAGGGCAGGATTGATCAACTTCTGAAGAGGGTCAGATATGAATATTCTTGAGAAAATTAGTTTATGAATTTTTTTATTAATCTTTTTAGGATTATTTATTTTATTTTTCTCTCTTTCTTTCGAATTTCGTATATAAAAACTTATTTTCCTTGAACATTTTGTGTATGTACTCCTTTCACTTTACAACTTCATCATGAGAGCTAACTAGAAACTTCGGGGCAAGATTGATCAACTTCTGAAGAAGGCCATTAAGATATGAATATTCTCAAGAACATTTGAAACAAGTTAGTTTATGAATTTTTTTAGTAATCTTTTCAGGATTATTTAATGCTAATCAAAATTTTGAATTTGCTATTTCAACTTGGATTTTGACATTTATTTATTTTTATATGTTTTTGGTGTCGGCAAATGTGAATCAGAATTAGGAGTTCGAGTCGATGTTTTAAGAGACTAATGAATTATCAATATAGATACAACCCAACAAAACAACTATAAGAAGGTTAAAATCTTTTCATTGCTTTTTAATCATTTAACCTTCTTGCCTTTATCTTTATCTTTATATATATATATATATATATATATATATTGTCAAGGTCTTACTTGAAAGCTGAAATGGAAGCCTTGTAATTTATTTTTATTTTATCTTACTCTGGGCTGCTCTAGTCTATGTTGTTTTCGATGGCTGCACCTTGGTCTATAAATTATTTAATTAATCTGTTAGTCTATAAATTAGATAATCTAAATGTTGGGTTAATTATCTGGATTTTAGATTAATTAAAGGTTTAGTGAATATTATAGCATTAAATAGTTAATATGTATTTTATGTTAATTAATAGTTTCTATTTTTGGTTTAGATTAATTAGCAATCTAATATTAGTTTATATTACTGATTATTCTGAGTTCTTTTTATTTTATTTTAGAATAATTTTTAGATTGGTGATTAATATGATATTAGTTTAGATTAGTTTATATCTGATTTTTTTGTCCATTAATTTGGGATTGTCTTTTAATTTGATTTTTACATGATAAACTAGTTGATTAATCAGTCTTTCATTATTTAAAATAGATTAGTTTTTAATCCGATTAATTGTTAATCTAGTGTCATTAACTTAGTTAGATCGATTATTAAATTCATTTTTACATAATAGATTAGTTACCAATTGGATTTCGTTAGTTAAAATAGATTAGTTTAATCTATTTTATTTTTATTTATTAACCTATTTACATGGTTAATCTAATTTTTTTAGCTTTAATAGTTGTCGATTATTAGAATTTTTTATTGTTACTTTATTCTGGTTAGTCTAACTCTTTTAGTTTTATAGGTTTGGTTACTGAAATTATGCTTGTTAACCTGGTTTAAAAAAAAAAAAATTCTAGATAATCAGAGTTTTCAATTGTATTGTATGTTAGTTAATCTCATTCTGATAGTGTTGATCTACTTTTCTTTAAAAAATCTGAATTTTTTAGAGTACTTTAGAATAGTAATAACTTGAATTTTAGCAATTTTAAATATTGAATTATTTTGGCCCTTTATTCCATATTTGGAGGTTAGTTTTAGGTTTATTTAATATGATAATGTGTTTTTAGCTTATTTCATTACTCTAGCTTGAATGGTAGATGCTCCATACCAGCATGAGGTTATTAAAAAAATAAAAAATTTGTTAAAAAAATAAAAAATCTAAAAAATAATCTCTGCTTGCTTGCTGGTTGGCCTGCTTGTATCTTATTGAACTATGACCATTGATTCCCATCTTAAGGGATATCTAGGCAATCCTCACAAGTGCGACACTAACAACAAGAAAATCACTTTTTTCCCCTTTTGTATACATGATTGTTGACTTTCTTTTTCATAATTGCTTGTTTGAATTTGATATGTTTCTAATTACATTCTTCTATATCCCAAGGTGCTACATCAGGCTTCATGCAGTAGTGTTCTCATGCCGAGATGTTGCGTCAGACTTCATGTAACAACATTCTCATCCGAGTTCTGGGGAGTCGTGTGAGTTGGGTGATGGGCATCACTTTCCATCGATCCCTTCTCTTTAGGGTGTCGTGTCAGGCTTCATGCAACGACGTTCTCATCCATGGTTTTCAAACTCAAGGTGTTGCTTTAATCATCATGCAACGACTGTCTGCTTGACTGTTTGTTTTTAAACTATGATTGTTTGATTCCAATCTTATGGGATAAGTAGGCAATACCTCACTGGTGCAACACTAACAACTAGAAAATCATTTATTTTCCTTTTGTATACTTGGTTGTTGACTTTCTTTCCCGTGATTGCTTGTTTGAATCTGAGATGTTTCTAATTTCATTCTCATATATTTCGAGGTGCTATATCAGGCTTCATGCAGTAGTATATGGATTTGTTGAGATGTTGCGTCAGATTTCATGCAACAACATTCACATTCGAGTTTTGGGGAGTCGTGTGTGTTCGGTGATAGACATCATTCCTCATTGATACCATCCTTTTAGGGTGTCGTGTCAGGCTTCATGCAACGACATTCTCATCCATGCTTTTATCTGTCGAATCAGACTTCGTGACAATCTAATGTAAAAAAAAAAAAATCTTTGGTTTTTTTATGTTTTTCTTTGTCAGGGGTATTTCTATCTTTTTGGGTTTTGGTCTCTTTTAAAATTCTGTCCAGAAATTTGAGGGAGGTTTGTTTAGTCATTTGTTCACATATGGGGTCTTATTTCTAATTTTAAGAGGTTTTGGGTGTTTCTTGTAAAAGGGGTTAAGTGTGGTTATAAAGGGTTCTTGTTCTACAAGAAAGAGGTAATCTGAGATTTCTAAAAGAGAATACTCCCCTTCAGCAAGGGTTTTGATAGATTGAGAATTTCCTTCGTGAAGCTTGAAGCTCCGAGACGTTCATACGGCCTTGTTGTTGCGTTTCGCGTGTAAGGGTACATTTAACCTTCAAAACAGTGGCTGTAATACAGTTTCCAGCAAGGTATTAAAGAGTATTCAAGGCCAGGGTTCATCTGTGGCTTGATCGAATCCTCTACGCCGCATCTTGGCGCGAGAGGAACTCTCTTCCTTTGCTGTTTTCAGTTTTTCCAGCAGCTTGTTTAAGGTACTCCCCTATGTTTTTCCAGATTTTGAAATAGTTAAGTTGTGTTGTCATTCCAATTCTTGCTTGCTATTTTGCCTTTGATTTATATCATAATCTTTATGCAACGATATTCTTAAATCTCATTCATACATTAACACCATCACATTCATTCATACCTTGAGATATTGTGGCAAGATTCATGATCTCTGCTTGGCTGCTTTTGAACGACGACTTGATTCAAATCTTACGAGATACGTAGGCAATCCCCAAGGTGCAACCCTCACAACCTAAAAGTCATTGTTTTCAATGCTTGACTGTTTTCTGTCTTTTGCATAATTTCTTATTTAAGTTTGACATGTTCTTAAAATTCAAGTGATTTATGATAGTTGCTTGTTTGCTTATTTTTATATTTCTTATATCATGCTTGTTTATAACTTGATTTTATTCTCTATTTAGCATATATTTATTTAAATGTATGGTTTCATAATACCATGTCTCAAATTAAGAATTATGATTTGGTTTCCAAATCTGTGTAAGTTGGGTTTAGAAAAGATACTACCTTCTTTGGTGGGTGTGTTTGGGTGCCTAACACCTTCCCTTAGCTCAATCGATTCTCCTACCTAAATTTCTATATTAGATCAATGTCTTATTATTTTAAAGATTAGGGTTATTATTCTGCCTTAAAACTAGAATAGGTGACGTCTATATTTTTAGTTACTTTCCATTATTTTTTGTTAGGGAATAGGGATTCCCAATTTTGAATGATGCTAAATCTCATGCTAACAATGTGCGTTCACTAAAAATGTTTACCTTGATATAAATTTTCTAACTGTGTTGTAACCGAATCTAAAATATGCTATTTATTTATTTATTATATTGAACGACTCTGAGTATAATTTGCATTATCTCAAAAACAAACTTTTAATGATTCATTTCCATGTTTAGTATTAGCAGTTCCTTTTCTTAAATTGATTTTTGAATAACTTTTTTGTTTATTTGCATTTTGTTGGTAGTTTTCCTTACATTTTTTAAGCATAATTTGTTTTGCATTTTTTCACTTCTTTGGCATGTACTTATATAGTAGTCTTCGCTTGTTAACTGATTTATATGCCCTTCATTTTCTTCTTCTTTCATTCATTTCTATATTACTCCAAAAGAGTGGTTAATAGGTAGTTTGAGTGCTGCTATGTTTCATTAACTTTTCCTTGTGAAGTATATTCTTAGTTATAGGTACTCAGTGAAGTTGATTCTATTTTACTCATATTGCGTATTGTACTTTTGATTATCATATTTTTAATTTCTATCTCTTTCTTCACAATTTCGTATGTAAGATGCTTATTTTCTTTGAACCTTTTTTATATGTACTTATGCACTATACATCTGTATCGGTGGTATTAATCAACTTCTTGAAAGGGCCCATTAAGATATGAACATTCTTGCGAACATTTCAAACAAGGTTAGTTTATAATTTTTTTTATTATTCCTTTTATGATTATTTGATGTCAATCAAAATTTTGAATTCACTGTTTCTATATAGGGTTTGACATTTTTTAAATATTCGTTTTTAGTATTGTCAAATGTGAATCAAAATTAGGAATTCGAGTCAAAGCTTAAGAGACGTAGGAATTATTGATATAGATACAATACAACCTAACAAAACAAATGAGAAGAAGGTTAGAATATTTTCATTTGCTTTTTAATCATTTAACCTTCCTGCGTTAATCTTGTTTTTTTTTTTTTATCATTTCATATTACATAAGAGACGTAGGAATTATTGATATAGATACAATACAACCTAACAAAGCAAATGAGAAGAAGGTTAGAATCTTTTCATTGCTTTCTAATCATTTAACATTCCTGTGTTAATTTTGTTTTTTTTAAAAATGATTTCATATTACATTTTCACTTTCTTACTTGAAACTTGAAATGAGGGCCTTATAATTTTTTTTTATGTTATCTTGCTCTTGGCCGTCCCATCTCCCTATCTATGCCTTTTAAGTCTTACCATTTTCTTTAATTTCTTTTGTTATTATATGCATTTTACTTAGTATTAGATTAGATGATAGTTTATAAACTAGTTAATTAAAATGTTAGTTAGATCAAGATTAACGTGTTTGTCTATTCTGAGGCCAGAAAACAGAGAAAGAAGAAAAAATATAAGTGAAATCTCAATGGTAATTCAGCTCGTCACTTACGGAATACACCAAATGTATAAGAGCAAAGTGTAAGCACCCAATTTTTACACCCCCCCAAATCCTAGGACAAACCCTACTGAAACCCCAAACCCTAGGTCGAACCCTAGTGAAACCCCAAACCATAGGATGAACCCTAGTGAAACCCTAGGATAAACCCCAAAACCTTAGAACACTAGGACCTAAGCTTTGGGCTCAAGGCCCAATACACTAGGACAAACCCTAGGAGAGCCCTAGACCTAGCCGTAGACCAAACCCTAGACCTAGCCCTAGCTCAAACCTAGCCCAAGCCCTAGGAAAAGCCTTATGGGCTCAAGGCACATTTAAAAACCCAAAAAAACCCTCAAATCCTAAAGCCCATAACCTTTAGGGCCCACACTTGGGCCCACCTCAACCCATGAGGATCACATGGGTGGGACCCACACCCCCTACTCGAGTTTGGGCGGGAAATGCCCGAAATGGCTGCCCACAATACTTTTGGCCCAAGTGAGATTGGGCCTAGCCCAAAATAGCAATAAATCATTAATGTCGGTAATCGAATTACCGACATTCCATTATTAGCCTATTTTGTGAATGTCGGTAATTCAATTGCCGACATTCCTGATTCTGCAGGTTTTGCGTGTACAGGCTCCACTGCAGCTCCCCTGTTGCTTTGGGTCCTCCCCCATTGGTCCCTGGTCCTCCACCTTCTCCTATAAAGCCTAGCCTTCCCCCATGCAAAATAGACGAGCTTTTTGCAGTAGCCAACCCCTGCCCGAGCTCCACCTTCTTCCTCCTTCCCTAGCCACTCACTCCAGTCCCTAGTTAGGATCCTAGGTTCCCTCTCCCCCCGGAGTCACCTCAACTCAGGCACCACCACCATCACAGCCACTGTCACAGCAAAATCCAAGGGTAGGGTTCACCCCTCACACCTCTTTTCTTGTTACCCGAACTGTAAGGGACCCCTGGTCCTGATCCCAGGGGTCCCCTTTTTGCTTTGCTTCAGTATTACAGCTGCCACAGTCGAGGACAGGGGTCCCACACCTTCACCATAGGTGTGGAGAACTCCCTAGAGGCTAGGCTCGGGTTCAAGACCCACCCTAATGCTTGGCCACTCTTCATAGGGTCTGGGGGTCCCTCAGGCAATGAGGAAGTCCCCAGACCCCAACTGGTACAGCCCACTATGGCAAAAAAAAAATTTGTTTTTTCGAAAAAACTGCTACTGGTCGGTAATAGCAGTACCGACATTGCAAAAAATGCTTAAAAATCTTTTGTCGGCACTCCTATTACCGACCTTATGAAATATCAAGCAAAACAGGCCGTCGGCAGTTGGATTGCCGACATTTTTGGCCTGTTTATATCAGACTTCGGGCCCCTGTGGGGCCCACATACTTCATCCCCTGGGACCCAGCAATAGCTTTTTGGAAAGCTCTTAGTCCCCTCTTGCTCCCTGTAACATTTCAGGGCCTGACTCGAAGTTTAACCCTAGTTACCAGAGCCCTTAACTCTGGTAAAATCACTGTTCAGGCTGTCGGCAGTTGGACTGCCGACATTACAGTATGCTGTTTTGACTGACTTTGGGCTCTTGTGGGGTCCACACCCTTGATCTTCAGGGGCTGCCACCTCGTCCATTGGAAAGAGTGCACTCCAGGCTATATTTCCATGCCTTTACTTTACCCAGGGGAGGTCCCTAACCGCA
The DNA here is from genome assembly GCA_015143295.1 of Tetracentron sinense. Taxonomy (NCBI): domain Eukaryota; kingdom Viridiplantae; phylum Streptophyta; class Magnoliopsida; order Trochodendrales; family Trochodendraceae; genus Tetracentron; species Tetracentron sinense. The sequence goes on from CM026551.1 coordinate 60,387,506, forward strand.
GTTAGAACCCTACAAACCCTGGTTAAAAATTTACAGAAATGGAGGTAATCCGATTACCTCTATTCTGAGATTTTCTGATTTTGGGCTTTGTAAAGGGCCTAAACCTGGTAGGAGGCCACTCTAGGCCCTGCCATACCCTTTGGGCCCACTTTTGACTAACCTTGACCCTTAACCATGTTTAAAACGGTCCCCAGTTTAATTTTAACCACGGTTAAGCACCACTTAACCCCACAAAAAATATGGAAAAATCTCTAAAAATCCATAAAAATAGAAAAGACTAAAAAATCAACTCTTGGATTTTTTTAACCCTGGTTAGCAACCCTAACCACGGTTAACACCCTCTTAACCCCGGTTAGCAACCCTAACCCTCGGTTAACACCCCTTTGCCTCCAGGCTTCACTTTAGGCCTACCGGGCCTCACCCTTGGCCTACCGGCCTCACCCTAGTCTACCGGACTACCCCTCGGCCTACCGGGCCTAACCCTTTGCACATTGACCAACCTCGGTCAAGCAAAACCCTAATCTACCGGATTAGGTCCATTAGCCACCTTTTGGTGCACAAGCACACGCCCCCTCGCCTTAGCACGGGCTCAAGTGCTAGAACTACGCTCGGTCTGATCTCACTTTAATGTGAGTACGTAGGCAGCCCAATACGGGCCCGACCCTAGTTAGCTTTTACTTTCTTCCGGTTAGTATTAACTTAAATGTTAATGTCATTCGATTAATATTGAAACTAATTTTGGCTTAAACCTAGCAAGTAGGGAACCACCAAGTGTGGAAGTGTCGGGGTGCCTAATCCCTTCCCCGAACTTAACCGAACCTCGAACCTCTTACCCTGATCCCTGATCGCAGACCAAGTCTTATCCAACATATCCCGGGGACTTATCCCTTCTGAATCAATAAGTGGCGACTCTAAATCCCGTGAGACATCTTTCTAAGGGAGTGAAATCCCGTGCTCACACAAAAAAACTAAGAAGAACTCCTTCTTAAAAGGCCAAGGCTGAAACTTTTCATTCAAAATTCTGGAATGCTTTTCATTACAAGGTTCAAAGCTTAAATAAGTTTGGAACAATCCTCCAGCCATAGATAGAGTTCCAAAGCCACTATAAATAAAGTTCCAAAGCCACTAACACTTTCTAGGTAGATAACCTTGGTTCAAAGCAAGAAGAGGCAAGAAAACTAAGTCATTTGACCAAAATTAAAAAGGCTTTGTGAACTTGAAAAGGGATTAAAAGGGCCTCCAATTTTAAAATTTTCAGCATGCAAAAAGAGCCCAAAATCTGTTGGAATGGATTTTCAAAATAATAGGGCCTTAGTGGGCAGCAGAATCGTAATTTGGGTACTGTTCTTGGATAAAACTGAATCTGTTCACTTTGTTTGAGCTAAGGTGCCATATACCATTTGAAAGCCCTTGAAGTCTAGTGTCCAACACAACAAACGACTTGCTAATCGGAGTTTTGTAGAATAACCATTTTACTGACATGTGTTAGAGCTGACTGTTACCATCCGAAAATCTGTTCTTGCTCTTGTTGGGCTGGCCCATTGGTGCCTTAGCTAGGTATGCTCCGGTATCATATTATCTCTCCCATTATAATTTGTTTAGATCTTAACTATTCATCTTATAGCTAAAAAATGTCTTTTAACTCATTCACATTTCTCTCCTTTTAGAAACTAAATACTTCTTTTTTTTCCTCTTAAAAACCTCGTATGTTTCTCTTTTTATTTAAACCTCTTTAAGTTCATACCATTCCTCTCTCCCATAAATTACGTTTTTTTATTTGCGTTATTATTTACCTACTATTTGCATCAATCATCTCCTTATCGGTTAGTCGTTAGTGACTGGAAGTGTGGATGTGGCACACGTATCTCGTAAAATTGGAATCAAACCGTTGTAGTTCAAAAGAAAGTAGGCAAGCAAAGATCATGAAGCCTCACACGATATCTCAAGGTATGAATGGATATGATGGTATGGTGTAACCTCTCTAATGATAGAGGTCGTAGGCTCGTAGGATCGAATCCCAAAGGGTGGTGTGACCCTCACAACCAAAGAGTCATTTATTTCTTTTTGCATGCTTGATTGTTGTCTTTGTTTACCATTATTTCTTATTTGAATTTGACATGTTTCTATTTCCAATTGATGCATGATATCGTCTTGTTTGCTTGCTTTTATATTTCTTATTTGATGCTTGTTTATAACTTGATTTGATTATATATTTAGCATATTTTTGTTTAAAAGCAGGATTTCATAATAGCATGTTTCAAATTAAAACCCACCAAGGGTTTGTGCAGTTGGCTAGCATCTCGGGTTTGCTCCTTGTGGTTGTGTGTTCAACTCCCACTCCTCGACTTACCCTAGTGTCAGTAGGGAATATTTAGAGTGAGTCAGTGCAAATACCCGAAGGGACTAGTCCTTGTCTCAAAGGGTTTGGGATACCCTTCATTACTAAAAAAAAAAGAATTATGATTTGGTTTCTAAATCTGGGTAAGGTTTAGAGAATAGATTACCTCATTTGGTGGGTATCTATGACTATGGGTGCCTAACACCCCTTCCCTTAGCTCAACCGAAGCTTGTACCTAAATTTCTATTTTAGACCAATCTTTTATTATTTAATGGATTATGATTATTATTCTCCCTTAAAATTAAATTAGGCAGCAGTGGCGGCAATATTCTTAGTTACTTTCTCTTATTCTTTATTAGGGTTTCCCAATTTGGATGATGCTAAATCTCATGGTTTCCCAATTTAGATGATGCTAAATCCCATGTCCACTGAATATGTTTACCAAAAATAATTACCTTGAGGTAATTTTTTAACTGTGTTGCAACAAAATGTAAAGTATGCTATTTAGTTAGTAAATGGATTGACTCTGAGTTTAAGTTGCATCATCTAGAAAAAAGACTTATAATGGTTTATTTCTAAGTTCATTATTAACAATTCTTTTGTTGATTTAATTTGTTGAATATCAATTCCGTTCATCTGCAATTATTTGTTGGTAGTTTTTTTTTATAGATTCGTTAGCATAATTTGTATTGCATTTTTTCTTTTTTTTTTCTTCTTTCGTATGCTTGTATGGTTTCGTTTATTCCTTTATTGTTCCAAAAGAATGGTTAATAGGTAAGGTTGATAAGTACTTTTTTTTTGTTTGAGATATACGTTTAGGCCGCAACGCCGGTTAGGTGTTAGTATTTGTTCAGTTAGTGGGTGGGTGGAGAGTATATACAAACTCCCACCCTCTCGGGAATGGAACCCAGTACCTCCCCCGAAAGCAGGGGATACACTACCACTGGGACAAGGCCCTGGTGTGTAGATAAGTACTTTACTTTGTGAAGTATTTTCTAATAGGTACTCGGTGAAGTTGATTCCGCTCATATTGCTTCTTGTACTTTTTTTGATTATTATATTTTTATTTTTCTCTCTTTCTTTAGAATTTCCTATGTAAGAAACTTATTTTCTTTGAACATTTTGTGTATTCACTCTTTCACTATACAACTGTATCATGAGAGCTAACTAGAAACTATGGGGCGAGATTGATCAACTTCTGAAGAAGACCATTAAGATATGAATATTCTCGAGAACATTTGAAACAAGGTTTGTTTATGATTTTTTAAATTAAATTTTCAGGATTATTTAATGCTAATCAAAAATTTGAATTTTCTATTTCTACTTGGATTTTGAAATTTATTTATTTATATATGTTTTTGGTATCGACAAATATGAATCAGAATTAGGAGTTTGAGTCGATTTTTAAGAGACGAATGAATTATCAATATAGATACAACCCAACAAAACAACTAGAAGAAGGTTAGAATCTTTTCATTGCTTTAATCTTTTAACATTCTTGCCTTTTATCTTTATATATATGTATATATATTGTTCTTCACGGTCTTACTTGAAAGCTGAAATGGAAGCCTTGTAATTTATTTTTATTTTATCTTGCTCTCGACTACCCTTCTCTTGTCTATGCTGTTTCGATGGCTGTACCTTTCTCCTAACTTCACTCACGGTAAGTCTTATCCTTTTATTTTATTTATTTTGTTATAATATGTATTTTACGTTGGATTAGATTAGATGTTAGTCTATAAATTATTTAATTAATCTGTTAGTTAGATCAATATTAATTTGTTAATTTATAAATTAGATAGTCTGTATGTTTGGTTAATTATCTAGATTTTAGATTAATTAAAGGTTTAGTGTCCATTTGGCTAATCTTATCTGATCTAATTAGAGCTCTTCTAAATAGATCTAAAAAAATAGACATCTGTTTTGATAACATCACTATTTTGAAGGAAAAAAAGCTCTAATTTATTAAGTCTGTTTGGTAAACTATACAAATCAAACCTTATTAGAATACCATTTGATGTAAATTCTAAAATGTCATTATTTTTTATTTTATTAAAGGAGATTGATTCTTTCCGTGTGAGCATTCTGCCCAACAGAACGCGCACACGGACCTGCAGTTGACGCGCGCACCTACAAGTTGCCATGTGTTACTTTTAAACCACAATTAATGCGCGCACCTACAAGTTGCCACGTGTTCCTTTTAAACCACAGTTAATGCGCGCACCTACAAGTTGCCACATATTCCTTTTAACACCCACTAACTGTTGGTAAGATTCACTCACCCCTAGGGTTCATCCATCTACTCTTAGTTTTTAGAAAAAATATTAAACTTGGGTTAACTAACTTAAACCATAGTTAACGTGCGCCTATAAGTTACTACCACGTGTCCCTTTTAACACTCACTAACTGTGGTTAAGATACATACACCAAAATAGCTCGTTGATATTTTGAGCAACAGCCATGAGCATTATACATTCAAATAGATTTGGAAGGCAAAATAGGATTTAATGGAATACCATTGAAACCATCATCAAAATTTGGAGTTGCTAAGGAGAGAACCATATGCTAAGGGATTTGTCTCCAGCACTAAAAGAAGGAGCATAAACGGGTATGTGGGAATAACCAAAACATCATTAGGGCATATGAGTATGTGGGAATAACCAAAACATCATTAGGGCATAAGGGACCCAAAAACGATGCTTTGACGCTAAAAGGTCTACCCGCATTGTATTTTTTTGTCTGATTCAAAAAGTATGGAAAGTGTTACTTTTGGAATTGGGGTAAAAACTCTAATTGTCTACAAATAAATTAGACTTTAGAGTTTATACCAAATAACCTACTTTAAACAAAACATCTTATTTAATTAGACTTTAGACAAAAAAACTTTAGTTATTAGACTTTCCAAACGCTACCTTAGTGAATAATTTGCATCATCTCAAAAACAAACTTTTAATGGTTTCATTTCCATGTTTAGTATTAGCAGTTCCTTTCATTAATCTGATTTTTTGAATAACTTTTTCATTCATTTGCATTTTTTTGTTGGTAGTTTTCTATACATTTTGTTATCATAATTTGTGTTGCATTTTTTCACTTCTAGGCCTGTAACATATAAATTAGTCTTAGTTTGTTAGCCTATTTATTTGCTCTTTATTTTCTTCTTCTTTCTTGTCCTTATATGCTTTCTTTCATTATTTATATTGCTCCAAAAGAATGGTAATAGGTCGGGTAAGTGCTTATATGTTTCATTAACTTTTCTTTATGAAACATTTTCTTATTGGTACTCAATGAAGTCGATTCTACTCATATTGCGAATTGTACTTCTGATTATCATGTTTTTACTTTTTATCTCTTTCTTCAAAATTTCCTATGTAAGATGCTTATTTTCTTTGAACCTTTTTTATATGTACCTATGCACTATACAACTGTACCATGGGAGCTATTTGGAAACTACGAGGTGAGATTAATCAACTTCTTAAAAGGGGCCATTAAGATATGAATATTATCACGAACATTTCAAACAAGGTTAGTTTATGAATTTTCATATTATTATTTTTATGATTATTTAATGTCAATCAAAATTTTGAATTCTCTATTTCTGTGTAAGGTTTGACATTTTTTTATTATATGATTTTAGTATTGACAAATGTGAATCAGAATTAGGAATTCGAGTCGAAGTTTAAGGGACATAGGAATTATCGATATAGATACAACCTAACAAAACAAATGAGAAGAAGGTTAGAATCTTTTCATTGCTTTTTAATCATTTAAAATTCCTGCATTTATCTTATTTTTTTTAAAAACTATTTCATATTACAATACTTGAAACTTGAAATGAAAGTCTTATAATTTATTTTTATGTTTTCTTGCTCTCGGCTGTCGCCCTTCTCCATTTTATGCTATTGTCGATGGCTGCACCTTTCAACTGGCTTCACTCACGATAAGTCTTACCGTTTTATTTTATTTCTTTTGTTGTTATTTGTATTTACTTAGTATTAGATTAGATGTTAATTTACAAATTAGTTAATTAAAATGTTAGTTAGATCAATATTAATGTTTTTGTCTATTCTCTCTCCCATTATAATTTATTTAGATCTTAACTATTCATTTTATAGCTAAAGTGTCTTTTAACTCTCTTTCATATTTCTCTCCTTTTTTAGAAACTAAAATACTTATTTCTGTCCTCTTAAAAATCTCATATGTTTCTCTTTTCTCTTTTTATTTAACCATATTTAAGTCCATACCATTCCTCTCTCCCAGAAATTACGTTTTTTTATTGGCGTTATTATTTACCTATTGTTTGCATCAATCATTGCTTCATTGGTTAGTCGTTAGTGACTAGGAGCCTGGGAGTGGCACTCTTGTAAGGCATCACCCTTTGGGATAGATCCTACGACCTTTATCATAAGAGACGTCACACCATACCATCATATCCGTTCATATGTTGAGATATCGTGTGAGGCTTCATGATCTTTGCTTGCCCACTTGATTTTGAACTACGACGGTTTGATTCCATTCTTACGAGATACTTAGGCCCCGTTTGGTTGCACTTCCGTTTTCTATTTTTTGTTTATAAAAACAAAATTATGAAAATTTTTACACAAAACATGTTTGGTAAACATGTTTTTGCTTTCTGTTTTTAAAAATTAGTAACAAAATTTTTGAAAATCAAGGTAACAAAAATTTTCTACTACCTCTGTTCTTGAAAACAAAAAACAAAAATGGAAAACACAGACCACCATCACCACCCATCACCCACAACAACCACCACACGACCACAATACTACCACCACTACACCACTACTCACCACCCACCACCCACCACCACAATACTACCACCACTACCATCCACCACCACCATCACCACCACCACTACCACTACTCACCACCCACCACCACCTCCACCTCCAGCACCACCACTACTCACCACCCACCACCACAATACAATCACCATCCGCCACCATCACTACCACCATCACCACCCACCACCACACACACTACCACCACCACCACCATACTACACTCACCACTACCACCACCATGAATTGAAATTATTTAATCATATTTACCAAACACTTTTTTTTGTTTTTCTTTTTAAAAAATAAGTAATAGTTAGTAATACCAAACACGTTTGCTACTTAAAAAAATTGAAAACAAAAAGTCGATTATCTATTTAGCTTATTTTTGTTTAAATGCATGATTTCATAATAGCATGTCTCAAATTAAAACCCACTAGGCCACCATGGATTGGTGCAGTTAGCTAGCATCCCGAGTTTGGTCCTTGTGGTTGTGTGTTCAACTCCTATATCTCAATAGAGGTTGGATAAATGAGTGTTGGCTTGAGGGGTGGTGACCTCTGTTCCAACAATTATGCAAAGGAGGAAGTAGATGCAGTGGAAGAGTCGCCAATGGGGACATGGCTCTACACATGGCTTCAACTTCATGGCGGAGAAACTCCGCATCATCTCTAGGAGCAGCAAGGGAAACTGGGGAAGGTGCAATAACTGTGGTAACATGGGATGAAGAGTCACCAACTGCTCCTATGTGACGAGAATCACCTCCAAATCCACCTGTGCTACCCTCTTTTTGGGTAGACCATCCATGCAATTGCCAATACTAATCATGGGTGTGGCGAGTCCGTACACAATAATTACACTTCAAATTGTCTTTGTTATTAGGATCGGTGCCATCAAATGGACTACCCCTACCCCTAGGATTTTCTCACACCCCCTCTGCCTCCACATTGAAAAGTGGAGCAACAAGTAGACCTCTCAGGAGCGGTTACCATGCTAGGCATCATGACATCTCGCCTACTCGGTTCACTCTGGATGTAGACATAAACACGATTATGAGTGTCAGGAGGAGGATCCCGGCTAAGGATTGTGATCGAGCATTCTCATACTCCTGGTTCAATCCAGTAAGGAACTCAAAAATCTGCATCCGTTCAACCCATTTCTTGAAGGCAAGATCATCAGTTGTACAACTAGGTTGAAAATTGGGGTAGTGATCAAACTCTTCTCATTTCTCCCTCAACTTGTCATAGTACATGGCCTTACATTTCCCCCTGACGAATTTGGGAGATATCCCATTGGAGTTTATAAAGCTGGACAAAATTGCCTACTTTTTGAGTAGGTTTGAGTCAGAGCGTCTCATACATTCTTCGCAGTCTTCTAGAACACTAAACCTCTGTTGATATTAAGTAACACAGAGTTAGTTAGCCAAGACATCACGATCAAGTTGTCTTGAGTCCATTTGTCATGCTTATGATCCAACTTGACGGGCTTTTGTCTCCTTATACATTTCCACAGATTTTGCCCAATACACAGTGCTCACCATCAAGTTTCTCCGAGGTGATTTTTAAGTGAGGGTTGTCATTACTTGACTCCTCATGGTCCCCTACAACATGCTTAGGTGCTACATCCGAGGAAAGAGATTCGTCCGACATAGTCTTTTTCCTCAAACACACACAATGCAAACACACAACAAGGTGGTAGCCCAAAGATATGGAGTCACATCTCCGACCTTGAAGAAGAAATAATGGAGTCACACCTCCAAAGTCAACACTTCACACCAACTTCAATGCATCCAAAAAAACTACTCCTCCAAACTTAACTAATTGATATCATCCAACAATGTCCATAGACATTAAAAACACCAAATGTGATCATCTAAGTTGCTGGCCTATGCAAACAGTGCACAACAAGGGCAAAAATAGGAAAAAATGGCGCCTAAAGAGCTTGGAAAAAGCTCACAACTCCTCCAAAACACACCACTAATTGTTTTGAAACATTCCTTACTAAAAAAGGTTCCACCCTTGACCAATAATCAGCACTAATAACAGCTCATTTGAACACAACCAACTATGAAGTTCTCTGAAGTTCTATAGTTATTTTTCTGGATTTTTTCCTGTAATTTTCTTTAAATCATCATAACTTCTCCAATATTGAACCAAATCATCTGAAATAGGATTCAAAAATTTCTAAATTCAAGAGATCTAAAAACATACCATCAAAATTCTATAATTTTTTTCTGTATTTTCCTTTTCTCAACTGCTAAATCTCATAAACAACTCAAAATAAATCTGAAATTGCTATTATACTAGTCCAATCCTCTGGCTCTGATAATGTGTAGTTCATATGGACAAGAATGGTATTTAAGAGAACTGTATGTGTGCATGCGCTGCGTTTGTGTGCTGGCAAGGCTGCATATGTTCCCATAGGTGTATTTGTGTATAGACAAAGAGAAGATGTGGTTAAGCTATTGCTCAGTTGGATAATAATCCATATCACAACTTCTGTTCACAGGTTTACTGCACATACACATGCAAAGGGCTCATGGTTATGGTAAATCAACATGTCTGATTCATCTAACTTTGGCCTCTGCACATTGATTGATATTGGTTACTCAGAGTCTGCATTGAGAAGACAGTATTTCAAAAGCATAGGCAGAGATCCTGAAATCATTAGAAAAGGGACCTCTAACTATCAATAAAACATATGGGGAAGGTTCTCCCACTAAGAAACAAGTCAAATGCTGTGAAAACCCCACTACTCCAAGTTTCCAGCACCTACATTCCACTGCAATTGAGAATGTAGGACACCTTTTCTTCTTCATTTTTTTGGATGGGTATGTGAGAGAATTTTAGGCACTACTTTCCTTCACAACTGTTCCAGAAACTCATTTTCAGCTCACACTGGTAGTCCAAATGCATACTTTCTACCTGTAGATTGTACCATTCAAAATTTCCTGATTGTCAACCCTTTAGCCAAAGCCAGAATGCGAGGTAGTCTAGAAAAAGCTCTTTAACTTTAATCTAGAAAGATATAGTTACTCGTGTTTTCATGTCACCGTTGTCTATTTAAATTGATTATATGCTATGATGCCTGATTATGGATGATTTATAAAGCAAGATAGAGACACTCTTATATCATCTCCTTGTTACAATGAGTTTTACTTTTAGTTATTGTAGTTTTCGTAACATGCTAAAAGCTATAAAACTATAAATATACTTGGGCATTTAAAATGTTGGTTTCTTCATACCTTTTTTCTCGTAAAAATTCTGATGAAAAAGAACAGAATTGTTTGTAGTGTTCACAATATTATATAACTGATCCAATGAGATATATAATTGTATCTTGTATTTTTATGTAGGAACCAAATCCTCTATGCATAGACGGATGAGAAGCAGAATCACTAGGCTTGACTTTCATATCCTCCAAGGCAGGCTTTGGAGGAGCCATGGCCGTGCTGGCAGGCGCTGATGACGGATTATAGGGCCATCAGATCTATGACATTTTATGCACCGGTACTTATTGCAAGGGGTCTGGTGCACTATTTAATTGGGATGATATCCGGTCTACATTGTTGAACTATGATAGAGAAATAAGCAGGTGATGAGACTGGGTTCTGATAAGTGATGGGTTTGGCCAGAGAAATACTGTCGTGCTCCTGCAAACGCGGGTGATGGCACCAGGTATGTAAGGATTATATGGGTTGAATGGAGAATCTGCATATCCAAAGCAAGGTGAATATGGAGACTCTGATCTGCATATCCATAGCTAGGTGAATAATATTCATGAGGCAAACTTAAATAGCAACCCTAAACCCAACCTGTGAGCATGGATTTCCGCCCACAAGGGATTTGATTAAGAGTTAAGAGTTGCCACCTATTAATTTTGAGGGATAGGTCCCAAATATGGATAAGGTCTAATAGTCTCAATGAGAGTCTAGGTAAGCGGTTCGATTATGTCCCGAGGAAGAGGTTGGGCACTCGGGACCCCCATTTTACAATGGTTACTTATTCTCTGAGTATAAGCCAAATTTAGTTCAAAATTGATTAAATGCCTAAGTGTTTAGATTATACTAACACAGGAAAGGGAAAATCTTAAACTAGGGTCGAACCTAGGTAGGGTAGCCTACGTACTCACCGGGGTGAGATCAGACCAAGCGTAGTTCTGACACATGAGTATGTGCTGAGACTAGGGGAGTCTGTGTGTGCTGGGGTGGCTAAGGCTCTGTCTGGGGACTAAGGTTTGTTTGACCGGGGTGGGAGTGCATGATTTTAGGGTTTGGGCCTAGAGGCTAGGATTGAGCCCGGAGGCTAAGGATTGGGCCTGGAGGTCGAGGATTGAGCTCAGAGACTAAGGATTGGGTCTGGAGGTCAAAGATTGGGCCCAAAGGCCAAGGGTTGGGCCCGGTGGCCAAGGTAAGCTTAACTATGCATTAAGTTGACCAATTGTGGTTAAGGGGTGAGTTTACCAATGTTAGGGCTGCTAATCATGGTTAGAACGTCCAACCTCAGATTTTTTGGCCCATTTGCATTTTTTGGATCTTTTAGGAAATTTTTGAATTTTTCCCAAGTTAAATGGGTCTAACCATGGTTAAAAGATGAGTTAACCTTGGTTAAACTATTTAACCTTGGTTAGGAATGCTCAAAGTCCGATTTTAATCATTTCTTGAATTTCTAGATTTTTTAGGACTTTTAGGGGTTTCCCCAAATTTTCTTAAGGTTAAAATGGTTTTTAATCATGGTTAAAAAGTTAATCGGGGTTGAATTCACCCCAGTTAGGGGTCAAGTTAGGTCCCATGTCTAGATGACATGATAGGACCTAGAATGACTTCCTACTAGGTCTGGGACCTGCAAGGCCCACTGTTCTTGAGGAAACCAGGAATGATGGTAGTTATCCTACCGTCATTTCCAGTGGCTTTGCAGCCATGGGAGAGTTCGAGGGGGATGTTCAGAGGTCCCAAAGACCATAGAGTGATTTAGGGGACCTGCCTTAGGTTTTTGGTCCTGGTCTGGCCCTCAAGGCTTGGTCTGGATTGCACACAGTAGGGCTTTTGATTCGGGAGTAGATTTCCTAGAATGTCGGTGAATAGTTCATTGCCATTTTGGACATTTCCCAGTTAAGTGTATTTTAACCATGGTTAGGCTGCTCTGGTAAGCCTGGAGGGAAGATAGAGGGGGCTCTGAGGACTAAACTTCAGGCCCTAGAATGGACCAGGGGCCCAAAATACGAGGCCAAGAGCCATTAAAAGAGGGGAACCCCAGAATGGCGGTACTGAGATTACCACTGTAAGCACCCAATTTTTAAACCCTGTCCCAAACCTTAAACCCTTAGGACAAACTTTTGGACAAGCCCTAGAACCCTAAGACCTAGGACCTAAAACCTTGGGCTCAGAGCCCATTTCCTTTAGAACTACTCTAAACCCTAGGCTAAACTCTAGTGTGGCCCTAGTAAAACCCAAGACAAACCCCCTAGGTAGGTCCCAAATCCTAGTTAAACCTAGGTTTAGCCCTAGGCGAACCCTAGGTAAGCCCTAGATGTACTCTAAACCCTAAAACCCTAGGTAAACCCTTTTGGGCTCACAGCCCATTAGCATTTCAATACCCAAAACCTAGACCTATCCCTAGGAGAGCCCTAACCAAATCCTAGACCCAGCCCTAGACCTAGCCCTAGCTCAAAGCTAGCCCAAGACCTAGGACAAGCCCTATGGGCTCAAGGCTCTTTTAAAAATCCAAAAAACCACAAAACCCTAAAGCCCAAGCCATTGGGGCCCACACTTGGGCCCACCACAACCCATGAGGACCACATGGGTGGGACCCACAACCCCCAATCCGAAAAAGGGCTGGAAATGCCCAAAGTAGGTGCCCACTATCCTTTTGGCCCAAGTGAGATTGGGCCTGGCCCGAATTAGCAACAATTTCAGGGTGTCGGTAATCGAATTACCGACACCCCCAAACAAGCCTTATTTGGGAATGGCGGTAATTCGATTACCGCCATTCCTGGATTTTCAGTTCGCGTGTGCAGGCTCCATTGCAGCCACCTGAACCACTTGGGACCTCCAGCATGACTCCCCTCCGACTTCCGTAATGCCCGAACTACCCTTGAGGACCTCCCTTCTCATTCTATAAATCCAAGGCCACCCTCAGTTCAAACCGACACCATTTTTATCCTAAGGAACCCTTGCCTGAGTTTTGCCAGCCACTCCACTCCTTGCACTCCGGCCTAAGCAAACCTTGAACACCTTAGTCCCTTTTTTCGCAGTCACCAGCCACCCCTAGTCCAGCAGCGCCCACTCCTTGAGCTGCCTCACAGCCCCCTGTCACTGCGCACAGCGTCACCCAAAGGGTAAAACCACTTGCTTGCTCTCTCCCTCTACTGTAAGGGGCCCCTAGTCCTGATCCAGGGGTCCCATTTGCCCTTTTTTATTGCCTTTACAGTCTCTTAACCAAGGACAGGGACTATCCATGTCTTCCTCATAGACAAGATAATTCCCTCGAGGGTTATCTTGAGTTAGTAACCCCATCTTAAGCATGGCATGATCCCTTGGGGTCTGGGGTCCCTCAGACAATGAGGAAGTCCCTAGACCCCAGCTGGTGTAGCCCCCAATGTGGAAAACTGTTTTTTTTGCAGAAACTTCTAGTGGTCGGTAATCCTATTATCAACCTTATAAAAAATCAAGAAAAATAGCCTGTCGGCATTCTCTTTACCGACATTTTGGAGTCTGTGTTTATCAGACTTTGGACCCTTGTGGGGCCCACATGCCATATCCCCTGGGACCTACCAGTAGCTTGTTGGAAAGCCTTGACCCTCTTTGGCTCCCTGCAAAATTTCAGGCTCAGGGGTCAAGTCTAACTATGGTTAGTAAGGCCCCAAACTCAGATTAAGAACTGTAACAGTGTGTCGGTAGTCAGACTACAGACAGTTCAGACACTGCTTTGAACTAACTTCGGACTCCTGTAGGGCCCACACCTGTGATCTTATGGGCCTGAGACCTGGCCCATTTGAACGATGGCACTTCAGGCTATCTTTACACATTTTTACTTTACCCAGGTGAGGTCCCTAACCATAGTTAGAACTCCACAAACCCTGTTTAAAAAATTGCCAAAATGGAGGTAATCTGATTACCTCCAATCTGTAAAATTTTGATTTCGGGCTTTGTGCAGGGCCCAAACCTGGTAGGAGGCCACTCTAGGCCCTGCCATACCCTTTGGGCCAATTTTTGACTGACCATGACCATTAACCATGGTTAAAGTAGCCCCTGATTAACTTTTAACCATGGTTAAGCACTACTTAACTCCACCAAAAAATATGAAAAAATCCCTAAAAATCCATAAAAATACAAAAGACCAAAAAATCTCACTATTGGATTTTTTAACCTTGGTTAGCACCCCTAACCACAGTTAACACCCGCTTAACCTCGATTAGCAACCCTAACCCTCGGTTAACACCTCTGTTTGCCTCGGGGCCTCACCTTTGGTCTACCGGGCCTCACCCTAATCTACCGGATTAGGTCAATTAGCCGCCTTTTTGTGCACACACACACGTCCCCCTCGCCTTAGCACGGGCTCAAGTGCTAGAACTATGCTCGGTCTGATCTCACCCCAATGTGAGTACGTAGGCAGCCCAACATGGGCCCGACCTTAGTTAGCTTTTACTTTCTTTCGGTTAGTATAAGTTAAACACTTTGGCATTCGATTAATCTTGATCTTAATTTTGGCTTAAACCTAACAAGTAGGGAACCACCAAGTGTGGAAGTGTCGGGGTGCCTAACCCCTTCCCTGAACTTAACCAAACCTCTTACCCCGATCGCTGATTGCGGACCAAGCCTTATCCAACATTTCCCGGGGACTTATCCATTCTGAATTAATAAGTGGCGACTCTAAACACTGTGAGATCATTTTTAGGGACTGAAATCTCGTGCTCACAACCACCATTCTGGTTTCTTCCCAGATTGACGTTATTTCCTTCTGGCCGTGAACTAGGACCACCTCAGGGGCTTCCTCATGTACTGGAGGTACCTTGAGGGGATACAAGGAGTGAAGGGGAAGAATACAAAAGGGGATCTCATGCATTGAAACAAAGCTAAACCTTTTTGGTGATAAAACAAAGCTAAACCAGACCCTTGGAAATGGACCAGGGATACTTTACAATGATGATACAAAGAAGGAAAGGTGGGGAGGAGCGGTGCTCCTACTCTTTGTCCGGATTTCCAAAGGAAGCACAGGGGCTCACAGGGGCAACATGATCTCTAGAGACGACTAGATTCGACGAGGTCTGCTTCAAAGGGTTCCAACAAGGCTCTAGTTAGGATTTTTCTAGAAAAATAAGAATTCTGGAGAGTTTTCTTAGGGAGATTTTTGCACGAGGGAGAAAGCTTGGGGATAATTTAGATTTATAGGGGGAGAGGTCTTGGGACACCAAGGAAATAAGGACGAAGGTTGGAGGAGGTCTCAGGGGCATGAGTGGGTTGCTGGAGGCGTGCCTAGGTGCGTAGAGGGGGTAGGTGGAGTCTACTTTTACACAAATTGGGAATGGCGGTTGAACCAGTATCTCCAATCCCATGCAAGGATTTATAAGGGGAGAGGTCTTGGGACACCAAGGGAATAAGGGCGAAGGTTGACGGAGGTCTTAGGAGCATGAGTGGGTTGCTGGAGGCGTGCTTGGGTGCATAGGGGGGGTAGGTGGACTCTGGTTTCATGCAAACTGGGAATGACGGTAGAACCAGTACCTCCATTCCCATGCATGGCAAAAAGGATAATAGCGGTAGAGTTTCTACCGCCATTTAGGGCTTTTTCCAAAAGTGGGCCTGACCTAAGCTTAAATGCTCATGCATGCGGCACGTTTTTTACCAAATCAGGAATGTCGATAAAGGTATTACCGACATTCTAGGGCTCACTTGTCTACGAGCTTAGGCCCTAGGTGGGCTTAGCCCTAGGTCCATGGCTTGGTTTTTTTAGGGTTAGGTTTGGAGCTAGCTTATGTTGACCTAGGGTTTGACTAGGGTTAGACCTAGTGTTTGACTTAGGGTTTTACCAGGGTTGGACCTAGGGTTTAACTATTGTTAACCTACGGTTAGACCTAGGGTTAGGCTAGGATTGACCTAAGGTTTGACTAGGGTTGACCTAGGATTGGTTTACTTAACCATAGTTAAGGAGAGGTGTAAAAATTGGGTGCTTACACAACCCACATGTCGAAAACCTCAACCTAATAAAACTACCGAATAGTGATGAAATATTAGTGATGGAATAGTTTTTGTCACTAATATATCGGTTATAGTGACAGAAACACATGCCGTCACAAATGATGTCTCTAATAGGGAATTTGATACTTACGATCTTTTTATTACTATAATAATCGTTAGAGACGAAATATTTTCCGTCACTAATAGAGATTATTTTATAGTGACGAAAATATTCTGTCACCAATAGAGATTATTTTATAGTGAGAGAAATATTCCGTTACTAATTCTATTAGTAACGGAAGCGATTTATAGTGACGAAACTATTTCCGTCAACATTGATGTTGAGATCATTAGTGACGGAAATAGTTCTATCACTAAAAATCTTTATATTAAAAGGGGAATTTCAGAACCCGCGAAAATCTATCTTCCCCCAATTTGACGCTGATTCCTGCTCTCCTCACCTCCGACCACCTTCTCTCTCTCTCTCTCTCTCTCTCTCACACACAGTTTTCTATTTTCTATCTTATTGTGATTTCAGGTATTTGGACAAAGAACCTAATCATCGGAGACATCGGCATTTTCTCGAAGGCTGAGGTACTGTTTTTGTTGTTCTTTGTTAATTGCAATTGGAATTTGGATTTGGGCATAGTTAGACTGTTTCGTAGAACTAAAAATTGGTTATTAGGTCATGAATTAACATGGATGCCTAATCGTTTTAATTGAGCAAACCGAACTATAGAGGTGGGGGTTTGAAGTTTCATTTATCGCCCTTTTGATTCGTGAACTTTATTGGTGGCAATAGAAAGGTCTTATTTTGTTTGAATCTATCAAAAAAAGAGGGGAAATGAAACGTAGAAGATATTATTGAATCTTAGACACACACAGAGGATATTATCAACAAATTGCCGAGGATTCTTAGATAAAAGAGGAACGGAAACTTGGGCAATGTGAAGATGATTTAGATGCAATGGACCCCAAATATAGTGAAACCCACTCTTTCTCCAAGGCTTGAAGATCTTCCATGAATTTCTTAAGGGCTAATCGCTTCGCTAGGGGAAAGAGTGGCATATCAAGGAAAGAGGTTTTGAAGTGACGCTTCGCTTGCCGGAGGATCGCCTCGCTTGTCGCATAAGGTGTGTTCTTGAATATGGCTGAATGTGGGTGGAATATGTGTGTTATTGGATGTGAATGGAATGGATGAGTTCTTGAATGTGGATGTTTCGTAATGTAATGGAATGGAATGGAATGAAATATTCATTGTGAATGGAATGGATGTCTAGAATGTGAATGGTATAGGGTTTACAAGTTGTGCGCATGGAATGGATGTCATGTGAATGAGATTCGAATATGATTTTTGCATTGAATGAAATGTATTGGTTAAGGTTTATATAAAAAAGGCATTAGTGACGGAAACTTATCCATCACTAATAAGGGATCCAATAATAGAGACATAAAAATAACCGTTCGAGTTGATCAATAGTGATATAGTTATTAGAGATGGAAATATTTTCGTCACTATACAGTTATTAGAGACGGATGATTTTCCATCACTAATTAGTGACGAAAAGTTTTCCGTCCTAACTTCCCTTTCCGTCACTAAATCCAAAGTTTAAAATGTCATCATTATTGATGGAAACTTATTGTCGCTATTTAGCGACAGAAATGTATTTTTGTCTCTAATAACCTTTAGCCACGGTTGCATTAGTAATGGATTAGCGATAGATGGATTTCCGTCACCAATATTAATACTGACAGAAAATTGAGCATTAGTGACGAAAATATTCCATCACTAGTTGGTAAATTTCTTGTAGTGACCAAGGTGGGCTCCCCAACTTGGAAGGCATTTCGATCACTAATGTGGAGTCCCCATCAACTAAAGGGGTTTTTCCCAGATTGCCCCTCTAGTATGGGGTTCATTCCTAAATTCCCACATTTTGAAAATCCTTCTCTAAATGCCCTTATGATCCATTTTCCATAATTCAGCATTTATGAGAGGTCTTAAATACCCCTCCACTGGTTTTGAAAGAAGAAGAGGGATTTACGTATGTGGATGAGATGAATGAAGCTCCCCCACTCCCCTCATCTTCCAAATACCCCTCCATTACCATCTATACTGGTTTTGAAAGAAGAAGAAGAAAAAGAAAAGATGAAAAAATCATAAAAATCTAAGTTTTTTACGCGCAGGGTCGATACAATTTGTCGACTTAGTACATTTTATGTATCGACTGTAGTGACCTAATACAAAAATGCATTAGGTTGATACCTAATGGATTTCATGTATCGACTGTGGCGACCTAATAAAAAATGCACTAGATTGATACATGTATCGACCTAGTGCATTTCATGTATCAACCTAGTGCATTTTATGTATCGATTGTAGCGACCTAATAAAAAATGCACTAGAGTGATACATGTATCGACCTAGTGCATTTCATGTATCAAATTAGTACATTTCATGTATCGACTGTAGCAACTTAATACAAAAATGCACTAGGTTGATACATGTATCAACCTATTGCATTTCATGAATCGACCTGGTGCATTTCATGTATCGACTGTAATGACCTAATATAAAATGCACTAGATTGATACATGTATCGACCTAGTGCATTTTATGTATCGACTGTAGCGACCTAATATAAAAATGCACTAGGTTGATACATGTATCAACCTAGTGTATTTCATGTATCAATCTAGTGCATTTCATGTATCGACTATAGCGACCTAATACAAAATGCACTAGGTTGATACATGTATCGACTTAGTGCATTTCATGTATCGACTGTAGCGACCTAATACAAAATGCACTAGATTAATACATGTATCGACCTAGTGTATTTTATGTATCGACTTAGTGCATTTCATGTATCGATCGACTATAGCGACCTAATACAAAATGCACTAGGTTGATACATGTATCGACCTAGTGCATTTCCTGTAGCGAACTAATACAAAATGTGTCGGCCCAATCGATACAGCCGTCTTCAACCTTGGAAACAAGACTGTAAGTCATAGAAAACGAAAAAAAAAAACACATGTAAACACATATATAACATGAAATTTAAAGTTTTGAACCATAAATGCAATGATTATAAATATTTTTTCATGAATTAATCATACATGCAATGATTTTTTTGAATTCATTTTTTTTAAACACAAGAAACTCGAAAATGAAGGTTTTTCTTTGGTTAATGGCATTCTTTCACGAAAAGAACATGGAAAGAATGTTCTTGGAACAAAGATCTCTTGCCGGAAATGGGGTGGGAACGAAGAACTCGTCGGAAATGGGGTGGGGATACCAAAAATCTTTTCTTCAAATGATTTGGATAAAATGGTAAAAGTTCGCATGTGCGAATGGATGCACATGTGTGGGGGGGCATTTAGAGAAGGGTTTTTAAAACTGGGTATTTAGGAAAGAACCCCATACTAGAGGGGCAATCTGGGAAAAACCTCTCAACTAAACAACAAGGTCTACATCCCAATTTGAGATCCTAGCTCTAGGTAGAAAGAACATCAACCTTTTCGGCCAAGAGTTAACTCCTCTTGGTCTATTAGTTTGCTGCACACATTTTCATTTGTCTCCCTAGGTAAATCCTATTTGTTTATGTCAACCTTTTCGGCCGAGAGTTAACTCCTCTCAGTCTATTAGTTTCTCGCACACATTTTCATTTGTCTCCCTAGGTAAATCCTATTTGTTTATGATCTTTCACATCATAACAAGATGAGTTTTACCTATGGGTGTTATCGAGTTGAGCCGAGCCGAGCCGAGCCGAGCCGAGCCGAATAGTGGATTGTTTAAGCTTTTTTGTTAATTAAACGAGTTCAAAAATCAAGCTTGAGCTTGGCTTGTATATTAAATAAACAAGCTTGAGCTTTAATACATGGATCACGAGCAGCTTGATTCGTTGGATATAGTTATTTTAGTAAGCGCAAATTTTACTTGATTATCCTCGTATATGTAAAGAAATTACGATGTTACCTAAAACTTTAGTACAAATTTATAATTGCATAAATGGTATTCTAATCATGTAAAATTCTTTACTAGTATAAACTAAATATACTCATTCAAGTATTCAAATGAAGTAAGTATATTAAATATTTTAGTAGGTTAACTATATCTTTACTAATATAATGCGAGAGCCTTGTGTAGATGAATTTTCCAAAATTCCTAAACTACCCTTATATAAAAATAAAACATTGATTTAATGTTTTACTTTAATTTACAAACTACCACTTGCATTTGATTTAATGTTTTACTTTAATTCTCAAACTACCCCTTTCTCCTCTATCTATTTAGAATCACAGCCAATCGCGATTGAGCCCAGGGAGAGTTCAATTGCACCCGCGGGTTAACACGTGTCCCTTTTAACCCCTATTAACTGTGGTTAACTCCTTCCCCTCGCGCTCACGTGCATCGCACGTGCCACTAGCGAGTTCAAATCGCACCCGCGGGTTAACACGTGTCCCCTTTAACTCCTATTAACTATGGTTAACTCCTTCCCCTCACTCTCACGTGCATCGCACATGCCACCCACTAGTATATTATATATAATAATTGAGCTGAGCTTTTAACGAGTCGAAAATCAAACGATCTATATATATTATATATTTTTGTTCGTTAATTAAACGATCCTGAAAACGATCTATATATTTTTGTTCGTTAAAAACTACAACGGGCAAGGTTGACATGTTTCAAAAGGTGCCCAAGCCCTAACCCTAAATCTAAAAAGGCATCCCAAAAATGCTTCTGTAGCCAATCTGCTGCAAAAGTTTCTTGCATCAGATTCTCTATGGAAATGGATTAACTAAACTATTAAATCTTCGGTGAAATATCTTCTATTTACTTTTGTAGGTATTGTTATATGGACATGAACACGTGCACGACGGCCCGACTTTATCAGTAGAGCAAGGATTCGATGCAAGAGCCAAGAGGCAGTCTACAAAAGAATTTTGCAAAAGGACCTATTTGCAAAACTTAAGGCGGGAATCTTGAACCTTAAGAAGTTAATAATGACATATGATAGCAAGAAGGGTCTTTTAGGGTTAAGATTAAAGTTAAGTTTTTGTTTTTAGTGTACGAATCCTAACCCTAAAGTAAGGATTAACCCAAAGTTTGTGTTCAATTCCTAAAATTTTAGAAAAAGATGTGTACAATTAGATTAGATTTGATTACAGTTAGATTAGATTTGATTGAAGTTTCCTTCTACTTTAAGAATCAAGATTTATCTATTTAAACCATCTTTGAGTCATTGTAAATTATTCAAGTCTATCAATGATATTGAGTTTCTATATGGTATTAGAGTCATTGATCCTTTGATAACCTCCTAACTATTGTTTTTTCATTTTTGGCTGGTGGTTGCACCACTGCCCACCGGGTGTGAAACTTTTGATTATTTAAAAATAAATAAAAATCCAATCATCCTCTTTTATACCTTTACAACTCTCAGATCTTTCCAACGAGTTTTTTTTTTTCAAATTGCCAAGTAATACTTTGTGTCCTTTTAGGAGAAGATCATGACAGCCTGATCTAATGGGCCATCGGCTCCAACAGACTCATAAAAATTAGAATGATGTAAAGCGTTTGTTTGGGTCAGTTTGTAAGGAATATGTCTTTTTTCTCGGAAGTTTAGGGAGGGCTAGTGTACCTGTCGCCCTGGCTCCACCCCTCTCCTAGGCTATACTCCTATTATCGATATAAGTTTTTGTTTTTTTTTTCAAAATTTTAGGGGGGCTTCAGCCCCCCGGGCCCCATGTAACTCTGCCGCTGACAGAGATTGACTTCACAAATTAGCGGTGATTATCAAGCACGGTTAATTGTTCTAGTTATTCATCAACAAATCACAAGGATTAACGAAGATCAAGAACTAACCAATTGCATGTTCTTCTTCAAATGACCATGAATTAGGGGAGTGTGACTGGAAAATGGAGTAGGATAATATAAGTGTGATAAGATACACTATCTCATCACTATCTCTATCTCTTATTTAAATTAATTAACTTAGGTATAATTACATTAGATTTGATTGAAATTTCCTTCTACTTTAGTAATCATGAATTATATATTAATTTAAATTCTCTGTGCTGCCAACCACCTTCGTCAGGAGGTTGGATGGTGCATGGTCATATTATATTACAGTATTACTTGGGACAAGCGTGTTTGGCATTTTGGGCTACTCCAACACGAGTAGTGTATGGCCATATGTTGACAATTTTTAGATGCCTTTGGATACTTCTGAATTTTCTATTGTTCTATCTACAAATTCACATGCAATATAGAGTAGATATTCTAATTTATCATTTATAAATTATAAGTTTTCTTTTTGCTGAGGGTATCATATAACTACGGTTAGCGGTTAGAACAATGGTTAGAGATTAGCTTGGGGGATTGGAGCTCTTGCGGACTCGTTACCAGATTGAATCCCCAAACCTCCCTCAACACACCCCACCACTGGTGCAAGAAGCGGGATTATAAATTATAAGTTAATTCACTAGTATTTCATTGATCCATGATGTCATTTATACATACTGTATCTCTCATCAATTAATAATAAAACTTGAGAGTATTCTACCGGTGACAGAAGTAATCTATGATTTTTAGTGCTAGAAGCTTTCGTAGGGTTAGGGCACTTGACATCATATCATTATCACAGCTGGATTCTTATTTGGGATTGCCTTCCGAGATTGGTAAAAAAACCTTTGCTATCATAAAGGACCGAGTGCTACATATCTCGTCTTCAGTCATGGAAAGGTCGACTACTTTCTCATGCCGGTAGAGGAAATTTGATTAAAGCTGTTGTTGTCTAAATTTCAGTATTTTACTACTGTAATTCTGCACACAATCTTTATTAACTAAAGTTTCATTCACAGCAGCAATTAAATTAACCAATACAATACTATAATATTCTGTTACAATAAACAGAATATTAATTGTATGTTGATTTACATAATATTCTGTTAAGAAAACAATAAATTAAAAATTACAGAATAAAATGAACTCACTGGTTTAAGGATTGAAAAGAGCAATAGATCAAGTCGAGTAGAACTCTTTCCTTAAGACAGATTTCGTCCCTCACATAGGTGCTTTTGATCAACGGACGTCTGTCTCTCAGGATGAAGTGATCTTTACATAAGCAGAAGAAGCACTGCAATCTGCTTGTCCAGCGAACCAAAAACAAATGTTATGTATCTCTCTTTGGAATACTAAAGACTCTGTATGCAGAAGAAATTGGAGACTAAGGAGTAGAAGAAGTTATTTTTCGTACTCCAGAATATGCACCAAAGAAGCCTTAAATATCAGGTAAAGGAGACTGTCCAGAATGGTCATGTCTCTTGGGTTTCAATTTAAATCCAACAGACATTACCGTTGGATTAAAATAATTGTATAAGTTGAACGGGCTCTGGCCCAACAAAAATAAATATAGGGCCAGGCTTTAAGGCCCACTAGAACCAAGCCAAGCCAAGCAAAGCCAGCCGGCCTCGGACACGGGCCAGTGCGGCGGCGCGCGCGTGTGAGGTTGGTTCCACCTTGGAGCATGTGCTCACTCCTTCGCAAAATTTGGGTGCCCCAAGGGCCCATCCCTTACTTCAAGGTAATGGTATATAAACCACACTATAGTTTCAATAGTTTTCCGATGTGGGACTATTAAACTACATCATTCTTCAACTTACAACACATGTTCAAGTGGCTCACTTTGAGATGAATTTCTCATTCACCACTTCACTGTTTTGGACAAGTGAATATACTACGTTAATCTCCTCATGGAGGAGAACACGGATCAACTTGGACCCGCCTTAAAACTCTTATGGGTTCCACTTATATTTTGGGTTAAAATTTGTAAAAAACTATTTTTCCAAATACCCAAATTTTTTTCCAAAACAGTATTTTTCCAACAATCCCTCACATGAATGAGAATTCCTGGACAATATACAGAAATTATGCAGACACTAAAGAGAGAGTACATAATAGGAGACATCTTGCATAGGATAGGTAGCTTTTGGCCTTGAACCTTCCCTTGTGTAGGACTATCGGATTTACTGGCTAATCAGCAAACATGATGTCTTGAACTGTTCAGCTGTTATTATAAACCAAGACAATAAAATACACACATAATATCCCCAAACATAGTTTAGTTCTCATTGTTGTGTTCATTTTGGCCCTGAACACGTCCTGGTTTCATGAGTGCTCTAGAGAATTTTAGTCTAATCAATTCTCATAGAACCGGCCCAGTTCACACTTACATAGGTGATTCTTATGAAGAGTATTTTGCTATACTCCACTTGGAATTCCAAGATATAAGAAGTATTAATAACTTAGTTAATCCTAACATGATGCAGTCATCACTTTCTCATTACAGAAATGGGTAAGAGATATTATCTCTTAAGTGATCAGGTTGAGTCATACACAACTTAGTTGTCCATTTGACCTTAGATCTTGGGATCTCCAGTCAATTAGGTTGGGTTTCTATTGTGAATACTCTTAAGTTATAGACTTTAACCCCATGCCCCTCGATGAGTTACTCACTTGCTCTCTTGATAAACTTTTAGTTAAATGATCAACAATATTATCCTTTGACCTTATGTATTCTAAAGCGATTATCCCACTTGAAAGTAAGTGTCTAACGGTATTATGTCTATGACGAATGTGTCGAGACTTTCCGTTATACATGTGACTCTGTGCTCTTCCAATCGCAGATTGACTATCGCAGTGTATGCAGATTTCAGACACAGGTTTTTGCCACATCGGAATATCTTTTAAGAATTGTCGAAGTCATTTTGCTTCTTCTCCAGCTTTGTCTAATGCAATGAATTCAGATTCCATTGTAGACCGTGCTATACATGTTTGCTTAGAATATTTCCATGAAATTGCTGCACCCCCCAATATAAAGACATATCCACTTGTGGATTTTGAGTCTTTAGTATCTAATATCCAATTTGCATCGCAGTATCCTTCAAGGACTGCCGGATATCTGGTGTAGCACAATGCATAGTTTTTGGTAAATTTTAAATATCGAAGTACCCTCACTATGGCTTTCCAGTGGTCTTCCCCTGGATTACTGGTATATCTACTCAGTTTACTTATGGAGTATGCTATATCAGGACGTGTACAGTTCATTACATACATCAAGCTTCCTATGATTCTAGAATACTCTAATTGAGATATGCTTTCGCCAGTATTCTTAGCTAAATGAATATTTCCATCTATTGGAGTCTTTGCTAGATGCTCATCGTACTTGTTAAATTTTTTCAAGTACTTTCTCAATATAATGTGATTGAGATAAAGTATATCCATCAGATATTTTGGTGATTTTCATTCCCAAGATTACATTTGCCACTCTCTTCTCTTTCATGTCAAATTGTTTGTTCAACAATTTCTTAGTAGTTTTGATCATTACTCCCTATGATGAGCATGTCATCCACATAAAGACATATTATAACATATCTTGTATCTATGTTTTTCACATAAATACATTTGTCACATTCGTTGATTTTGAACCCATTTGACAACATTGCATTGTCAAATTTTTCGTGTCATTGCTTCGGTGCTTATTTCAATCCATAAAGTGATTTAACAAGCTTACAGACTTTCCTTTCTTGTCCTGTAACATAAAAACCTTCAAGTTGTTCTATGTATATTTCTTCATTTAGATCACCATTTCAGAAAGCTGTCTTGACATCCATTTGATGAATATCAAGATTCTTTAATGCAGCAATTGCAATCATCATTCAAATTGATGTTATTCTCGTCACTGGAGAATATGTATCAAAGTAATCTAGTCCTTCCCTTTGACTATATCTTTTGACCACAAGTCTTGTCTTATACTTGTCAATTGAACCATCTACTTTCATTTTTCTTTTGAATATCCATTTATATCCAAGAGTTTTACTTCCTGATAGGAGATTAACTAACTCCCATGTAGAATTATGCAAAATAGATTCAATTTCACTATTCATAGCATCTTTCCATAAAGGTGTTTCTGGACTTGACATAGCTTCCTTAAAAGTTTGAAGCTCATTTTCTAACAAAAATGTTAGAAAATCAGGACCAAAAGACTTTGATTTTTTAGCACGTTTGCTAAGTCTAGGATTTTCACTATTACCTTCAAAGTCTTTATTACTACTCATAGTAGTATCCCTAGTTTTTTTAATTGAACTAGTCTCTTGTTCAGATTTACAAGGAAATACATTTTCAAAGAAATATGCATTCCTTGATTCAATAATATTTACATGCATATCAAGATTTTCAGATTTGTGAATCAGAAATCTATATACACTACTATTATTTGTATAACCAATGAATATGCAATCAACAGTTTTAGGTCCGATCTTAGTCGTTTTAGGACTAGGAACAGCCACTTTAGCCAAACACTCCCACACTTTTAAGTATTTGAAAGAAGGTGATCTTCCATACCATATTTCATAGGGTGTTTTATTGATTACCTTTCGAGATTTATTAGAATATAATTGGCATGAAAGAAAGAATTCTTCCCCCACAAATATTATGTTAATCCCTAACTTACTCAATTCATTATCCATTATTTTAAGTTCACTTTCC